>CM076580.1:1557315802-1557499582 GCA_034641835.2 Pinus albicaulis | reverse complement strand
ATGCAATTACATTAATTGAATATAATTGTTTGACATTGCTAATCATGCCAAAATGCAGAAAATATATATTTAGAAAGTAAATATACTGATGTCTTCAAAATGTCAAGTGCAACAAAATTTTTATCTTTCTGTAATTTCTCAAAATCAGAAACCAACAAAGACAGATACAACCCTTTGTAAGCTTTGGATTGATGTCGAATACTTGCTTCATTCCATCATCTGTAAATTTCAGGCACTCCACTAAAGTCAATTTTCGTAACTGACCTTGAGACCTTTCAGCAAGTTTTAATAGGGCATCATTAGTAAGCCTTTCACTTAGAGGATACTCCACATGTATAGTTTTCCATATACGAGGATCATATTTCACTGTAGCATGTAGAGACTTGCAAACTTTTACAATGGACAGAAGATCTTGCAAGCCCAAATACCAAAGGGAAAAATGGAGCCCATCATGGGGTTCTCTTTGTAATTCTCCACCACTGCTACCTTCCATGCTTCCCAAAACAAATTTCTGGGTTTCACCCCCTGAGAAATCTGGAAAGAATCATAATAAGCCGATGTGGTTCCTTTGGTTCCACTAGCATTGGTGGCATGGTCAACATGTCTGTGAAAACCGCATTCTAATCTCCTTAGCATTATGATCAATTGCCACTATTCTTCCCAAGTCGAAAAACTTAGCTCCGCCTTGGCATCAAAAGTGTAATTGCATAAAAGGAATGTCAGTCTCATTCCAATAGTCTCCTACGATGAATGTGCATGAACCTAGTACATAGACCGTTTTTCTCTTCGCTTAGCTACTCAGGGGCTTATTTCCCTTTCCAAATATCAATAATTCTTTTCCAAGAAAAAATCTATAATAAGAAAAATATTTTACTATATTTTAAAGGGTGAAGATGTTGAAATCATGCCACAAAGTGAAAGGAAATAAAAATATATTTCCTCAAACCACCAAATATATAAATAAAACAATAATAATTATAATAATAAAACTATATCTATCGATCTATGCATGATATGAGAACCATAAGCATTCAAGGGAATAAAAAAATCTTTGACCAAAACAAACCAAAAAAATTCAAACTCAACAAAATATTCTAAACAAGCAACCAACAAAACACTAAAATTTTTCTAAGATATCGTAGCTATACATCAACACAATTTCATGTACTTGAATAATCCCATTGTTGCTTAGCGTTAGACTTCTTAAATTAGTTATTTATCATTTAATACTAGGACATTATCTATGTGAAAAGAAATAGGTCCCAACTTCATCAAATCCGACTTCATTTCCAGTCAAAGATCAAAACCAACTTCATTTCTAGTACCAATATAAAATCACACATTTTCCAAATATCAATAATTATTTTCCAAGAAAATATAAAACTCGAAACTCAGCAAAATTCCCCAAACACAAGCAACATATATACCATTAAAATTTTCCAAGATGTCAGAGCTAGGCATCAAGGTAGTTTCATGTACTTGAATGAGCCCATTGATGCTTTGCGTTAGTCTTTTTAAATTAGTTATTTATCAATATATACTAGTCAAACACTATCTATGTGAAAAGAAATAGGTCCCAGCCTCATCAAATCCATCTTCATTCCCTGTCACAGATAAGAAACAAACAATGCAAGGATTAAATATGAAACAACAATATTAAAATAACACACATGAAAGAAATGTAGCTGCAATGTTACAATGAAAAATACAAAATATAGAACCCATTTTTACCTGAATTTGACATATAGTAATCTTGCATGATCAACGGAACATGTATAGCAAAATAAGAGTCCTAGGGTATTTCAATTTCCCAGTTCCCATCTTGGTCATCATTTTCTACATTGTGAACATGATATTCTCCTGATGTACTGTCATTATGAGCCTCCAAAACATTATTTTATGTATTAAGTTCATTAGATAAATTTGTTATATTGTTTTTCCCCCTTCTATCACAATTTGATTGCTAAAGTGATAGTGCTCTTTCATATGGAAAATTGTTAATGTCATACTTTGTTACATATAATCTTAAACATGTATCCACATGTTTATCAAGCTTGTTCCTCAACTTCGACTTCAGGGATGAGAGTGCAATAAACATTCTCTCATCCTCCACTGATCCCAAAATCATGGTTTGACACAAATTTGCTAATTTGAAATATTTTGATATGTTTTCTTGCAGGTATTGGATATCACTTAAAGTAGTCAATAATCTTGTTATAGCACCGTTTTCATTAGGAATCTCCAAAAAAGGATATTGCTTCCACATTGTTTGAGCAAAGCATCCACCTTGTCGATACAATTTTGATGAATCTAAAATACCTTCAATCTGTTCTCCATGTATCGAGACTTTCTTGCAAAAGTGGTCTACTAAACATTTTAATCTCTTTTGAAAATCGACTTTTAAATTACTTGGACATTGACAATTGTTCCAATATTGAGGGTATACCACACACATGGCCTCTAACAATTCATCTCAAGGAAATCGTCCTCTTATCTCTGATGATAGTGATCTTTCAATTTCTATCAAATTTTGTCTCACCAAAATCACAATATTATCAAATTGGTCTCTTGACATGGGGAAATATTTGGTGATCTGTCCCCTCTTACTAATATAATGAAAGGGAACCATATATCAATGCACTGCGAAACATAGTATCCCTTTTTCATCAAACGTCAAAATTTTTTCAGTATTTTCTATATTGATGATCTTAGTCCAACTTGTAAACTCTGGACCAATAAAAGAGTCCTACATCATATACAAATTATCCAATGCAAGGCATGTTGACTTTCTCACATTTGTGTATTCGACAATATACATTGTGCGATTCTGAGAAATTTTCACGAGGACATTCATTTCATGTAGCATAGGAAGAATTCCAGCCAATGTAAATAATTTTTCTATATCAGTTAGTCGAAAAATAAGATCTTGAACTTTGTCTACATTGTAGCGATTTTCATACATCAACCCTACCAAAGATTTGAACTCACTAAATATTTTTGAGCTAGTCCATTTAATGAGATCCATCTTGTATCAACATCTTTCAGTAGTTTTTTTCCATCTGTAAAACCATCTACAAATTGTTGAAACTCTAAATATCGTTTGGGACGATGAGAAAAGTATGCATGACTCTCACGTACAAGATCTTCAACTTTTGAAACTAATGGAAACTTTCTTACTATTTTAAATGCAAAATTCATCCTATGAGCCATACAATGAATATTAATCATATATGGCGAAGTTGGTAGTTTTAGTCTAACACAAAGACCATTCATTTTTCCTTGCATTATTGATGCTCCATCTGCTCCAACACATACCAACTTTTTTGCAATCATTAAATGATCCATACCACTTTCCTTCAAACTATTAAGAACAAGTTCATAAATATTTCCAGTTATAGAAGTATCTCTCATATTTTTAATCTCAAGTAGATGGGAATTCCTAATATGGTCATTAACCATATAAATTCTCATGCATATCCATGAAGTATTATCTATAGCTGTAACCTCATCCAAAGACAATGCCAAAAACCTAGCATTTTCAATCTCCTATTTCAAATCATCATTTTCTACTAGAGCGAGATATCTTTCCCATTCCCAACCACTAGTTACGGACCAATGAGAAGATGGAAAGTTTGGCATGTGAAGAAAAGATAGAAATTTCATGTGATATGGATAATCTTTCATAGGACAACCTTTACATAGGATGTGAAATACAGTGCTCAATTGTATTGTCTTGGATAACAAACTTCTTTCCATCGTATTTTCAAATTGAGATATGATGGCTCCTCCACTTTCCTCAAGTTTCCTCTTACTTATTAAATATTTTTTGTATTCTTCCACACATTGGATATGTCGACATTCCTCAAAACATTTCCATCTGACAATAGATTTCGCTTTAACATTTACAATTTTCTTTTCATACTCCTTTCCTGCATGCTTTTGTATTGTATCTAGCTTCATCTGAAATTTCAATACCTTGCAACTTTTCCAACTACACGCAATACATCTAATTTCTCGTAAATCTTCATTCACATTTGTAGGAGGTATTTCTTCAATAAATGGAAAACTTGAGACCCAATCATCTTGGAATTATCTTCCTATGGTCTACTTCCCTTTTTTTCCTTTTCTGTGAATGGTTTGTGTCACCTTCC
This sequence comes from Pinus albicaulis, assembly GCA_034641835.2. Classification (NCBI taxonomy): domain Eukaryota; kingdom Viridiplantae; phylum Streptophyta; class Pinopsida; order Pinales; family Pinaceae; genus Pinus; species Pinus albicaulis. The sequence continues at coordinate 1,557,495,431 of CM076580.1, read as the reverse complement.
ATGGAAAAACCTTTAACATTTTCATTACTAATTTCTGTTGAAACTGCATTTATCTCACCCTGATCACTTGAGGAACCTATTATTTCATCCATCATATGGATATTAGATGCATTTTTACAAGAGTTAACATCTCTCTGAGTAACAGATTGTTCAAAGGAGCTTGAAGCATGAAGAGAATGTGTATTCTTGGATTGAGTCTTTATAAATTATGATAATACATCCATTTGCCTTGATAGTTTATTCCCAGGATTAGCTTTTTACATCTCACTGAATATTCCAGAAGTAAAATTTTAAATCGATCTAGAAACATGCATCAATAGTTTCCAAGAGTTGAGAATTACTAGATTTGTAAGTAGCTTTCAAAGTAAAATAAGTGTAATGTTCACAAAAACCATTAAGAATTTTTTTATTAAAATGTTGTGCCAAGGCCCAAGTCCAAAAGCAAAAATAAATCATTATACACAAAACAATAACCTCACGATTCATCATCTATAAAACAAAGAACATCATTCAAATATAAAATATATAAAAATTTCCACTAAATTAATTCACATCTCCAAATCACCTAAGGAACACTTGAAAGCTTTAAACAAAACAACAAAGTATTACAATAACTTTAGTCATCCTTTGCAAAACACCTCTCCTTAAGCTGTAAAGAATTGGTTATAAGAATTTGAAACATATTCTCTATCATTTCCATGATAAAAGTGAGGAGGAAGGCAATTGGTCAGTTAGTAGTGATTCTTTTACGTATCTTTCCCTTGATGAATTGGTTATAAGAAGTTGAAACACATCCTCTATCATTTTCCATGACAAAAGTGAGGAGGAGGGAAACTAGTCAGTTACTAGTAACATTTACACCCTCCATAGAGAAGACAGAGGACTTGGGCTAATTAACAGCAATGCTCCAAGGACGGTTTTAGTGACTAAATGTCTTGCAAGGACAAATGAAGGAGAAGCTCCTTATGAGGTAGTTGTCAAGCATAGGCTAGAAACAACTTCACATATACACAACATCCAATTCCCTAATGATTTATGATTTAATCATAGGTGCAAATTCCTTTAATTTGCTTAGATGAACAATTCTCAAAATTGCAGCTCCTAAGCATGACATGACTAATATTCCCAATACTCCCTTCGGAAAGGTGATACCATGACTCTCTCAAGTCTAAGTCGTGCATTCTTCTAGAGACTCATAATATGGGTCAGAAAAGACCATTAAGATTTGAAATCTGGAATTCTCATCGACATTCTAAGATCGAGAATACCTATATTTGTCCAATGATACTTTGAGTGCAATGAATAATCATATCCAAATAGTATCTCTGCTAGGTTTTATGCTTGAGTTTTTGGTGCATGGATTTTTGGTCTAGCACAGTCCTTGTGGCCATTAATTCATGTCCCACCATCTTAGTTGGCATGCTTGTACCTTAATGGCCCACACCCATCATAAGGTCTTTAACAACCATTTATGGCTTAGCCTCAGCCCAAGGTAAGATCAATTCATCTGAACTCATCTTTCAGATAACTCTACAGAGCAACTTTGTTGTTGTAAAGAAGCTGTAAGATCACTTTCATCCCCACAAAGAAACCCCCAAAGTTTGTTTACAATCTATAAGGTAGTGATAGTCCTTTTGAGGACATTTCCATTGATATACCTCTAGAATGCCATATTAGTTGAAAAATATATGAAAACATGCATATTTCTACATAAATCAAGATAGAAGAGTCCATCAACCATCATAGAACATTAATGATTACTTGTTTGGAGCATCAACCATCTAGAATCTAGATTTTATCAATTACAAACAATCATACAAATTTTGAAGTCATACAATAGAAACTATACCATTAACTTAATGAATGAAATATTTCATCTAGCACTGCCATCAATAACATGACCAAATAGTTATGTTTACAAAATAGGCTATCTATAGTGTACACACTGAAATATGAAGAACAAAAGGTCCAAAACAATAAAATGAGCTAGTTGCCAAACACCTCTCTATAAGTGTTTACCAATTCTGAAATCACCCATGTTGCCAAATGTTGTTGTTGTGGGGTAACACAACCACACATCTTCCACCATCGCTTATATAAAGATCATCATCACTAGTATCATCCTTCATTCTTCTCCTCTTGTCTAACCTTTGTCTCTACCTCAATTCTCTAAGGACACCAGTCAATACCACCTAATTTTGATCAAACTGCCTAATCCACGCCTTAAAATATGGTAGAAAAAGCTTAACATACATGCTCAATGATTTTGGTTTGGGTGAAGGGAACATTTTTTCTAAGGCCATGACACGAGAATTCAACAATCAACACCGCCAACATTGGGGTACATATAGGCTTGGTGCTCTTGATTAAATTCCAATCACATACCCTCATATGTGATAAAATACAATGAAATGTTGCAATCCCATTGATCCTGAAATCCTGAAAACTATTAAGTCGGATGAATTTTGAATGGGATATGAAATTATATTTTATCCAATGAGGTTGGAACAAATCTCAAACACCTTGAAACAGTTAACGATAATGTTAAAAAATTAAGTAAAAGGAGCATGATGGGAGCATGGTTCGACACATGTCGGTTCCAAATTTCCAGGAACTGCGTAAATTGAAGCCAAAGTACAGCTCCAGTTTTTCGAAGCACAGTTCTAGGGACACTGCACAATGCACAGTTCTAGACTCCAGAGGTGTTGCATAATGTGTGGTTCCTGCAACACTTGCCGTGAAAACACCGCATAAACTAACTAAAGGCTTCTTTATTTTTTCATTTTCTAGTGAGGGCCACATTGTTGCCATTGCTTTTCACATCCCATTGGATTTATCATAATACCCTTTTCATAATATCCATCTAGTGTGAGGATTTCTTCAATGAGAAACTCACCCAAATTTGTTGCACAGTGGAGGTAGAATTTCTTCTCTTGTGAAATTTTGGCATTTGCTAGAGAAAATTTCTGCTCCAATATGAGGTTTTATCTGCCACATTCTTCAACCCTTGACCTTAGAAGAGGGTGTGCCTTAAGTTTCACATATCTAAATATTTGAAGAATTTTGTCATCATCCAAGTGAGAAATAAGATAATTAACTAATCGATCAATTACAAAAAACTGTGTAACATTTATTTTAGATGTCAAATATTAGATCACAAAAACCACAATTCTACGGTTATGATCAAGTCAGAACCACCTCAAACCCAAAACAACTAAGCCCCTTGAGCTCAAGCTCATTGAATTAATCAGGCCAAAAATGACCCAATTGGAGGATTAGGTCAATTAGTTTTACAAAAACTCTCATAACAACAAGTATGTTGTCACCTCTACGATCAACGCAAATAACCAACAAGCTCTTGGGCATCAGCAGCAAATGCACCCATGACTCAGATGTTGGGAAGGGGGTGGCGATGTAATGACGACTCCCTCCCAAACACTTAGCCCCTAAGGAGTCAGTCGAAGATCACATCCCCCACCTTCCTATTGAATCCTTAACAAGGAAAAGATATACAAAATATAGATAATAATTATTCTGAAGTTTTAATAAAAATCAAGGTCACTTTAAGTAGACGATATAAAAATTGTCCCTAGGTTCATATCACATACTACCCGGTTCGGAACATATCATGTCGTTCAATCTGAACCTTGTAGAATTGGTAAAAAACACGTGAAGATGAACCATGCGTAGGAAAACTACGTTCAATTCAGAACCTTGTAGAAGTGGTAAAAACACAGAAGATGAACCATACATAGGAAAACTATTTCATATTAGTTTGGGAACAACCAAAAACAAATTCACAAGTGATTTTTGTTAAATAACAAATAATACATCACATTATAACAACAAACAAGAAAAAGGCCTCTAATCAGATTACAATAATCCAAAAAACAAAAGCATGATAAAGCAGATGCATCTCACAACTCACAGAAGATATATTTTAGCTAAGGTACCTCAAGTTTCAACTAGAGGGACGCAGAGTCAATTGGAGTTCAGATGGACCCATTTTGAGAATATGTTTATCCAAGTTTGCCTCTATATTCTGAAAACAATGTTAATCATATTGCATTTCCAATAATAATATTTATATAACCATTCAGTTACTTTATATAGGACAGATATTTTTGAATAATCTATAGTAGATAGTGGGCCACTATTGAAGAAAACTACACTCAACCTCCTCGCCTCCCCCTCTATCTCGCACGCATTGCATAGTATTAAGGCACAATGAGGCCTCCTATCAATCACTGTCAAGTAAAACTACAATAGCATAAGGCGTAGATCAGCCTTAGGGTTTGCTTGAATTTATACACTAGGTTAGCCTTGAAAGGGGCCAATGGAACCTACAAAACAACATTTTGATCTGCTTTCAATTCATTCCAATAGACCGTAGAAGATAAATTTTCCTCTCCCTGTGTTCCACATATTTTCCCCTCACCTCCATTCCCAAATTGTTATACGGGGAATAAGAAATTCAATCGTACTGATTCAATGTGATCTCGATGCAGAATATTTCAAAATTAAAATGCTCTTTTGTGCCCAACATTTCAAATTAAAGAGGTACCTGTGAAATTTCTAAATGAAATGAAATGAGCCCATGGCAGAAATTTCAAAAATCCACTGGGATATCTCCTCATATTTTCATCTTCCAGAGAAGCCAAAATATATGGTAATTTAGGGAGGGGAAGAATACTAAACAAATGTATGACGGAATACCAAGGGGTCTCTCCTCATATCGTCGTCTTCCAGAGAAGTTGAAATATGTGGTAATTCATGGAGGGGAAGAATACTAAACATTTGTATGACAAGCGAAGGCATCTTCAGGACATATCTCTGAGTACTCCTCCATAGAAGTGAGGATTCTCCTCCAGATGTTTAATGGACACCGATAATCCAGAGCTGGTTGTGTCATGGCCTGCTATTAAGAGGATAAGGATCTTATCCCAATCAAGGTTATAGACCCCAAATATAAATTGGCCTCAACAACTCACATAACATTCACTGGAAAGATCAATCCTTGCGCAAAATAAAACTTCAGATAAATGTGGTGCACGTCTTGGCCTCTTCAGATTACATCATAGTTACATAACGAAAAAAACTAGATCCCAAAAGATGTAACAATGTACTCAAGTCCATAAGACTTTCTACCTCAAATCGCCATGTAAACTAAATGTTCATAGTCATGTTCATCTGCAAGAGTAGAGATAATCCAAAATCTATCATAAGAAAGCCCGAGTTTCAAAAAGATAACACACAGTGCTTCCAAATAGATACGATCTTCAACATTAACACCAAATTCCTTTTGTTCTAGAGCCAAGGTTTAGGCCTCAAAATATGCCCCTAAATCAGAGGAGAATACCCTTGGAGATGGTCGAAATTGTTAGGAATTACTGCAGACATAAAATATTTACCGAGAGAATAATACACATACAAAACCCAGCAAAAAATCACATAAACATAAACACAATGTTTAACCAGGAAAACCCCAAATCTGGGGAAAAACCCAACCAATGAAATTTCATTAACCATTGGCCAAAAAAACCACGGCCAATCCCAGGCCAAGTGAGCCTTCACCACTCACCTCTAGGCCTACCTTACAATGAAGTATTCCCAGCCTCTTATAGGCTCCATTACATGTAATACCATGGGCTAAAACCATGGGTGCACAAAACCATGTGCCCCAAAACCACTACTATCTACCCTAGTCAACATTGACTCTACCCTGAGTCATGTTTACCTAACAGAAATTTGGCCTATGAGTTAGCCGAAAATATCATAGAGAAACCTCATATACCCTTTCTAAAAAATCGCATTAACCTCAAAAATTTGAATTGGTCACAACTTATTGCGGAGAAAGAGGCCTAAACATTGCCTCAGATCGATCCATCAAAGAAATTAAAAAAAAAACCCTAGTGTATTCCTTAGATTGTGAGCTTAAAATAAGGCTGGAACAAGTGTAAGCTTTTGAATTTTGGCTTACCTCTTGCAAATCACCCATAGAGCACCTGCATTCACCACTAAACAACACTGTTAGACTCGCTGAAGCAATCACCAACATTCACCAGCACACTTCGAAGCATTCATACTGGAAAATTTATACAGAAAAAATAATTATAGAGCATTATTAGACTCGGTGAAGCAAACACCAACACACTTCAAAGAATTCGACCTCGCAAATTTATACAAAATAAAATAATTACAGTTGCAACACTGTGACCGTTGTCCAAACTCCTCGCGGGTTTATCTCCATAGCATCGAGGAAATGGTACTCTAAATCCCTAGTTCATGCCCTTTTTGGGCATCTAGCATCTCCCAGGATGATCAGCTATGTGAGGTGGAGAGGCCAAGGGACTCATATACTCAGGAAATCACCTCCAACTTCCTCCAACTTCAAATCCCCAAATAGTAAAAAATGGGGGCGAATTCCTCCAACTTCCAAGCCCCAACCAAAATTCCTCCAAATTCCAAGCCACAACTAGTAAAGAATGGGGGCGAATTCCTCCAACTTCCAAGCCCCAACCAGTAAAAAATGTGGGCGAATGTCACTCCAATCCCCCTTGACCCAGTAAATCATGGTTAATGCCATTAAAATCTGTTCCAAACTATAAAATCGGGAGGCGAATCCATGGTTTAAGGTTTATGTGCATTTATTTTTTTGGGCTAAAAGCTAATAATTAATTATTTTTAAAATAATTATAGGGCTAACTATATAAAACGATACAAAATGGGTTTTATATAAAAAAATCGCCCCTCCAAAATATAAAACCCTTTAAAATCCGCCCTTCGGCTAAAATTCGCCCCTAAAATTTTCCCTGATTAAGATTCATCAGAAATCATAACATATCATCATACATCTAATTAACTTATTAAACATGAAACAAAACTAGTTCAGGAAATTGCAACTAAATTAACCAGAAAGTGCACTTAGCTCAGTGTGGGGGGCCTCCACCCTTGCCTCACACACTGAAAGTAATTCTCAGATATTGAAACTCAAGCAAGAATTCACCATATAGAACAACATAAAATAAGATATAACTGGTTCTTCAACTATCTCCCAAAGTTCAGAAATGTCAAAGTGAAATCATACAAATTCTACATACCCATGCCTTCAATGTCTTTGGCTTAAATAGAAAAATATGAAACAAAATTAACTAAAATGTATGTAACAGCCATGCCTATCCTTATCCCATCTATTCTGGTCGAGCTCATCCATATAATCTCTCAAAATATATAAAATCCCATAAAATGCTAAATTTGGTCTATTTCCTAGGGATTTCCAGAATAACGGGTCCTGTTCGACCGGATTTGACTGGGCTTGTTTAAGATCCGTTTGATCGAACCAATAGGTGCAATTCCATTCTTAGTTCCCAATATTTCTATAAATTTTCTCAACTCGTGCCCAGGTGTCCCGCAAGTATGACATCAATGAAGTCATTACGGGAGTTTTTTAGTCCTTTCCAAAAATGATCTTAAAATTCAATTTTTGTAAAAACATCTAAAAATTGTAAAAATTAATTTATATACATGGATATGCATAAATTGGTAAAAATAGGGTGAATATGGATGGTATATGGATGGATATCATGGAAATTAAGTGTATTTAATTAAACAAAACTGGATAAAAAACGAGGGCCAACGTCTCCCCCTTGCTGATGTACAAGCATGTCCTCATGCGTGTTTCTTTCTCTTGGACCTCCTGAGCTCTAATGTAGACACTGTACTTGATACAGATGCCTCCTTTTGTGTTACTTGCAAAAGAAAATCTATCCATTTATATTGTTCTCCCTTGTATATTGAAGCCATGACCTTTTGTCTTTCATACCTATATTTCCATGTGTTTGTCTCATTAAGCCACCTGTAAGCTTGTTTAGAAAGAAGGGTATTATTTTTTTCTAATTTTCCAAATTTCTCATTCAGATTTTCATTTTACTTGATCAATTTTGCATTTCTTTTCTTTTTTTTCTTGTTCTCTTTCTTCAAATGCCTCTCTAGAATTCTGCTTACCTCCAATTTACTTGTCAACTCTTTTATTTTGCTAAGGTGCAGCTCTTTCTCTTCATCTCTTGTGTCTTTAGCAAATGAAGTGGCTTCTACCTCAACATTATCAAAGTATGAATCTCTCTCCAATGTATTTTCATAGGCTTATTTTTGCAATCTCTCAATGATTTCATCAACTTGTTTTTCTGTGGGATGTGTTTCAAAAATTTGTACTTCAGGGTATTTCTCTTTACTACTTGTTTCTGTTGGACTTTTTCTCCCATGTCTCCTAGGAATGGATAGGAAAGATGTGTCTCTCTCAACCATGATAGTATCTTGTTGCTTCTTGGACCTTATCCTAGGATAAACATGTGAGTTTATTATGATCCTTGTTTCATGAATTGGTTTAAGCTTCTCCTCTATAATTTTTTCTTCAAAATGATGTTGAGTTAAAAACCCTTTCCACACTACACCCTTGGTTTTAATTTGATATTCTACAATAATTTTGATGAGTCCCTGATGGTAGATTTTTGTTTCCTTTTGGGTTTAGTTTCATTCCTCACATTCTATATCATTTTAATCAAATTTTTGGAGAAGTATGGAAAATTGACTTTCACTTCTCCTTTGATATGACGGAGCAATCTGATATGATAGATATGCACTACATTGTGCCTAATGTCACATGTGAAAATTATCTAAATAATTAACACCAACTCTGCCCATGGCTCATTAAACCCTTCCCTCAAAATTCCCTTAGTTCTATCAAACGATCCCTTCCTATTTTTTTCCAAAAATAAAGTCCATCACTTATCTTTAAAGTGCAAGCCCTTATGATACAGTTCCCCTTACAGTGGTATACGTAAGGTCCGAGAAATGGATTCTGGATTTAATGGGATAACTAGGTTTCTCACCATGATTTGATATTATACATACTTGTTTATGAACTCCTTGGTGATGATTTTATTGTGTCCATTAATATTTTGGAGGAAGCCTATTAGACTAGCCTGATAAAGTTTTTCTATGGTCTCTTTTTCCCAATGCTCAATCTGGAAATCTTTTGGTTCTACCCTGGTAGCCATATGTTCTGAAAACCAATTTATGTAACCTTGCACTGTCAACATTCTCATCTTTAAAATAAAATTTATGCACACATATATATCTTTGTTGACTTATTCATGCATTTTTTTCATGGTGATAAGGCTTACCTATACTATGATTTTCTTCAAAAAAAATGAAGTCAATCTTCTTCAACCTCTGTTCTTTTATGAAAATGAGTCCATTGCTTCCAAAAATTTATAAAAACACAAAACTTTGATATAGAAAGATCATAAAACACTGTAAACATGTTTTTACTAATCTATTTCTCATTTTTTATTCTCAGTTTTATCAAAAAATTAAAAAATCTCCTCTGTTTTGATGTAGAATTCTTTGCCTCTCAATTTAATGTGTGTGTATATATATATATATATATATATGTATGCCATAGTGTCCTTCCACTCTTCGAATTCATACATAACTCTTCCTCTACATAGACAAATGCGATGTGCCTTCAAACTGGATCAATTTAGGCTCACTGTGTGCAAAAATAATCAACAAATGGGTCAATGTGTATATATCAAACAATCATCAAATCGTTGATAAAATGGCTCACTGTATTTTTAAAAATTCACTCACTGTGCAACACTCTGATTTTTTAAACAAAATATGACAATTTCGTGGTTGTCTGTGGAGGAATTCAATTTCGTTTTACCTTCTTTGGAACAATCCCAAGGTTTTCTCTAAGATGAGCCTCATATCCCTACGTTTTCACCATCATCACTACTATTAAGACTCCAGTTTGATATCTCATAATCCTCATGTCTTAATAGGTGATAGAGTCAGCCTAAACGGTGGAAGAGACTCACACTTATAACTTGTATTTTAACTTGTGTTCAACACACAATCTCGAGTTTTATTTATTATGAAGATCCATTTATCAATGAGGAAAATATGGAGTTGATGCTTACCTATTTTCTTCCACGAGATCTTTTCAATTTGTTGGTTTTTTTGATTAACACGGCGGGAAGATATCTCAGCTTCAAATCTCAGTCAACATCAATGCATCCTCTTCTTATTTCTCCACTCCTCCTTTGCTATTTCTTATGTTTTCTTCTCTTGGCTTAAGTTTATCTTCACAGCCTCTTTGTGTTTTCTCACTCAATTTCGTTCTTCACAGGGTGTTCGAATGCGTGCATATGGTTTTCACAACGCCGACTTCCTTTATTTGACCCTGGTAATGGCTATTATGGTGAAAAAATTTAGTAGTTGCACTAACACAGAGGTTTGATGGTTTAAAAATGGCGGAGGCTTCAATATTTTCACAAGGTTTTTTTTATGTCATATCACTGTGTTTTTGAATCCGTGTTGACTATTTTTCATGTCGGCCCTTGACTCAGATGCCTCTGTGGCTTCGTTCCTTTGACTTGCACTACGTCCTTGCTCCACTGTGTCTACATACGTCCCATCACCATAACTCATGTTCTCTGTTGTTTCGTTCTTCACTCATAGCCACTTTCATTTCTTTACATGCCCATACCTTAATCGAAATGCATCATAATTCATGTTTTCATTGCATTGTGTTTGCATTCCAACTTGGGTTATGTCATTTTCCATTATGTGCCCATTTCCATACCTTAGCTTTATCATATGATATTTTCATATTGCACTTTGTATATTAGGTTTTCAACTTTTTATTGTTTAATTTAATTTTAAAATGACCCTAGAATGGTCATTTTTAAAATTAAATTTCTATCATGACACTAACCTTTGTTGTTTTGTAGGTCAACAAGGATTTGAATATTGAGCCTTTAATTTTTTATCCATATGCTTAAGAAAATGATTAGTATTAATGTGATGGTATATACATAATGATTTGGAATGATGGTATATGGAATGATGGTTAATGTATGAGGGTAAATGTAATATGGTATATGGAATGATGGTTAATGTATGAGGGTAAAATTAGGAAAAGGGTAATGAATAGGGATAGGATTAGAATGGGTAGGGTAATTAAGGTAGTGTTAGGATATAGGTAAAATGTAATAGAATGCATATCAAGCACTAAATTAGTCTTAACAACTTCTAGGAAAAAATTAAAAAGATCGAAATTTTAAGAGCAAAAATTTTCACTTACTGTAATTTGTACTCCCATAAAATACTTAATGTCAATGATGTCCTCCGATCAAAATACTGGTTGATGGTTGACAATGTCTTTATTATCATAGCGATGGATCTTCTAGGATATATTGAAATGTAGAGACTTGTTTCTACTTCATGTTTTCACATCTGATATTGATTCGTGATCTTTGAATGTTAATGTTGTTCATGTCCCTTCTGCAGTTTATAATTGATATGTTGATGTTTTTTAGGTCCCTTCTATAGTTTGTAATTGATGTTTCAGGTCCCTTCTGACATGTACTTCAGGATTGAATGTTGATGTTGTTCAAGTCCCTTCTACAGTGATATTATAAATAATGTTTCAGGTCCCTTCTGACATGTAATTTTCAACAATATTTCAAGTTGGTTATGTCATATAATACAAGTCCCTTCTGCATAATATTTTCAATGATATCTCAGGTCGCTTTTGCACAATATTTTCAATGATGTCTTAGGTCCCTTCTTCATAATATTTTCAATGATGTATAAGGTCCCTTCTGTCATATAATTCAGGTTCCTTCCGCAATTCAACTGCTCAAACTATTTTCATAGTTTTATTAGGAACTTCCGCCTTGCTTATGTTAATACTTGTCCTCAAATTTTGCATGTCTTGGAGGATTAAATCTACAAAAATCATATTGAAGTAAAAACAAAATACATAATTCATATTGGCCAAACAAGTTGGTTTTCCGATATGAATTCGATTTTGTATTGTGTCAGTCTCTTGGATTTTCACAATCAAACTCTTTTATTATTATTATTATTATTATTCTGGAACTAAGGAAGGCATATTATGTTGTTCCATTATTTCCATATCATTTTCTGTTGAAATTATTTTCATAAAATCTTCTTTATTGATATGTTTATTGTAGACTTTAAGCCTATGTCCATTAACTACAAATGAAATTGATGCTTCAACTATTGTTTTTATTTTTACCGCTCCATTGTTGAAGATTTATTCTGTCTCATATGGCCCAAGCCAATGAGTTGTAAAATTTTCTTTGAAATCTTTAAACTTGGACTCAAACAATAGTGCCCAATCTCCCTTTTGAAAAATTGTATCCTTGATGAACCGATCATGCCATTTTATTCTCTGCTCTTGCACTAATGATGTATGTTCCATTGCTTGTTGTCTTATTTCATCCAGTTCATTTAATTGCATCACTCATTGTTGTTGTGCTTCAGATAGTTCCATTCCAAACTCTGCTACAAGTTTATATGTATGTATTTGAAATTCTATGGGTAACATGACTTCCTTACCGTATACCAACTGGTATGGGATGAATCTAGTCACTACAAGAAAAATATTGTCTAGATGAGGTTATAAAGGAGGTTTTTAGTGTTATAAAATTATCCAAAATTCTCAAAAAAAAAATTCTACAACATTCGTTTTTAGTAACAGAGGTTTTGGGGGAGCTTCTAACGGAATTTCAACACAACTAAAAAAATTGGGCTGTCGAAGGTTATTACGGATGTTTTTTTTCATCGGTGTGCTACTCAAGTGTCAACGCATCGGTGCGTGTCATCTAGACGGTCGGCTCGAGGTAGTCGAAGGTGCATGCACCAAGCTGTAAAGTTCTAAAACTGCACCGGACGCACTGTAGGTGATACAGCACACCAGGTCGTTCTAATTGGTATTGGGATTTGCACAGTGCCCATAGGTCGTATCAACGCAGTAGTTCATAGTATTATAGAAATGCATCGGTGCGTATTATCACACAAACGCACCGATTTTTCTAATTCGTATTGGTATTTGTGCGGTGCACATAGCTCGTACAAACGCACCAATGAGTAGTCTCACATAAACACACTGATGCACAGTATCGCACAAACGCACCAAGAGTTATAATTGGTATTGGTATTTGTGCGGTGCCCATAGGTCGTAGAAATGCACCAGTGCGCTTTATCATACAAACGCACCAGTGTATAGTAACTGACACACACCGGTGTTCATTTTGTATTTTTTAGAAACATCGACCTGTGACAGTGCAATTACTGTGATTTTTTAAAGTTTATTATTCATCAAAATTCGACACATATCTTATAACATTATTCATATTAATTAAATTTTTATTAATGCATTTGAATGTGTTGTTTGGATTAATTTTTTATATCATATCATAATTATTGTGATTTTTTAAAATTCATTATTCATCAAAAGACAACACATATCTTTTTTATTCCCCTGAAAAAATTGAACTTTTTATAAATAGTAAAAAGTTGCATCGTAGATGTCACAACATTCCATAAGAAAAAATTCCCCAAAGGGTGGCAGGTCACACAGACCATAAGCAAGTCCGAAGTGAAGCCAGACTCAAGTAGCAAGAAGCTACATGACAAAAAATAAGAAAATGAAAGCGAGAAAGACAAACAACGCAAAACATTTCCAACCACCAAAATGAGGAAAAGTCATGCAAATCGGTTTTTTCTTCCTTTTTTCTTCTCCACATTATGCTATTCACCCTGTTATGGCGTTGAAGAAGCAAGGACAATCTGAAGATCTGCAACCTGGGGACCATTTTCCTTGTGTGAACCTGAATTATCTGATATAAGAGGACATTTTTTCCCACAATTTCCAGTGTCCTCAGGATACATGTCCAAATTATTCGGACAAGAATGAGGAACTAGATGAGAATTTGGAGCATTCCCTTATACCTCTGGTTCCTTTATAGTTTGGTTTCTTTCCACAAGGAAAATATTATCCACTTCTTCTGCCTCATCCTCCTCTGATTCTGGTGGGGGATATTTCCAACCTCTTTTTTGTTTCCCATTTTTCTTTTTTTTCTTTTTTTCTTTTTTGGAAGTAGGACATGTGTTTTGTAAATGTATCATCTGCCTACAATTTCTACGTCTGAATGCATTGTTTTCATAGTCTAGTGACTGTAAGCAGTTTTGTTGTTTGTAGATCATCATGATATTCTCTGGTAGACCTTTTCTAAGATCTACTTCCACACAGATACGTGTGAAGGTATAGATCCTCTCCTCTAATATCTCTATATTTTTTTTTATGTATCTCCCGATGTTATTCCCAATCCCTTCGAAAACTTGGTCATTCCGGAAATGAAGGGGCAGATTGTACAATCTGACCCACACCAGCATTCTAGTGACAGTCATAGTGTTTGCGTCAAAATCCAGGAACCATGGGGTAATGAACAGGTTCTTGGAGCCCCAGAACCATGGTCCTTCTAGCATAATGATATCTCTATCCTCTGAGGATATATATTTTACAATAAAAAACCCTTTGGAGTAGAGGTGGATTTCACAGTTTGTGGTCCAGTGTTTAAAAATCCAATGGAAAAACTCCATCAGTTTTGGCGAAAAACAGTTAAAGCGACATATTAAAGCTTGGGCTTCATATGTCGTGCAGTATTCCTTTGTTTCTGGACTGTCTATTTTTAGTGCTGGTGTTTAACCCAGTTGTTCTACTATGTATGGACGTGGGACATTTCCAGCTTGTTCTGGTGGTTTTGTTGCATCGTTTTTCCCTTGCAGGATATTCTTGTAGGATAGGCCATCGTTTTCTTCTCGGGAAGAGAGGGTTTCTTCCCCTTATCAACCCCAACAGATATAGAAGTGCCCAAATCCACAACATCCCCTTGCAAGCGTAGATTAAGGGTGATGGACGTCCCTGAGAGGATAGAGTGGCCTTCGAAGACCAACTATCCTGAAGCGACCAACCTCCACCAAAAAGAGACAGCAGATGAACAGGGTAACCCATCTTCTCCCAAATTTTTTGTTTCAATTGGAGCAAACTGATGTTGTCTTGTACCCATATCAAAAAATATTTTCCCACAGGGGGCTGAATAAAAATCTGAAAAGAAGGAGGAGTTACCTGGTCCGTGGTGTCTGAATTTGTTTTGAAAACTTCCCTCTGTTCCATTTCCGGGGTCTGAAGTGTAAGAGGATTTGGGGATATACGGTGGCCTGAAACTATGCCATGGGGCAGAGAGAAACAACCGGCATGAAGAATGCAAAAACTCTGAGCCCTCATAGTCCCCATTTTTTCGAGTGCTGGGACAGAGAAGTAGAGGGTGTTAGCCTCCAGACCGTGTCCAAGCCATACAGCCAGTCTGTCAAATCTAAAATCTGGCTAGCTTCCTTTCAAACCCATCAAGTAAGTGGCCAAAAATCTTACCCCCAGCACCGAAAGACCGTGGATCAACAACCAGAGTATGCCCTTGCAGCTCTTACATGCCAAAGCCGCACAGTGTTGTGAGAAACCCCAGCAAAGGGTCGGTAGCCGTGAAATCGCCGCCTCGATCACATTGTAGTAAGAGTGCCACAAAATCAGAACCCTCTGCCTTACCAACAGAGTCAAGAAATCCAGGTTCCAAGTTACTCCTTGATAAACGAAGGCCATTCCATCTGGAAGAGAGGAAAAAAGCCCCTTCCGCCTATAAAAAAATGGGCACCTCGAACGGTTCCAGGCTTCTTTGACAGTTGAAAACCAAAAAATGGTTTGTTTCTAGGAGTTTTCCAACATTAAGAACCTAAGACTCCCACCACTGGCACCTCTCCCCCGCAGCTTCCACGGTCCTCTGTGTCGACGCTTCACAGGTTTTCGAGAACTCTAGCAGCTCCATTTTTTTCTCAGACAACACATATGTTATAACAATATTCATATCAATTAAATTTTTATTAGTGAATTTGAATGTGATGTTTGGATTGATTTGTTATATCATATCATCAGATTTCACATCTCTTCTTTATAATATTCAATCATCCATAAATTTAATCAGTGGTGTTACATTTCACAACGACAATGGAGAATAAAATACAATAAATTAAAACACACACACACACACACACACACACACACATATATATATATATATATATATATATATATATATATATATAAGATAGTCTTTGTCATACAAATGGGATGGTTATTGGTATCCCTTTGTCTTTCAATTGGGACACTATGTCCATTACATTAAACAAAATGTCTGATTTCACAAAAAAATATTTCAAAAAATACAAAGCCTTTCTTTGATATCCAAACATAATGATCATCATTCTTCGCTTGAACTATTGTCACTGCTCGAGATACTTCCATGACGGGTTATTTTTAGGAATGTTTTGTTCTAAGTGTTGATTGTTTTCTTCTTCTTCACCTTCCATCTACATTAAACATAAAAATAAACTGTAATGAGTGTATATACATTGGAGAGAATAATGAAAATTTCAATATTAAATAATATACGTCAATGTAAATCGAAAATAAATGACATACCATAGCAACAATTGACTCATGAACTATACACATTCTTTCAAAACCTAATTTCATGCCATCTTTCAAGAATTCATATGCTGGCGCGGTTCCATACTTTGTTTCCTACAAGTTTTATACTTCATAACAAATCATATATTTAATATAAAATATTTTTTGTTCTATTAATTATAGACGGAGCTAAGTAAAACAAGATCGATAGATTCTTACAATTGCACAATTAACTTCTGATACACCAAAATATACTCACAACCCATATTTAACCCAATGTCAATCAATTCGTCTGATTGTTCTTCTATCTATGTTAGCACATGTTTGAAGACATTAAATGATGATTGTTGTAAAACAACTTAAAATATACAAAAATGAAATCTAGTTAAGTTGTTATAAGGAAGTAAAAATTACTCACAAACTTAGATATCAACCATTTTCTTCCTTGTTGTCTTGTTTTATGTGCTGAATGGGTTCCATTTTCATTTCTTTTCTGCAAGAAAATACTTGAAAATTAATATTTAATGCTAAATTGTTTATTTATTGTACCTAATGATCGAAAAATTCAATGATTACATATTACATTTGAAGCACGTTGTTGTTGATCTAGCTCCTCCTATGATGCAATTTTGTCCATTTATTTGACCATCTCCTTGTACACCTTTTTGGGCATTCCTACTGGTATATTTCTAAAATCAGCTCATTCATGTTTTGATATTTTTAGTCTTCCTGAAAATGTAACATGACAATAAACTATTTAATTTTTATATTGATATATGAAAAGTAAATATAACAAAAGTGATATTTATAAATGATATTTATCAATAATTTTAGAAAACATTTAAAGGAATATTACCTTTTCATTCCTTCTTTTTTGTTGTTGTACGTTTTTTCTATTAAAAGTCTGACATGTCTCATTGACCAATTCTCTAGAAACTCTTCCTGTAGTTTAGATAAAATTTGGTTCTTGAAATCATTGGATTGATTTTTGTATTGTAAGTGGAAAGAACGTCTATACATTCGTTCCACTAGATCCCTCAAACTTTTGTAAAATATTTTCCCCCTCTCGTTAACCTCCAGCACCACTCGAGATAACATAAGGAGGAATTCATTTTCATTTGCATGTTTTTTAGTCAATTTAGTGTCCTAACTTGCTTTCATTAATTATCAACCAGGGCTAGTAAGTTGATGAAATGTGGTGCACCATATGTGCTTAAGCAACCTATTCCTTACTTCGTTGTGTTGTGTTTTATGTTTTTTTTACGGGGGTTTTGTTCTTTGAGATCTAAAGATGGCTAATATAGAATTATGAAAAGACTTTAAGTGAATCTAAATTGATTTTAGAATGAATAAAATGAAGTGTACTAAAACTATTCTATTTTTCATAAAAGTAAACCAAAAGCTAAGGGCTAGTTAAGACCTATTTTGATAATCAAAGCATCTATCTATTTTGTTTGCTAATCCTAATCCATGGATTTATTTCTAGAAAAACTAAGATTGAGAATTACAATGCCTATCTTAAATGAAAGCATAAAATGAATCAACTATTGTACCTTCAGTTATCGCAACATTCAATTGTTAGGCATGACCCTATTGAGATGGAGTTTAGCAACTGTTTGTACTTAAGTCTGCTAAGGTCCTAGAACAGAAAACAAGGAATGAAAATGAAAATATCTAAGATGTGTTTAGCTACTTCAATTATTCAACTTGTAAAGAGAGACCTTCTTGAAGTAATGTTTAAGTAAGCTAATTACACCAATTTAAACTAGAGAACTAGGAAAAATTTGTAAATGAATAACTCAGAAATTGCATTACATTTAATTATTCAACCATCCCTTCTTAATATGTTCATATCAATTCCTTTTAGAGTGGTTTTTAGGAATATTTTTGTTTGAAATTAAGTGACAGTCTTGAAAGTAAAATCATGTAAGATCTAACTAAAATCAACTAAATGTATAATTGACTTGTCAGCTACACTCAAATGTGAAGTGTTTAACTTCTTGAAATTCCTTTGGAGAAATCAATTGTGCCTTTAGTCCTTGGAAAGAAAATGACAAGAAGTAAGAAAAATTCAAATACTACATATGTGAGATATTTAACCATTTAATGTAGAATTTAGAATATTGAAAATTGCTTTCATAAATATCAGTTTGACACGGCAATTGACAACTCTATTTTAATGAAAAGACGGGAACAGTAAAGCTAAACAGCCATGGTTTCCTAGCACTTTAATTCTTATCCCAATGTTGAAAACAAAGTTTCTATTTCCATGAAAATTTTTCGAAGAGCAAGTCTGCACAATTGAAATTTATCAATAAGCTATTTGAAAATTCGAAATGAAACAGAAATTGCTTAGACAGAGTAAAAGAAATCTAACTAGAAAACATAATAAAAACCTCCTTCAGAAGCAGGGCCCTCTGCTACTGAGTTGGTTGACTCCTAGCTTGTTAAAAGTGCAATCAAGCAAGCATTTGGTAACTAGACTTATTTATTGAAACAAAGTCTGGAAAACATAGTATCCACTTTAGAAATCTGAAATGTACTGAACTATTTCTCGGTTATGTAGAACCACTATTTAAAGATAAACTACATAACTAATTACGATTTAAGTTGGCTACAGGTGTCTAACTTGAATTACAATCAAAATAGGACTATTGGAATCATGATTTTCTTCAAAGAGATAATCAGGAGTCCTATTGTTGTATGTAATGTTCTTTGACTTGTAACTTTCACGATAAGTTTAGGCTCCTTTTTATGTCGATCTGAATCAAATGAGCAGGGTAGAATCCATGTAGGCAAGATTCTAGAAACACCCATGTGGCTTGATTCCTCAACTAACACCTAGAACCTGGTAAACCATAAGAGTGGCTACGGAATGCACAGTTAGTTGCAGAACAGCCTGCATTTTGTAGCTAATTTGCAAAAACTTATCAAAATAGAAAAATCATGCAAATATAATATGACAATCATTTAAATGTATCCTTGAGACAAAACCTTAACATTCTTCACTGATCAGGGTTTATGAACTTATGGAAAAACGGTGGAATGAGATGAAAAAACTATAAAGGAGAGGGTAATTCTGAGGTTCAACATACCCCCACTGCAAAATCATTGCATGTCCTCATGAAATTTGCCAAAATTATGAGTTCCTCTCCCTTACTGCATGTGCTTAGATACTTCAGCTAGGACATCGAACCTTATTCTTATGCTCCTCTTCAAAGTTAATGTCATTCTTGGCTTTTTCATAAGAATTTTGAACTTGAGGTTTATAATTGCTCTATTCAGTTTCTTGTTCTTCTTATTCAAATTCCTATTTTCCTTGTGCAATAGTCCTAGCTGCAGAGTAGTATTATCATGCATTGCCTTGTTCAACTTGTTTTGTTCCTTCAAAATCTCATTCTTCTGCTTGATGTGCATGTTCAATGTCTCTAATTCATAATTATATTGCTTAAGAGCATCAATCAGAGGTTCTTGTGGATTAACAGGTGGTTCTTGGTTCATTGTGGCACTTCTTCTTTCCAATGACTCGACATACTCATATATCTGTTGTTGAACTGGATCTATACCAGGAGTCCTTTTGCTGGGGTCTTCTTCAAAACGATAAATAGGAGAGTTTTGAGGACTGTTCATAGGAGAATTATCAACAGGTGATGGAACTAGGGTTTCCTCTTCTATATTTATGAGCTTTGTCTTATTAGACAATGTATTCTTCATAGTGACTCAGAGTCTAGAGATCCTTCTTAGTTTTGGAGGAATTTCATTTCCTTAATTTATAACCTCACTCTCTTTCTTTTTCTTTCCTCTGGCATTAATTTGTTTTCTAATTTCTATCAATTCCTTAGAAATTAGTTTTTCATTATCCCTATGTGGTGAAGTTTCAGGTTTGTCCTCAACAATTACATCAGTTTTCTTTCTTTTACTTCTCCTGACGTTTTCTTCCTTGGGTGGTGATTTTGGTTGTTCTTGAAAATGATTCCTAACAAGGAAATCCTCCCAAGTGTCTCCTATGCTCCTTAAGTGAAACTCAAACAATATTTTCACCGAGCCATGATGATGCATTGTGATCTCTATAAATTGGATTCTCTTTTGTACATTTGAGGCCATTCTTCTTAAACTATTGAACAGAAAGATAGGTAGGTTGATTTCAGCATTTCTAGAAAATTCATTAATAAATGAATATGATAAACATACATGGTTCCAAACCTTCCTTCACAAGTTATGAATTTTTGCAAAATCAAAATCATATTTCTCCATTTGCTTTTTAGATCAGTACTTGGGATTCCTTTTCTAAAGATTGAAACATCCATACCTGGGTTATTAAGTATCACCTTCCATGATTCATTATGGAATTCTTTGTTATTGAACCATCTCTCTCCATGCCTCGAAAGTTCTATTGCTTCAGCCAGGAATGACTCTGTCACTGCAAATTTAATGTCCCCAATCTCTACGTCTGTTCCATCAAAAGACTGGACAAATGATTTGGTAATTTCCTTATGAAAACCATCAAAATTTTCTATGAACCTCAACCACCCACCTTGTTGTACTATTTCTCTAACCTGTGGGTATCCTTCCATGTATTTTACCCCCACTGGCTCTATTCTGATAATCAAACCCATCCTTCTTCTATGTAGAATGCTTTCAACCTTCAAAATTACCCCTCTGTGGTGTGGAAATGAATTGGCTGCAGAGTTGATGGAGATGAATGAGCTATGGAATCGATGGAGATGAATGAGCTATGGATCTGATGGAAGGATTATGGTGAGTTGTAGGAAATAATTAAGTGATATGGTCTTGAAGAGACGTGGGCAAGTAGGTCATGTCATGATCATGACCGTTAGTCATCAATCAAGAATATTTAATGATGGACCGTTATGCAACTTTATATGAGGGATATGGTCGAGATATATCATGATGAGGATTTGTAATCAATTCGAATGATAGGTTTTCAAGGAACATATGAATGTACATATTATACATAATTCATGTTTTTAACTTTGCTATTAAAAATAAATTTTTTACACTTTACCTCAAAACTTAGCCTTTTTGTTTGTTGTTGCTTGATGTTGTTCCTTAGGTACTCCTTTTGTAGCATTGTGACCTTAAAAACGTAATCCTTTAGTCCCTTTTGCAATCATCATGTCAGTATTATTGAAGTGGCTACAGAATAAAATTAGCTGCAGAATAGAATCAGTTGCAAAATGTGCTTAGTTGCAGAATGTAAATTTTTTTCTTTTTAAGTATGAAACATGAATGGAATGAAAGAAAAATATGGAATGAAAGTGGAATGAAATGGTATGAATGTGAAAATGAATGAAATTGGAATGAAATGGAATGACAGTGGAGTGTGATGGAATGAAACTGAATTTGCATATTATGAACTGAAAATATGAATGTAATTTCTACTACTTTATTACATAAAGGAAAATGGAAAATATAGGGTATTAAGAGAGCTCTGATTTTCACCCTGTATTTCCTGTATAAGTATGTCAATAATTGATTAGTTTTCATACTTATACACCATTTTTTTGTTTTTATTTTATATTTTTTTTTTAATCAAATGTAGAAAAATAAAAGCTAAGTTAGTGAAGAAGAATAATTCTTCTTCACCAACTCCATATCAATATTATCTTGAAATTTCTTGACAAACTATTGTTTTGAAAGTGGTTTATGATATACTTTCAAATGATGACCATTCACAAGAAGAGATACCTTTTCTTCATCTATTGTTGCGATCCTCACTGCTCCATTATCAAAGAATTTTTCAATCCCATATGGCCCAAGCCAATGAATCTGAAACTTTCCTTGAAAATATTTAAATTTTGAATCAAACAAGAGTGCCCAATCCCCTTCTTGAAACTTTTTCTCTTTGATATACTTGTCATGCAATTTATTCCTTTTCTGCTAGACTATACTATTTCTTTGGACTGCATCTTGTCTCATTTCATCTAGTTCATTGAGTTGCTCTAGTCTATGCTTCTATGCTTTTGATAAATCAAGTCCCCATTGGACTGCCATCTTGAACGTCTTGATCTGAAATTCTATAGGGAATAGGACTTTCTTCCCATAAAAAATTTCATAGGGAGTATGTCCTGTCGTTTTCCTCCATGTAGTTCTGTAGGCCCATAAGGCTTCAGGAAGCCTATCTGCCCAATCTCTTCTGTGTAGATGAACAGTCCTAGTGAGAATTCCTTCAATTACCTTATTGGTAGATTCAAATTAACCATTTGCTTGTGGATGGTAGGGAGTAGAATTTTTGTGTTTGATCTTGTAATCTTCTACCATCTTTTTCACCATCTTTGATGTAAATTAAGTGCCCTGATCTGTTACAATTTCTCTTGGAACACCAAAACGAGTGAGGATATCCTCAAAAATAAAATTAACTACATACCCTTCATTAGAAAAAGGTAATGCTTCAGCCTCTACCCATTTAGTGACATAATCAGTGCATACCAAAATATACTTATTTTGTTTAAATGGAGGATTGATAGGTCCAAAAAAATCCAAGGCCCATTTTTCAAAAGCTTCAATGAGTACCTGAGGTTGCAATGGAATTTCATTTGAAGGAGCAGGTTTCCCTACCCTTTGGAAACTATCACGCCTTTTGACATATTCTTTGGCATCTCTGAAGATGGATGGCCAATAATATCCTAAATGAAGGATTTTATAGACTGTCCTCTTGTCAACAAAATGTCCACCACAAGGTTCATTATGACATTCCTTAACAATTTTAGGCATTTCATCTTCTCGAACACATATTTCGATAATGAGATATGGACCTGTCTTATACTATTCATTAGTAATCCATGAATATCTTGCACTTAATTGAGTGATTCTTATTTTCTCTCTAGAATGCAAATGTGAAGGTAATTTCCCTGTAAGTAAGTAATTGGAAATATCTACAAACCAAGGGGTCCGAGTAGTTATTGCAAAAAGATATTCATCAGGAAATTTATCTTCAACTGGAGTGTTATCTTTTATATTTTGAATTCTAGACAGGAAATCAAATATTGTGTTTTTTTTTCCAGGCCTATCTAGAACAGTAATGTTAAATTATTATAGGAGCAATAACCATCTTGTAACTCTGCCATTAGTAATAGATTTATTCATTAAATACCTAATTGCAAAGTGATCTGTATGGACAAAAGTTTCATAGCCTATTATGTAATGTCTGAATTTATTGATAGCATGAACAATAGCTAAGAATTCCTTTTCAGTTACAGTGTAACTCAACTCTGGGGGAGACAAATTCTTGTTGGTGTAATAGATGGCATAGGGGACCAAGTCTTTTTGTCCTAACACAGCTCCTAGAGTTGTGTCTGAAGCATTTGTTGAAATGTGAAAAGGTAGTTTCTAGTTAGGCCCTCTTAAGATGGGTGCTTCAAAAAAATTTACTTTTAAGGTTTCAAATGCTAACTGGCAGTCAAGATTCCAACTAAATTCATGATCTTTGGTGAGTAGTTTGAAGAGTGGGGTGCTATTTTGGTGAATTTTTTTACAAATCTTCTATAATATCCTGTGAATCCTAGAAAAATTCTAACATCCTTTTCACAATTTGGAACGAATAACCTGTAGATGACCTCAACTTTAGATTCATCAACTTTAATTCCATCTCTTGAAATGTGATTTCCCAAAAAAATCCCTTCAGTAAACATCATGAAACATTTTTCATGACTTAGTGAGAGTTTTTCTTCCTTACATCTTTTAAGAACCTTTTCCAAGTTTTCTAAATCCTCCTCAAATGTATTACCATAAACTGTAAATTCATCCATATACACTTCTACACAATCATGTATTAGATCAGAAAAAATTCCTAGTACTTCCCTTTGGAATGTTTCAGGTGCATTGCACAATCCAAAAGGAAGTACTCGATAGGCATAAGTTCCCCATGGATAGGTGAATGTGGTTTTATCGTAATCTTCAGGTGCAACGTGAATTTGGTTGTAACCACTAAAACCATCCAAAAATGATAAATACTTTTTACCTTGTAATGTATCTAACACTTGATCTATAAAAGGCAAAGGAAAATGATCTTTAAGGGTATCTTTATTCAATTCTCGATAATCAATGCATACCCTCCATTTACCATTCTTCTTGAGTACAATCACTAAATAAGAAACCCCCTGACTATCTAAAATTGGATAGATGAAGTTTACATTTAACAACTTTTTCAACTGTTCTTTCAAAATTTCCCTAAGATTTGGATTCATCCTTCTTTGAGGTTGTCTAATAGGTTTGCAAAATTCCTCAATGTAAATGTGATGTGTACAAGTCTTAGGACTAATTTATTTCATGTCAGTGTACTCCCATGCATATGCAGATGAATGTTATTGTAATGTTTTGATTAGCTTCTCTTGTTGTAACTTTTCTAAAATATTGTTTATGTTCAATGTTTTCCCTGGAATGATTTCATCTGTAGAACTACCAAATTCTTCCATAGAGTAAAGAGACATCTGCCTAGATGACAAGTATTCAATATTGGATCTTTCTTGAAATTGATCATGTTCATATTCTAGGGATGATTCATAATTTTCTATTGTATTCAAGATTTGGCTATCTTCATTAATGTTTGAAATAGTAAAGAGAGGCTGTATATCTTCTTCATCATCAATCCATTCCTTGACATCTATTTCTGTGATTGTTCTTGCTGGAGGATACAGAGTGAATTTCTTAGTTGAATTACCATCAGAAATATACATGTCACCAGATCTACAACTAATGAAAGCATCAGTTGTAGCCAACCAAGGTCTTCCTAGTATAAGTGGGTGTCCTCCTAGATAGTTCTTAGGGGTTAAAATCATAAAATCAATAGGATACTCCCAAGAATCTAAAGACACGGAAATATCTTCTAACACACCATCTAATTTGATTACAAATCTATCTGCTAATTACAGTAATGTAGGTGTATAAAGAAGATTAGGAAGCTTAAGTTGTTCCATGGTCTTTTTGCTCATGATGTTTATTGCTGCTCCTAAATCAATCAATGTATTTGGAATTTTAACTCCATTGATATGTGCTTTGACAACTGGACTTCTGGGATCTAAATATTTTTGAATTGAAATTTTTCCCATCATTATGTCTGCTATTTTTCCTACAAGTTGGATTCTTTTTATTTCTTTTATTTTTCTTCCTGGTTTCTTCATACTCAACTCCTTTATTGTTTTAGCTAAAATTGGAATTTCCTTGATGGCTTGTAATAAAGGAATTTTGATGCAAATATTTCTCAACTCATCTAGGAAATCATAATTAGGCAACATAATATGCTTTTCTACTCCTCTATCAATTTGTAATATTTCAGGAAAATGAGGTGTAGAAGTAGATACTGATGGTTTCTCTATGACAGGAGTTGAGTTTATTGATTGTTTTTTCTTTTCAATTTCAAAATTTTGGTTTTGAAGAGAGACTTATTCAAAAAAAAATTATTGGGATGTAGAGAATTTTCCTCAGAATTGTCTTGTTCTTGAATGATTACAAAAGGCTTCCTTTTTTCTAATATCCTACCAGATCTTAGCTAGACATCATTAAGATCTAGAGGAGTAATCATATAGATTGGAAATTGTTGACCTTCTATCATATAAGTATTCTAAGGATTTTTATTATTGGGGTTTGGTAATGGTTGGGCATGTAACTGATTTGGTCTCTGAGGGAATGGTAGTGAGAGTTGTGGATTTTGGTTTTGGATTGGAGGTTGTTGATTTTGTTGAGGAATTTGTTGAGGAGGATAATTTGGATATGATGGAGGATATTGATAGTACTGAGAAAATATTCCATATGGATTTTTCATTCCTTGAGCCCAGGGTTGAGATTGAAATTGATATTGGGGCCTATGTTGCTACCAAGAATTCCAATTTTGTGAGGGCTGAGTAAACCCTTGAACTTGTGGCCCCTGCCATGGTATTATAGAGACAAAAAAAAGAGATTCTGTAGGATTTGATGTTGTTTCTTCTTGAAAAATAGCCTAAAGACCAAGAATTGAAGGAAAACTCTTAGCCTTATGACTTTCAGAACAAATCACACAGGTTTCTACAACTTTTGCATCAAGAGGACATTCTCTCAAAACATGTTTCTTTTTGCATTTTGGATAGAAAATAGCCAAAGCATCAATCTCAACTTTCTGCTTGTTTTGTAACTTAAGGGTGTCTATTTGTTCACTAAGACTCCCTAAAATTTCTGTTTTGTATTCATCAAGCATGTTTCCAATTTTTTCCCTACTCACTGTTCCAGCTACAGATTTGTTTACCCTAGAAAGAGCAGGACCTCTTGGTCCTTTCAAAAAAAATTATTTTCCTCTTGAGAGATTAATACATAGTTCCCCAATATCAGGTAATGGAAGTTGAGATATGTCTCCCTTCCCCATCATGTTACGGATATCTATCCATTCATCTCTAATTTGTTTTAACAAAAGATCTTGTATAGTTTCTTGATCTAGATTTTCCATTTTTTCTCTCTTAATGTTATAGTTGAATCTTTCAAGTAGATCCTCCAAATTTTCATCCTCTTTTTGCATCATCTTAAACACTTCCTCTTTATGGTTAACAGGTATAAAATAGTCCAAATACCTTTCTATAAATGCTCTCTTCATATCATTCCATGTCCTAATAGACCTAGTGATTAGACTCATTAACCATTTTAGAGCCTCTCCTTTCAATGTTGAAGGAAACAATTTGATTTTTTGAGCATCTTGTAGATAATCATAAGTTATGCACAAGACTTCAAATTCAAATAAAAAAGGTCTCAGTGTCTTCACATTTTAATCCATGAAAGTTTGGGAGAACAGAAGGTGAGATATTTTTCATGGTAGCATTTATTTCTTCATCTATGATAGGGAATCCAAAATAACTCTCAGTTCCCCTTCTACCTCTACCTCCTTCTGTGTTTCATCTATCTCTTCTGCTACCTCCTCATCTACCTCTACCTCCTCCAAATAGTACATTTTCTCCATTAAAAATTTCTCCTTCTCCCTCTCCTCCTTCTTCTCATCTTCCTGCCATGATAGATTCTTCAGAGCTAATATAAGGTTCAACCTGCAGGGTTAACTGCTCCTCTGGTTCTTCTATCAATGGTATGTTGAAGAAAGGTTCTTCTTCTTCCTCTTCATTAGGTATTTTTAACTCTTCAACTAGAATATATTCCCCTGTAGAAGTGAAAAAGGTTACTCCTTCTGTTGGAGTCCTAGGATCTTCTTTTTCTAAGATTGCCTCAGTGGATGAAGTAGGAGATCCTCCTAATTGGATATCTAATCTTAGAACTTTTGGAAGTCTATGACCAGTGAAATAAGGGATATCAGTTTGAGATGGTGGTGTACTACTTCTTGGCCTAGGTGGAGTGAGTGGTGTTGTAGGAATTAAGGTTCTACCTCTGGCTATGAATCTGCCCCTAGAGTCTCTTTCTCTACGCATATCATTGTTTTTTTTTTCTTGAATGTAAGAGATAAGGTTACCTAGTTACACTTCCCCAGAAATGGTGCCAAAATGTTTAGTCAATTTAGTATCCTAAATTGCTTTCATTAATTATCAACCAGGGCTAGTAAGTTGATGAAGTGTGGTGCACCATATGTGCTTAAGCAACCTATTCCTTACTTTGTTGTGTTGTGTTTTATGCTGTTTTTAAGGGGGGCTTTGTTATTTGAGATATAAAGATGGTTAATCTAGAATTATGAAAAGAATTTAAGTGAATCTATTTGATTTTAGAAGGAAAAAAAGGAAGTGTACTAAAACTATTCTATTTTTCATAAAAGCAAACCAAAAGCTAAGGGCTAGTAAAGACCTATTTTTATAATCAAAGCATCTATCTATTTTGTTTGTTAATCCTAATCCATCGATTTATTTCTAGAAAGAATAATATTGAGAATTACAATACCTATCTTAAATGAAAGCATAAAATGAATCAACTATTGTACCTTTAGTTATCTCAACATTCAATTGTTAGGCATGACCCTATTGAGATGGGGCTTAGCAGTTGTTTGTACTTTAGCTTGCTAAAGTCCTAGAACAGAAAACAAGGAATGAAAATGAAAATATCTAAGATATGTTTAGCTACTTCAATTATTCAACTTGTAAAGAGTGACCTTCTTGAAGTAATGTTTAAGTAAGCTAATTACACTTGTTTGAACTAGAGAACTAGGAAAATTCTGTAAATGAATAACTCAAAAATTGGATTACATTTAATTATTCAACAATCCCTTCTTAATATGTTCATATAAATTCCTTTTAGAGTGGTTTTTAGGAATATTGTTATTTGCAATTAAGTGAGGGTCTTGAAAGTAAAATCATGTAAGATCTAACTAAAATCAACTAAATGTATAATTGACTTGTCAGCTACACTCAATTGTGAAGTGTTTAACTTCTTGAAATGCCTTCAGAGAAATAAATTATGCCTTTATTCCTTGGAAACAAAATGAAAAGAAGCAAGATAAATTCAACTACTGCATATGTGAGATATTTAACCATTTAATATATAATTTAACATATTGAAAATGGCTTTCATAAATATCAGTTTGAAACAAAAATTGAAAACTCTATTTTAATGAAAAGACATGAACAATAAAGCTAAACAACCTTGGTTTATTAGCACTTCAATCCTTATCCCAATGTTGAAAACATAGTTTCTATTTCCATGAAATGTTTTGGAAGAGCAAGTCTGCACAATTGCAACTTATCATTAAGCTATTTGAAAACTAGAAATGAAACAAAAATTGCTTAGACAGAGTAAACGAAATATAACTAGAAAACATAATAAAAACCTCCTTCAGAAGTAGGGGCCCTCTGCTACTAAGTTAGTTGACTCCTAGCTTGTCAAAAGTGCAATCAAGCAAGCATTTCGCAACTGAACTTCTTTATTAAAACAAAGTCTGGAAAACAGAGTATCCACTTTAGAAATCTAAATTGTACTGAACTATTTCTCAATTATGTAGAACCATTATTTAAAGAGAAATTACATAACTAATTGTGAGTTAAGTTAGCTATAGGTGTCTAATTTGAATTACAATCAAAATAGGACTATTGGACTCATGATTTGCTTCGAAGAGAAAATCAGGAGTCCTATTGTTGTAGGTAACATTCTTTGACTTGTAACTTTGACCATAATTTTAGGCTCCTTTTATGTCGATTTGAATATAATGAGTAGGATAGAATCCGTGTAGGCAAGATTCTAGAAGCACCCATGTGGCTTGATTTATCAACTGACACCTGGAACCTGGTATACCATAAGAGTGGCTACAGAACACACAGTTAGCTACAAAATAGGTTGCATTCTGTAGCTAATTTGTAAAAACTTATCAAAATAGCAAAATCATGAAAATATAATATGACAATAATTTAACTGCATCCTTGAGACAAAACCTTAGCATTCTTCACTGATTAGGGTTTATGAAGTTATGGAAAAGTGGTGGAATGAGATGAGAAAACTATAAAGAAGAGGGTAATCCTGAGGTTCAACACATGTTACATTTTTTTTTCTTTTCTTAGAACAACATTCCTTTTCTCAGTTGTTGGTCCCTGTAGAACATTAAACATATACGAATTAATAGATTTTTTGAAACATGTTATCTAATAAATTTAAGTATATTATTAATGAAAATTAAAAAAGAAACTCAGTTTGGATCGATAGTATTTTTTCATTCACCTGATTCATCCTTTACAATTGTTCCATCAATATTTTGCGCTCTTTTGGTCCTAGATCAGAAATAACCTTATCAGGCTTCGTCACTTTGTGGCTCTGCATGAAACACAATAAACAATACATATTAGTTAAACTTACATACAGTTCAAAAATATTATTTTTGTAGAGAATTTACAAAGAAATTGCTTTTTTTTCTTTTCTTGATGTGTTATCAGTATTTTTGTTACTTGATATCTTGTCAGCCATTTCTTTATCAATATGAAACCTATACCATATCATTTATTAATATATTTTATAAATAAATCATCAAATTTTCAGGTAAAAAAATATATCAAGAAACTGGTGCGCTTTTAAATTATCTACGCACCAATGTCGGTGCGTTGTGTTCTTATAAATGCATCGCCAAAACAGTATAAAACATCGTATGGTGCTCTATGTCAACAAGGAGCACCGATGTGTTATATGTTAACCACCACACCGATTAACATGGACAAAATGATAAAAATCGTCAAGATTCGGGAAGCTAGTTTAGTTATGGAGCACCTAGAGGCTGATTCGAAGAAGAGAGAAATGACGAGCAAACTAGAGCAACCACCAAGTAATGATAACAAATAGTGTGTATTTAGCTACTCCCAGAAAATTCTTCGAGCTTTTTCTGGGAGTATGGCATGGGTTACTTCAACGTTAATATAGCGCTATGGTACGTGGAGGGCGGTGCGGCTTTATTCTTCACTAAATGCCCATGTGAACGGGGGACCACCCTAACGATTATCCTCTGTCAACTAGGAGACCCGGTGCATTATATGTTACATGATGAATCGATTAACACAAAATAAAAATAAAAATATTCTTGCGAAACAATATGTGAGCGGTGCACTATAATGAAATAGTGCACCGGTGCCCTATTTTACATATGGTGCACGGATTTTAAAAAAAATGGTTTTTAAATTGTTTATCAAATAGTATGTGCATGGTGCACTGGGATAAGACAATGCACCGATGCACTAGGTTACGCAGGGCACATCGATTAAAAAAAATCTTCTTCTTTTTTTAATTCACGCAAGGGCCGACATGGATTTGGATCCGACTATACACGTCGTCACGTGGGTTGGATGTCATAGGCCTATATATATAGCAATACAAATCCTATAAATCTAAAATGAAAAACCCTAATTCTGAAATCACAGAAACGAGAAGAAGCAAGGGAAGAAACAAAAAGAATGAACGGTTTAGGGTAAAATGGGATTTTTTATTTTTTTTATTTTTTTATTTTTTTCTGAAAATGAACAACAAATTGAATTTTTTTACTTACTACGTAAAAAATACAACAGAAAATGTAAAAAAAAATAATAAATTTAATCACAAGATCAATTGAAATTCTATGCTACAGAGATTGAATCACCAGAGGTTTGGAATTTTGATTATCTGAATTGTTCTGTTTGAAAGTATTCTGGCATATAGTGCTCTCGAACTCTCTTGCTCTAGGTATGTATCATGCAAATCTCTGGGTGAAATTTTTTTTTGCAAAAATAGTGAAATAATGAAATTTTTTTAGTATTTAAAGAATTGTTTTATGAAATTAGATTTTTGAAAATATCTTTCCACCCATTTTTTTAGTTACCACTTTTTTTCACTTAAAATAAAGTTGTTGTTTTTTTATTTGTGGCTTTCATCACCGATCATCGAATAATAACTTGCACCAATGCGTTAGTTAATAACATGGCATGAGTGTAATAACTAAAATGATGACTCTTGAAGCTCGTACATAGCTTAGATAACAGAGTTAACAATAAGTCAATTTTTAAGGCACAAAAATTACTTTTAGGTGTGTGCACTAAAATTTATTGTTGATTTTGCTAAAATGCAGGGAGAAAATATCATAATTATATCGAATGGAAAATTCTTCAAAATATAGCTCGTTCCATAATATTTCTCAAAGTCCATCGCGGAGTTCTCCTTATCCATCTTGAGACGTAATATTTACTTCAGATTTTATTTATATTTTCATTATCTAATTGAATTTATGTTTTTTTATCCATGTCAATCAACTTAATAAAATTTATAATGTATACAAATTTGCAGGTTCATGCAGATTCAGAATCGACTTCAGATGCACAAAATATTCAAACATCTCCAAAACATCGGAAGCTCTTATCAGGAGAAACATACCGCAAGGTACATTTGGTAGATGAAAATGGACAGCTGCTTCACCCTGCCAATTGTAACAATATTGCATCTTCTAGCCACAATCCCGGGACAATGATGGTAATAATAATTGTTTGGTATATTAATGTAATTATTAATTTCAACGTCAAACAAATTAATCATGCATTGTCAACGTTCTTACTAATTGATATCATAGATTTTGTACTAATCATGTTCAAATATATTTTTTGAAATTATTAGGATTCTAGTGATGATGAGCGACCTACCTACCATCTTCCGTTGCACCCCACGACAATGTCAAATCGAGAGAATGCTGAATTAAGTGAAAAAATCAGAGAGGAACGATACCAAGAATGGTTGAATCAACCACTGATTCAATTCCTGCTATGTCTAGATTCAACAATTAGGAATGACTACAAAAATAGTAGTTCTTCACATGCTGGCAATAGAGGCAATCAAATAGAGGTTGGTATGGATGATCACTTAATGGATATGACTTCCATGGAGATCATGTTTTTAGATGCATTCCAAAACGATGATCAGCTAGGGGATGATGCTCATATCGTTGACACCTTTTTCGAAAGCCTTAAATTTGCTTCCACCACCACTCTCTTTAGACCTAGTAGTCAATCAAAGTCTACCCATTTGGGGACAACAATGTTACTGTACAACTTGAAAGAAAATTTTGGCTTTTCTAATGCATGTTTCTCGGAAATTTTGAGGTAAGTTACCATAAATTCCTCCCTTATATAAATTTTAGAAATATAATCACACAATGAATAGTACACATAGTCAATTTTATGAACGTTAATAATTATATCGGCATTAATGTACATTTAATATTTTCCATGATCACCAACTATAGGTTATTCAAAGATAAATTTCTTCCGAGTGATAATGTCTTGCCCGGTAGCTACGAAGAGGCAAATAAATTGTTGAAAATGTTAGGTGTTGAGTACATATCATATCATGGATGTCAAAATGATTGTATTCTATATAGAAGAGAATATGTAGACAAAGAGATATGTCCGAAATGTGGGCATGCTAGGTATGATAAGTCAAAAAATAAGGGTAAATCACGTGGTCCTCCTTTTAAGATATTGAGGCACATGGCTATAATCCCAAGGATTCAAAGTCTCATTCGTTGCAAAGAATTAGCTATGTTGCAGGGATGGCATGCCTCACACAGAAGTGATTTGGGATTTATGTGAATCCCAATTGATTTAATAGCCATGAAGAATATAGAGGATACATGGCCCAAAAAATTCAAGGATGAAGTACGAAGTCTACGACTCAGCATAGCCATGGATGGCATCAACCCATATTCCCTCCAACACCAACTATTTTGTTTGGCCTGTAGTAGTGATCAATAAAAATATCCCCCCATGGTTTGTTGAGATTCAACAAGATGATTATCCTAGTGAAAATTAAGCACCAACACTAGGATGGAGCCTCAGGCTATTTTTAGGTGGAAGTCTATTTTTAGAATGGATGAGAAAATTCTACTTATAGAGGAAGTCTATTTATAGATTGTGAGAAAATTCTATTCATAGATGATGTTCAATTTTTAGATGTATGTGCGAGTTCTATTTATAGATCGCATGTCAATTTATAGATGCATGTCAACTATTATTATCCCTTAATAATAGTTGGACAATAAATATTAATCTATTCTCATGGAGCACTTAGAATCAGTTAAATGAAGTGGAAACCCAGTTAGCTGAAGGAATTTTGAGTTCAAAGGTTGGTTGGTCGGACATGCAAGTGGACTTAGTTGAAACTGAGTGATTCTAAGTTGTAACAGAGTTGGATGTGTAGTTATGTGAGTTTTAAAGTAGTTTAACTCAGTTAAGTGAGTTAAAATCAGTTGAGCTAGTTGTAACCAAAGATACACTAGTGAGAGATCAGTCAATTAAATATTAAATTAATACACATGTAGTGATCTCACATGCAACTGAAGATTTACTACTGTTAACTACATGCATGTCAGATCCAATGGAGACCTAGTTGAGAAGTAGGTGAAAGGGACAATTGACTATCATTTTTACTATATTGGGTTGCACTCTTACAATCCAAACACACATTGGATATGATCATGAGGATTGCACAGTCAAGGAGGGCATGATTGCATTGAATTTGTCTTTTTAATCATCTTGGATAGCATAGTGGAGGCAGGTTGTTGTGAGGCAAAAATTTGGCTAAGGCATTTGCAAATTTCTGCAAGACAGTGTGAGACAATTGTATATTGTACTGAGAGCTCTTGGATTAGAGTTTTGTATGATATTGTTTCATGATCCATGGTATATACATAATATACGATAGTGGGGTTTTTAGCTTTATGCTTTCCTGGTACAAACATCTGTGTTATGCATGATTAATCTTTCTTCTTGATATTGCAATTGGCGATCTTGTTTTAAATTTACACAAGATTTTTTGTAGAAGCGATTCTATATTTAACAGTGGAATATAATTGTTAGATCAAGAGAATCTAGGCAATACATAATTGTATTAAAATTTCTACATGGTATCAGAGCACAGAAGATTGCAATTTTGAAGCAGGAGCTGAGTTTGTTGGTGGAAACAATTTGAATTTAATGCAAGAATTTCTTGGTGCAACAGTTGAGTCGAAATGGCTTTCAATTGCTTGTGGCTAGAGTATGCACTCGAGGGCAGCTCAAACTACATTTCCTGGAAGGACAGGATGGAGGCGGTGCTTGAAGATAATGGCTTGAAGGAATTCATCAAGAGTGATGTTCCTAAGCCCACTTCGACGGATGTTGCATTACTTGATGCATGGAAAAAGAAAGTAGTGAAGACGAGAAAGATTCTGTTGGAAGGTGTACGAGACCACATTGTCTCAATCCTTCATGGGAAAGCTATTCCATATGCTATGTGGAAGGATTTGATGGATCTTTTCCAAAGCAGCAGCGACCATAGGAAACTTGCGCTGAAGGATAAACTCAACAAGATCAAGATGGAAAAGGGAGACAATATTCCAAAGTATCTCACAAAGTTTTTCCAATGTTGGGATGAAATGGGGAGTCTAGGAATCACTGTTTCCGATGATGATTTAGTGAGCTTGGCTCTCTTGGGACTTCCTAAGAGTTGGCATAGTTATGAAGACTACTGCATCAGCAGAGACGGTAAAACTCTAGGATTAGGGAGCGACTATGGGTCGTATCGAGTGCACGGGGAGGTTTAGGTGAAACACCGGAGATGGCTCTTCATCAAAGCATGATGATTAAGAGGATTGTGCTTTGGCTGCCAAGGCAAGGAAAGGGAAGGGGAAGAAATTCCACTCAAAATCCGAGGCTAAAGGGAAGAAGCTGGATTTGTCCAAAGTGAAGTGTTTTCACTGTCACAAACATGGGCATCTCGCCACTAACTGCCCATAGGAAAAGAAGAACAAGAAGGATGTTGGAGCTGCAGCTGGTGAGGCCCTTGCCTTGCAATTTGAACTTGATTTCTCATTGATCGCATACTTGGTTTCAAGCGCAGTGGGATGGTATCTTGATAGTGGTACTTCCTTCCACATGACGGAAGATAAGGAGCTTTTCGGTGACTTGGAGGAGGCGACCATAGGAAATTGGTGCTGAAGGATAAACCCAGAAAGATCAAGATGGAAAAGGGACACAATATTCCAAAGTATCTCACAAAGTTTGTCCAATGTCGGGATGAAATGGGGAGTATAGGAATCACTATTTCCGATGATGATTTGGTGAGTTTGGCTCTCTTGGGACTTCCTAAGAGTTGGCACAGTTATGAAGACCCTGTCAACGGACGGTAAAAACTACCAGATTAGGAACGACTGTGGTCGGATCTAGTGCAGGAGGAGTTTAGGCAGAACACCAGAGATGGCTCCTCATCAAATCATGATGATGAAGAGGATTTTGATTTGGCTACCAAGGTAAGGAAAGGGAAGGGGAAGAAATTCCATTCAAAATCTGAGTCTAAAGGCAAGAAGGTGGATTTGTCCAAGGTGAAGTGTTTTCACTGTCACGAACACGGGCATCTTGCCACTAACTGCCCACAGAAGAAGAATAACAAGAAGGTTC
Organism: Pinus albicaulis; assembly: GCA_034641835.2. Classification (NCBI taxonomy): domain Eukaryota; kingdom Viridiplantae; phylum Streptophyta; class Pinopsida; order Pinales; family Pinaceae; genus Pinus; species Pinus albicaulis. Next base: position 1,557,459,197 of record CM076580.1, on the reverse strand, counting down.
TTGGAGCTGCATTTGGCGAGGCCCTTGCCTTGCAATTTGAATTTGATTTCTCTTTGATCGCATGCATGGTGTCAAGTGCATTGGGTTCGATGTGGTATCTTGATAGTGGTGCTTCCTTCCACATGACGGGAGATAAGGATCTTTCAGTGACTTGGAGGAGAAATATCTCCAAACGCATATAGAGATGGGTGATGATGGATGATACAGTGCGATGGGCATTGGTACCATTACCTTTGAGAGGGATTCAGGTAAAACATTTCAATGTTATGCATGTTCCAGGTCTGAAGAAAACTTGGTCTCAGTCGCGATGTTGGAGGACAAAGGCTATGACGTTTTTTTCAGCGATGGAAAATATTTCTTGCGACATAAAACAATGGGTCAAGCCAAGAGGATAGGGATTCGAGTCAAGAATATCTACAAGCTGGAGGTAGATGGTTGCACTACCATGATGGGAAAGGAAGAAAAAGTGGTGAGCCTAGATGAGGGAGAATTATGGCACAGGTGATTGGGCCATCTTCATCATGGAGCCTTGAAATTCATGCAGCAAATATCTACTGGACTTCCAAAGGGAACACTTGCTCAGTTAGATCAATGCAAGGATTGCACCATGGGGAAGTATGTAAATTCCACCTTTCATGAAAAGGAGAACCGTAATTCGGTGATCCTGGAGAGAGTTCAAATAGGCATGTGTGGACCATTCTCATTTGCTTCAACAGAAAAACTTAGGTATTATGTTATTTTTGTTGAGGACTTTTCTCGTAAATGTTGGATCTTCTTCATGCAGAAGAAGGATCAAACATTCTCAAAGTTATGTGAGTTTAAAGCATTGGTGGAGAAAGAGTCGAGGAAGCAAGTGAAGGCTGTAAGGAGCGATAATGGTGGAGAATACATCTCTGATGAGTTCAAAGACTTCTGCAGCAAAGAAGGTATTCGAAGAGAACACATAGCGCCTCATAACCCACAGCAAAATGGGGTCACGGAGACGAAGAATAGAACGATCGTGGGCGTAGCACGAGAAATGTTGCATGATCAGGGCCTAAAAATGCATTTGTGGGTAGAAGCATGCAATACTGTGGTTTATGTGCAAAACTGTTGTCCTCATAGAGTACTTGGCATGAGTACACCTAAAGAAGCTTTCACCGATAAGAAACCGGATGTTTCTGACTTTAAGATTTTTGGCTCGTCTATTTATGTGCATGTGACCAAGAATGCTAGGAAGAAGCTGGAGATGACTACTAAAGTTGGGATACTTGTGGGGTACGCAGAAACACCCCATAATTATCATGTGTATTTTCCTAATAGTAAGATTACTGCTATGCGATAGGATATAAAATTCGATGAGGGGAAGCCATGCGGTTGTCACTTGAGAGGGAGCTGGACTTGCATGTAGAGGAGGAATTTTTGGTTCCCAAAGATGAGTCTCTAGATGTGGATCAACCACATGAGGAGGTTCATGGAGTGGATGATTCCACTCACGTAGAGCCAAACATCATAATCGGCAGAAGGCATACCACAGAAGCTAAAAGGATGAGACTTGATGTTGTGCAGAATGTAGGAGCCCCTACTTCAAGGCGCAGACAAAGACTGTCTCCTGGCCGATTCACTGGATACATGGCTCCCATGAGAAAATGTATTATGACTGGGCCATATTCCTTTCAGGAAGCAGTGCAAGAGCCCACATGGGTAGATCCAATGGTGGAGGAGTATGACTCCATTGTCAGAAACAGTGCTTGGAAAATTTTTCCAAGGCCGGTTGATAAATCAGTGGTAGGTTTGAGATGGATCTACAAGGTAAAGCAAGTTTCTGATGGGAGTGTTGAGAATTACAAGGCCAGATTTGTGGCCCAGGGATTTTCACAGTTCGAGGGGATTGATTATGAAGAAAAATTTGCACCTGTCGCACGGTATTCTTCCATAAGTACCATCCTTTCTCTCTCAGCACAGATGGTTTGGCACATTCATCAGATGGATGTGAATACTTCATTTCTCAATGGGATCATTGAGGAAGAGGTGTACATTAAGCAGCCTCAAGGATTTGACATCTTCAACAAAGATTCACATGTGTGCAGACTCAAAAGAGCATTGTATGGGCAAAAGCAAGCACCCAGTGCTTGGTACACTCGGATAGACAGCTATTTCACTGGACTTGGCTTCACCAAGGGTGAGGTGGATGCAAACCTATACCAAATTGTGGTGGAGGGTAAGATTTTAATCATTTTTCTTTATGTTGATGATTTAATATTGACTGGTGATGAGCAACTGATACACTCATGCAAGGAGGACCTTGCAAAGGAGTTCGAGATGAAGGATATGAGCCTCCTTCATTATTTCCTTAGATTGGAAATATGGCAGCGAGATGGTGAAATTTTTGTGTCTCAAGGCAAGTATGCAAGGGAGATACTGGGTAAGTTTCACATGGAGGGTTGTAAACCCATGGATACTCCTCTTCCAGGAAACTAGAGGAAAGAGTTTGCTACATCTGGAGAGGTAGTGGATGCTACTGTCTATCGACAGTTAGTGGGTTTTCTAATGTATTTAGTGAATACAAGACCAGACATATGCTATGTAGTGAACCATCTTAGTCAAGAGATGGTTAAGCCTACCAAGCTCTTCTAGAAGGCAGGCAAGCATGTCCTAAGATACCTGAGGGGCACATATGAGTATGGCTTGTGGTATAGACAAACGGATGAAGTGAAGTTGCATGGCCTCACGGATGCAGATTAGGCAGGCAGCCCAATGGACAGAAAGAGCACATCAGGAGGGATATTCAGTATCATATCTACAGTTGTTTCTTGGTACAACAGAAAACATAGATCTATGGCACTCAGTTCAGCGGAAGCGGAATACATGGCAGCAAGTCAAGATGCATGTGAGGCTATCTGGATGAGAAAGATCCTGGTTGGTTTGTTTGGTTCTCATTTAGATCCTACAGTGATTCATTATGATAATCAGAGTTGCATTAAACTCTCGATTAATTCTATGTTTCATGATATATCTAAGCATATGATATCCAATATCATCATATCAGAGATTGTGTGTAGCGGAAGATCATGTTGCTTCAGTACATTCCTATGAAAGATCAAGATGCGGATATTCTGATGAAGGTGCTCACCAAGAGAAAATTTGAATACCATAGACACAAGATCGGGGTGAAGGATAATCCCTTTCTTGTTGATAGGGAGTGTTGAGATTTAACAAGATGACGATCCTAGTGAAAATTAAGCACCTACACTAGGATGGAGCCTCAGGTTTTTTTTTAGGTGGAAGTCCATTTTTAGAATGGATGAGCAAATTCTATTTATAGAGGAAGTCTATTCATAGATGGTGAGAAAATTCTATTCATTGATGATGTTTTGTTTTTAGATGTATGTGTGAGTTCTATTTATATATCGCATGTCTATTTATAGATGCATGTTGATTATTATTATCCCTTAATAATAGTTGGAAAATAAATATTAATCTATTCTCATGGAGCACTTGGAATCAGTTAACTGAAGTTGAAAACCAGTTAGCTGAAGGAATTTCGAGTTCAAAGGTTGGTTGGTGGGACATGCAAGTGGACTTAGTTGTAACTGAGTGATTCAAAGTTGTAACAGAGTTGGATGTGTAGTTATGTGAGTTGTAAAGTAGTTTAACTCAGTTAAGTGAGTTAAAATCAGTTATGATAGTTGTAACTGAAGATACACTAGTGAGAGATCAGTGAATTAAACATTAAATTAATTCACATGTAGTGATATCACATGCAACTGAAGATTTAATATTATTAACTACATGCATGTCAGATCCAATGGAGGCCCAGTTGAGATGTAGGTAAAAGGGATAGTTGACTATCAATTGTATTATATTGGGTTGCATTATTGCAAGCCAAACACACATTGGAAATGCTCATGAGGATTGTGCGGTCAAGGAGGGAATGATTGCATCAAATTGGTCCTTGTAATCATCTTAGATTGCACAGTGGAGGCAGGTTGTTGTGAGGCAGAAATTTGGCTAAGGAATTTGCAAATTTCTGTAAGACAGTGTGAGACGATTGTATATTGTACTGAGAGATATTGGATTAGAGTTTTGTCTGAGATTGTTTCATGATCCATGATATATACATAATATATGATAGTGGGGTTTTAGTTTTATGCTTTCCCGGTAAAAACATCTATGTTATGTGTGATTGATCTTTCTTCTTGATATTGCAATTGGCGATCGTGTTTTAAATTTCCACAAGAATTTTTGTAGAAGCGATTATGTATTTAACAGTGGCATATAACTAGTAGATCAGGAGAATCTAGGCAATACATAATTGTATTAAAATTTCTACATGGTTTTACATGAAGAATGAACATCTTATGTTGGCTCTCATAGTCCCTGGTAGAAGACAAGTGAAGAATATGGATGTCTACTTATAACCACTGGTAGATGAATTGAAGGAATTACGGGATGGGATAAATGTATACGATGTATCAAGACCCATCGCAATAGAAATGAGTTTTACATTGTATGGCATATGTTCTTACACGACACATGATTATCCAGGCTTAGTAGTTTTCTCTGGTAAATTATATGTTTATTGATTTCTTTATATACGTAACAATATTCTTTCGCATATTAGTTATTTAATTAGTTGTAATTGTTCTGATCTTCATGATATTCTTTAACATGTCATGCATATAAACTGTATACAATAATCTGATAGGTCTTTGTAACAAAAGGGTATTTTGGATGTAAATGTTGTGGACCTTCTCTGAAAGCTAGATGGTCCAACGACCTATGAAAGCCAGTGTTGACTTCTCCAGGGTATTCCTCCCAGAAGAACACCCTTACAAAAGAACAGCATCCACTTTCAATGGTAAATGAGAGAGAACCCAAAGGTCTCCAATAATGACACCAGCTGAATGGCTTAGAGCATATGAGAGAGAGAAGGATAAGGAGTTCATAGAAATGTTCTATTCAAATTGGGAGCCTATGTTCGATGATCCAGAATTATTCGACACCTATGTTGATAAATTTCCCATTGGGATGAAAAGGAAATATATATTTTATAACCTCCCATATTGGGAGAATCTTAAGATTACCCACTTATTAGATCCCATGCATATATTTAAAAATGTGTCATCTTATTTATGGAGGCACATATCATCGAAACAAAGTGACACATTGGTTGTTAGGAAAGATCTTTTTACTTCAAAAACTAAAAAGAAACATTGGCCAAGACGATTAGAAAGTACAGGATCAGAGGCACGTGTTGGTCCCTCTAATTCACAGTATTTCAAAGAAGGTGATGTCCCATGGATTTTTAAAAAATATGATCTTTCTTTGGAAAAGGAAGTTATAATGGGTGTGAGGGTGCCATCTTCATACAGGTCTTCACTACGGCGATGCTTCACCGTGGATGACCATTTTTCGAGGTTGAAATCGCATGACCATTTGAATCCTCTAAGAGTACGTATAATGTCAAAAGCAAGATTTTATTATTTGTTATATTAATAAATTTTATCCCATGTAGGGATCATAGAACATAACTGATTTTGTATATTATTGCATGTGTTTATAACTTTGAAGTGGCATTATCATTTTTTCATGTGTGGTTGTGTGAAACATGAATTCCCTCAAGACCTAGGATGTGCCATATCTAAAATATCTGCATTTGTATGTTAGATCATGTCAAAGGAGATTCATGTGGCTAGCATTCCAAGATGGCGTCAAGAGATAGTTGAGATTTTTTGTATGTTTAAGAAGGAATTTCCAACGAGTTTCATGGACTTGTAGGTTCATCTTCTAATCCACCTAATAGATGAGGTTGAATTATTTGGGGTGGTTTCTTGTTGTTGGATTTTCTTCTTAGAGAGGTACATGAAGAAATTGAAAGGTTTTGTTCGATAAAGGGAAAAACCTGAGGGGTCTATGGTAGAGGGGTACCTATTGTATGAGTCTTTCTATTATGCTAGTGAGTACATCAAGAATATCAACAATAGACCAGGTGCAGTGGTTTGGGACGATGAAAGGGATGAAGACAAAAGAGAAGGGTGTTGAGATTCAACAAGATGATGAGCTTAGTGAAAATGAGTTGCCTTCACTAAATGGGCCCACAGGCTATTTTTAGGTGCAAGTCTATTTTTAGACTATGTCTATTTTTAGACATGGTGATCATATTTCAAAAGTTGCAGGATGATATTTTTGGATGGTTGATCAAGTTGGAAAAATAGATGAAATTCTATTTTTAGAATATTGGGCGAAGTCTATTTATAGATCGTCGATCTAAAAATAGAAGTGTCGATTATTATTATCTCTTAATAATAATCCGACAATAAACATCAACTTATTCTCTTGGAGCACTTTATTTCAGTGACCAGATTTGGAAAATCAATGGGCTGAAGGAATTACGCAATTCCTAGGGTTTACTGTGGCTCATGCATGGAGGACTTCATTGTTACTGAAGTGGCAGAGTTATGACAGAGTTGGAAGAGTAGTTATGGAGGTTGTTATTCAGTTTAACTTTGTTAAGTGAGTTAAACTCAGTTGTTATATTTGTATCTAGTTCTAACTGATTGATACACTAGTGAGAGTTTAGTTAATTAATTAACAACTAGAGACTCACTTGCAACTAAAAAAATATAGCAGTTAACTAGTTGCATGTCAATTCCAGTGGAGACCCAGTGGAGAGATAGGTGAAAGGGAAATATGGACTATCTGTTGTGACTATAGTGATGCATTGATTGCATCACACACACATTGGAGTTGCCAATGAGGATTGCGCAATCAAGGCAAGTGTAATTCGAATTCATTCAGAGCTATTCTTCAGCAGGGATTGCGCAGTGGAGGCAGGCTATCAGGTGGCAAGAAATTGGTGCATGGATTTGCAGATTTCTTCTGTTTAGTGTGTGACGATCGATTGTACTAAGAGCTTGATGTACTAAGCTTTGTATGAGATTGTTACATGATCTCCATGACACATAATATATGATAGTTTGGGTTTTCAGCTTCAGGCTTTCCCGTTAAACAACTATGTTATGTGTGTGATTGTTTTTATTGCTTCATGTGTTTGCAATTATTTTAATTTCCGCAAAATATTAATAGTGGAAGGTTATGTATTTAGCAAGAACATAAATATTGTCGGATCGGTAGAATCTGGATATATACATGCATATTGTATATCATTTCTACATGGTATCATAGAAGTGTTAAATCTTGAAGATTGCAATTGTGAAGAATTGTTGAGTTTGTGCTGGTGGACAATTCGAATTTGCTACAGAAAATTCTTGGTGCGACAGTTGACTATACATTGAAATGTCTTTCAATGGGTTATGATTGGAGTATGCCCTTGATGGGAGCTCAAATTACATAGCCTGGAAGGATAGGATGGAGGTGGTGCTGGATGATAATGGGCTAAAAAAGTTCATCGATAGCGATGTTCCTAAGTGTTGGGCCAGAATTGTAATCTACGGATAAACTATGCTTCCCTAGACCGGCGTCTAGTCTATAACAACAGGTGAAAGACTATACTAATGTTTCTCCTAACTTAGAACAGATACATAGAGAGGATTGGATGCTTACTTGTTTTAGTCGCTTCCAAATGGCTCCTTTCTGTCACTTCCACCACAGCTTCAAATTCAAGCGATTTCAAATATTTGAATGCTTCCTGCAAGAAATAACACTGAAACAGCAGAAGATGCAATAATATAGATATCTATTTGAGCTAGTTAGCTAAATCAGTTAAGCATAAACTACATTCATCAACCAAGATTTTACAATATAGAAAATCAAAGTAAACATGGATGCATGTAGGGAAAAACAAGAAGTACTCTTTATTGATGATAGAAGGAGAGGTTACAACCTAGTGACATATTTGTAGTGACCTTCCAACAAAGTTCCCAAGTCTCATCACAGCATAAGTCTTTCCAGCAACAGCTCCACAAATCAAACTCTCTATTGAAAATTCTCCAACATTTCCCTACTCAAATTCTTCCTCCTAAACACTTAGATCTATGTTCAATTAATAGAGGAACTGTAGGTTGTTTTGTAATCAATAACATTCCAAAAACAGGCAAGACTTGTTTCCATTCATGTAGATGTCAAATGGACACTTGGATCTGAAGCTTGACACATGTGAACCCTTCTAGAAGACAATGGCCAAGTGGAGATTCCGGAACAATGAGAATTTCTCTCCCAATGTGACCAACGCACCTTTGAATGTCGAGAAGTGCTTTACAGAGCAGCCTTGAATGGGGCTACCTGCATATGCAACGCACTTAGGCCCCTTAGAGCCTGCGTTGGTGAGCTCCCACATGTTTAATAATAAGCTTCAAACCATGGAAAAGCCTTGCTTGATGAAAGTCTTGTTTGATTCATGTTTTTTTCCTATCTTAGGGCATATAGCAACTAAGATGATAGGGAATGATAGACCCTTAATCATCAGTCCTGGAGATGATGCCCAGTTAACCAGTTCATTGGGAATGGTGCCTAAATTGACCTATAACAATTGCCCCCGAAAGCATGAGATCCAAATGGTAAGAAAATTTGACTGAGATGATTTACACTGTGATGAGCCTGGAAACAAAGAGGAATGGTCACCTGCATCAATATTACAATACATTACATCATGATAAATCCTCTATTGATCATAATTGCTGAGGGTAGGCATTCCCATAGTCATCACATAAAACAATCTAATAACATGTACATAATTCAGAAAGTTTTCTACATTGGAATGTTGCCCAGATGCAGACATCGCCTACAGATATAGGCCCATGTTTGGATGACAATTTGTATGTAAGGTCACCATACAAATGATGTGTACAAAAATCCTGAAATCATAGCCCGGATGGCTGAAACTAGATCCGGGTTCTTCTTATCTCATTCACTCGACCATTCGGGTACAAGTCTAGCCATGCGAATATATGATTTGTCGTCGAAAATGGAAAGACATCATTTGATTACCAGCCAATAATGAAATTTGTTAACAAACTCGAGAGAACCACCATTAATGTCAATGGCCTTCAAGGTACTGCAGTACATTTTGTAAGGCGTGAATAGATGATTTGATGTCGAAGCCAAACAAAATCTTTCGGTCAAAAGTCCAGAAGCAAGGATCTTTTCGATGATGTAACAAGCCTCATGGTACTGGAATCTAATGTTTCTAAGTGAACTTCCTGGATATTGATTTATAGCTGACAGAAAGTCACCTTATTGCAAAACTGGAGTTACTGATTTCGGAGACAGGGGTATGACTTGATATAGCAATTTTCAGGGATGACGGTCATGAAAATGAAGGTTTATGAGTATTGCAGATGGATTAGTTCTTAATCAATGGATGACTTCTCTTGAAAATATCAGCGACACTGTGATGAGTTGGCAACATTGACCCAAAACTGAAGTGAAGGTATGATTAACCATAGGTTTGAATGAACCGTCAAGATTATTACCCAACCCAAAAAGTCACAGACATGGAGTGAAAGAAGTATCATGTTCAAGAGCGACTTGCTACCAAAAAGAAACTTTACTTGCTTTTCCCAAATTTTCCCTGGTCATTTGTCGACCAGTACCTCTTTATTTTTTAACAAGCTTGAGGAGGATAACATTTTCTTGATCTATAATTCAACCCTTCGGGTGAACAAAGAATAAAGTATCGCTATTTAATAATTTAACGAGTATAGCGATGAATGAAACTCGATTCTTGCCATGATCGACAAGCCTGTCACTATTTTATGTTTTAACGAGCTTAACCACAATGATAGCCCGGTCCTTTTTCATGTTTAGAGAGTCTGAAAAAGAGGACGAAAGAGGACTCCAAAAAGTACTTTTTCGTAAATTTGTCTCTCAGATCCAAAAAAGTGTAAAATGATATATGAAAGAACCTCTTTGGTCATGTTTAACCAAGGTATTCCTTTTTCGTAAATAATCCATCTCAGTATAGAAAAGGGTTAAACTTATACTGAGTAGATATCAATTCATTTACTTTAACGAGCTCAAAATGACAAGTGCTCGGCAATATTTTCACATTATCGAAGTCTGAAAAGAGCTGAAAGAAGACTCCAGGGGTTCCTTTTTCGCTGTTATAGAAGCTCGAAAAAAAAATAGAAGTGCGCTTCAAATCCTTTTTCGTTTTTATCAAAGATTGAAAAATAAGGGGAAAAAGCATGCTTTGTGGTCAAGTCCTTCTTGAAATAATTTTGCATGAATAACCTATTCGTCAGTTGTATTTCCTGTTCAAAACAACATCAAATGGATTAAAAATACCTGTTTCATGATAAAAACATAATAAAACTATATTCATAGCAATAAATTTAACTTGCAAGTAAGTAAATGACTATATAAAGTAGTTTCGCTATTCATTTTTACCATTCCATAGTTACCATTTGCATTCTGGAGCTCTGAACCTGATTTTTCTCCCGAACTTTAGTCGTTGATTTCGATCTTTTCAGTGGACGGATTTCATTGATGTTTGATCCAGGTCAGTAGTAAAAATCTCCTCTTTCTTTCAGTATTCATTTCATTATCATTCCTTGCAAATTTTTAGGGTTTTGAAGCCCCTAGGGTAAATTCTGCCAAAATTGACGGCAACGCACCCCTGAATGTCGAAACCTACATTGCATAGCAAGTAAAGTGAAGTGTACCTGCATGTGCAACGCACTGTCTCAGCCCAGGGAGTGCGTATTTACTGTACCTGCATGTGCAACGCACTGTCTCAACCCAGGGAGTGCGTTGGGCGCAGTTGAAGTTTTTTTTTTCATGTTGTGTCCAAAATTTGCCTAGTGTTTTGCAATGAATGGTATCTAATGGATCTTATGGTTGATTTTCAAGTTTCCATTGGATTATAATGATGATTACATGGAGAGAAAGAGAACATGAAGAAAAATATATGATTGCCTTGAATGATTCGGGTACTGTAAGAGCTTTAAGAGATTGCGGGCTGCTTAAGTACTTCAAACTATCGGGTATGAGGCAACAGATAGAACTCTTGGAGTTCCTTGTTCAAGAATGGGATCCAACGATAGAGGCATTTCACATAAAAAATCAAGTGTTGTCCATAATAGTTGAGGATGTGTATTTTCTCACAGGTTTGTCGAGGAGAGGTTTGGCCTTTTCACTCACAAGATCTACCGTTGGAGGAGAAACAGTGAGGGATTATGTTATGTAGTATTACTATCCGAGGTCAAAACCTAGCAAATATGGAAAAATAAACATCCGTGATGTCAAGGATTTTCCTTTGAGGACCATCCTATTCACGATCGCTAAACTAGTTGGCACCGTTACACTCCATGTAGCAAACAGATCGTATATGCAGTATGTGCTGGAATGTTTAGAGCCAACAGTTTTCAACTGGTCTGAAGCTGTTCTTTCTCAGATAAAGGAACAACTGAATAAAGCAAAGGGAGGAAGGAAGAAAAATTTTAGTTATGGTTTCATTCTCATTTCCTTCGCTTTGGAACGGATTCCACTGATGCAACCACAACATGTAACATTGGATATATCTAGTCCTAGAGATCCTCAAATGTAGAGATGGGTAGAACTCATGGGTCGGCATTCAGTCCAATCGACCGTTATGTTCTTGACTACATTCTTCGCCTGGTTCAGGCGACAGATTGTCGCCATTGATGAGTATGCATATGTAGGCGTCGACTTCCGAGGAGATGCAGATCTAGTTTTACCAAAAGGTGCTCAGTGGGGTGCAATAGGTAAGATTGATTTGACCATGTTTTTTTATTTTTATAAGGTTTATACAAATTTTTTTGTGTTTTTATTTCTTTCCAAGACTAAACTAAATTTTTAATGTAATGTAGAAATCGGTCGCGTTCAACCAGTAGAGGAACCAGAGCGCAAAGCGGATGCACCAACAGAGAGGGCTGTCAGGAGAGTAGTCCTTCAGGACCTTGATATGGCTGAGACTCTTGCTGAGCTCCAGCAACACATAGAGGGGTTGACCTTTGGGATTCCGGATTTCCGGATCGAAGAGCTTCCCATGCGACTGCAGTGACACATAATTGGCGTTCCTAACCATTGGATGCGGTTTCTCCGTAGGATTGCTATATCTATAGCGTGCTATCATGAGCACCACTAGTTTACTTATGACTTTTTGCATACATTTTGAGGTCAGATGACCAACATGTCTTGGACACAAATTTTGTAAAAAACCTATAACTATCTATCTATATGTTTTTAGATTTTTTCCTATGTTTAATGCGCAATCCTATTCAATGATGTGAATTTTTTCTTTACCTATGTCGCAAATGTATGTCTAAAACTTGATTAGCTAATGAATCAGTTAATGTGTTTAGATTTATGGAAATGTGTTGATATTGAATGTAATCAAAATGTCTCTCCAAAAGTAGAACTCTAAGGAACAATCTAAGTAGTGTTGGATTTCTAACAGTATAAAAACTAGTAAGTTGTAGTACCACAAATTGTGAGTCTAACCTGATGATTATGTGGTTAATACCAAATGAAATGGAATCAGAGAGAAGTTCAATCAATTTTCTATACTCAGCGATATTATTCGTCAATCTACCAATACAAATCCCTTGAAAACTCACTAACTCGCTGATCGAAGAAAAAATGGCCCACGCTGCGGAGGATAGATTCTACATACTACAACTAGCACCATCAGCATATCCAACAAATGGTTCCGAAGATTTAGTCATCTACGATGAAATGTAAAGCGGATTACTAGCATCAAGAAAACTCTAAAGACAAATTAAGATAGTCAATTCAAATCAACAGCATATAAACAATATAATACAAAAAATTACCATGCTCATGATTAAGCATAGTAACGTTTAAGATACAACCCATTTCTAGGCTGTGCCAATGGAATCCCATCTTAATCAACTAACTCATAGGCACCCTGCAAGAACTCTTTTGACAATGTAGGGGCCATGCCATAATGGCTTGAATTTCCCTGTACCTATTTTATCAGCTTCCTGGTTGTAAAGAAGGTCCAAGTCACCATCTGAGTAGATGCAAGGCTGGACATTTTTATCGTATTGCGCCTTTATACGTCTCTTATGCGCTTCGTTGGCCAATTGGGCTTCACGACGCATTTCATCTAGATGGATGAGGTTAAGGAGATGCGCTTCTTCTTCTGAGGTTTCAGGTAACAAGTCTATTGTGAGTTTTAGTGATGATATTTCGCATTGGATTGGCAAGATAGCTTCCAGACCATTCACCAATTGAAAAGGAGTAAATCTGGTTTCATTTCTCACCGAGGTTCAATACGCCCACAAGGTAGAGTATAGGATCAAGTGTCAGTTCCTTTTATAGACTCCTATCATTCGTTGAAGCATTCGTTTAAGAATTTTGTTAATAGCCTCAACTTGTCCATTTGATTGTGGATAATAAGGAGCAGAATTATCATGCGAAAATCCTAACTTGGCTTTCAATTCAAACATCATATGGCTGCAAAAATGCTTCCCATGATCCGTAACTATAGCCTGTGGGACCCCAAACCGTGCAATGACGTGATTGAAGAAAAAAAATGCAGCTATTTGTCCTATGTTGTTGAATGTAGGCATCGCTTTAGCCCATTTGGTAAAATAGTCGACTGCGACAATAATATAACCATGCCCCCCAGACGAAGGAGGGTTACAGGTCATGAAATCAATACCCCATTTCATAAATGGTCCAGAAGAGACAACATGATGCATTGGCGCTGGCGGCTTGCGGATTTTATGCTCATAAATCTGGCATGCATGACAACTCCTGACTGCGAGGATACAACCTCGAAAAATAGTAGGCCAAAAGTAACCGGCGTGGAGTATCTTCTGCGCGGTAGCTTAACCAGATAAATTTCCACCACAAGCCCTAGCATGGCAATCATTTAACACTTTTTCAGCCTCCTCATGAGTGAGGCACCTCCTTAAAATGGTATCAACACCATGACGATAAATTGTATCGTCGACGATCAGATAATCTTTGGCTTGGTATCGAATACGTCGCTGATCAGAGCGAGAGGTATTAGGTCAAAAAGTTTGGGTTTGGAGATAAATGATGAAATCTCTATACCAGGGATCAGATGATCCGATCAGAAACAGAGACTCGTCTGGAATAGATGGTCCCAACGTAGTTGCAGTATTATCACAAGGAAGGTCACAGAGAAGCTCAGCCAAAACTAAAGACTTCTTTGACTTGGATTTGATGAATTCAAAATCAAATTCCTGTAAAATGACGATCCATTTTTAATATTTTCACCCTAGCAATTAACGTGATAAGATGTAAGTCATGGGGCTGCAATCCAAAACTATTGTTGTTTTTCGGAGCAGGATATAATAGCGAAATCTTTGGACAACTTGAACAGCTGACTAGGCAAGCTTTTCTACATACGAGTACTTAACTTTTGTATCATTGAGATTACGACTCAAATAATAGATCGGATGTTCAATTCCTTTTTCTACTTGGACCAAAACCATAGTGATGGTCATTTCAACCGTGGCGATATATAGGAAATAATCATTTGAATAATTTGGAGGATACATTAATGATGCTCGGACAAGATGGTCCTTGACAACATCAAAAGAAGCTTGCGCGACTTGGTCCCAATGGAAGGGAACTCCCTTTTTCAATAATCGAGTAAATCCTTTAGCCATTTCGGCATAGTTTGGAATGAGCCTTCTCAAGAAGTTAGCCTTTCCTTGAAGTTTATGTATCTGAAGTAGGTTTGATGGTGCAGGCAAATCAAGAATGGCTTGTACCTTTAGCAGGTCTATTTGAATTCCTTATTTTGAGACTACGAATCCAAGCAATCGACCAGAACCAACACAAAACACACATTTGTGCAGATTGAGGTGTATCTTGTAGTGTCAGCATTGTAAGAAAATGGCTCTCAAATGCATCGGGTGTGTTAGTGTCGGTATCTTCATCCCTCCGTCAGTGATCAAAATCCTCTTGTTGCATTGCATATTAGGTGTCTCATTCAGTCAGTTGCATTCCATTAGGAGCATGGATCATCTGACGGTAGTGACTTGTCGCTCATGTCCCTCATGTCTTTTACATGTTAGCCTATTTATGTTCATTAAAATCATTTGCAGTCATTTTTGGTCTCATAGTTTGCAAAGAGTCATTTTTAGCGTTTTAGTGTCATTAGGTCTAGGGTTTCATTAATAAGGTCTTCAGAATGCCTAATAATGGCCAGCAGGCACATGAGGAAGTCTAAAATAAGGTTTCAGTGCTAAAAATCTCATCATCATATGCTTAATAATGATATTTCTTCAAAAATCTGTTTTGAAGAAAAATAGAGTTTTCATCTTTATGTATAAATAAATGTAATTTTAAATTTTCTCAGTTGTAATAATACTTTCACTGGCAACCTTGGTCCCCTTTGTCAAAGCTCCAGCCATCCATTCCCTGCAGTACATCAACAGAAAGCTCATCAATCAGTCAAAAAGGCCAAAATGAAGCAAAACAGAGTTTTTTAAAAAGTGTCAAAGTCTGAAACATTGCAAAGTGGGTTTTTTGAAAAGAAAAATTAAAATCCTTGGCATATATATATATATATATATATATATATATATATATCATTTTTTATGTTTCAAGACTTCATTTGAATGCCAAGAGAACAGTAGTGAACCAAGGAGAATTCGTGAAGAGAAAAACAAACAGTTTGAAGGTGAAATTGCACAATTTCTCCTGCGCGGCGCATTGGGTGGGTGTCGCGACGCATTGGGCGAGCGCGACGCATTGGGTCGGCTCTCACCGTGTAAAATTGTTCCTGCACGGCGCATTGGAAGAACGCGGCGCACTAGGTTTGTTGCGCGACGCATAGGGCCGAAAAGCTAATTTATTTCCATTTCTTCCAAATCTTCAAATCGACTTAGTCCCTCTTTGTTCAAGTAAGTCATGCAACCTCTCCATTGCCCATGAACATGTGTTTGGTGATATTGTATGAGGATTTAAATACAAAAAATCAAACCCTATTATCTTGTTTGAAGAATGCTCCTTTAGGGTTTTGAAATTGGTTTTGTGTCAAATACTTCCCTTTCCCCACCTTGTATGCCCTCATCACTGTTTATCTTGTTACAATAGCCCATTTCCCTATCCCCTTACATCCCTAAATCACTCATTTCTTATCCCATTCCCATTATCCCACATCCCAAATGTAAATTTCCCCAAACCCCAAGGCTATCCCAAGAAATCAAGTGACTGCCCCAAAACTCTTCAATTGACAGTTTTCACTTGGTAATATTCCATCATTTCCACCACCCTATCCCTCCATAGTCCCTCCCATATTATCACATATTTGGCAACAAAATCAAAGACACCAAACTTCTCATATTCATCCAAGACAATATAGACTTTGGAAATCATGGAGACCGATACATCTTATGACCGAGACAGTGACTCCACAACTAAATTGCATGCACCTAGAAGACCTCATAAGAGTGGTAGACATGTGAGGGAGGAGCCCACTTCATTGGCTGAGTTTCAGGCCTGTCCTCTTGCTATGGCATGTTTTCAACAGTAGTCTTGTTACCAATTTTGTGAAATGGTTGCTAAGGTCCATCATCATCAAGAGCTGGCCCGATTGTTTGTGTTGCATTTACATGATGGTCAAGTCACCCTTGCCGGTGTGACATTCACTTTAACACCTGAAACTATCTCTCAAGAAACCAGAATACCAAATGTTGGAGAACAATGGAACAAAAGGCAGCAGGTTGACAGGGTACACTATGAGCCATATATCAAGCCTAGTTTTGTAAGACAACTCAGCAGAGTTTTTCCCTTCCAATTCCTAAAGGATTCATATGCTCCTCTGATGAAATTTATTATCAAATATTTCAGTTGTGAGGGTCGGTTTTCACGTCTCTATGCCTATCATATCAGGTTACTGATACATTTTACCAGGGTGAGGATGATGAACCTCCCTTATTTCATGTGCCGGAATATTGAGAAGATGACCACTGTTGTGCAAAGGAAAACTCCTGAGCAGCAGTATAGCAGTATCTATCACTTTGCACTCATCAAAATTGTGGTTATGCATCAGCTCGGCTTATAGGGTATTTCATGGGAGGATTTCATTTCTAATGATTTTTTTACAGCTTCTCAGGTACCTTCAGAGGTTTTTTATGAGGCAGGTGAACCTTCATATCAGCATGAAGGTCATGAGACATAAACCACTAGTGTGTCAGTGTTTGTCACTTATCAGAGAGGCACTAGAGGGTTATTTGCAGCAGCCAGGCGAGTATTATCTCCACCCAGGGTGGAACGGGTCTCGCTTCCGTCATCAGCAGTATAGGTACAGGATAAGGGTAAGAGGCCCATACATGATGAGGGGCCTTCAGAAGGCCAGGATACAGATTTCATACTCATTGATAATTATTTGGGCTCACCAAGCTCAAAGTTGAGAGAGATTGTTCAGGATCAGAAGGCAGAAATAGACACTTTTTCCATCAAGTTGCAAAGAGCCCAATGGATAATCAACTACCTTGAGCAGTGAAAAAAACAGTTGGAAGATCAGCAAACTATCATGGAGTTGCAGAATATACATGAGAACTGGCAAGCTGCTCAAAGAAGCCAAACCAAGATGACATCCATTGAGCAAGAGATTGAGGCTGATCGAGAAACTTGGCTTGAAAGAGTCAATATTCATTTGGAGAAGCTGTTGGAGAAGGCCAACAAGGAAAAGAACAGGCACATGAAGAATCATTATTGGGCAAGAAATCATGTTTGCAAGGCACGAATCAAGATCCTGAAGGCTAAGTTGAAGAGGGCATTAAAGCATCGGAAATGGCAAGATAGACTTCAAATTTTGGCCGAAGCTTCCTTGGCCCAGCGTAGTACATGATGGAGGACACTCAGCCCAAATTTCAAGAAATTTGGGACACATTTTGCAAATTTTAATTTTTTGGCCTAAACACAAATTTTTCAGCTCAACACGTCGCGCCACTTGGCGCGCGCTTATGATTGGGAGCTCCTCTTCGGTAAAAATTTGTATTTTTGGATTTTTCATGAAAATTTATGCATGCCTACATATGTACAAGTTATTTTGACAAGTTTTTGGCTTCCAGAAGGGTCAAAAACACCCTAAAAATGACCTTTCTACCCCTTTTTGGACACACAGGAAGCAATGTTGGGAAAACTAATTTTTGGAGGGGAAAATGGAAACCAAATTCATAAATTTTACTTGTGTTGGAAATTAGACAGGCAGAGCTTTCCAACGACCTATCTTGCACCCAATTTGGACACCGAGAAGGCCTTCAAAATCAGCTCCAAACTGGCGCGACGCATAGAGAATTCAGGCGCAGCGCATTGGGGATTTTGGCTCATTTTTGACTCAGTAACTCTATTTTTCGCCCAGTTTTGACTAGTTTGACTTTCTTACTTTCACATGTAAAACTCTTGATGTCAAATTTTTACTCATGGAAGTAGATTCATCCATCAAAAGGTGAATTGCAATTGAATGAATCAATTTCCTATCTTATAGAGGCAAGTTGTTCCACTGCCTATTTTCCATTTCTTAGTTTAGATCTTGTTGAAACAGCTCCTAAACTAGTGAGCTCGACCCCTAGAGGCATGGGGATGAGTTAGGCTTGTCTATATCTTGTATTTTTTCAGTCATTTTCAGGGTTGGACACTTGGGATTACTTTGAGCTTCATTGTACATTTCATCTCTGCATTTTGGCAAAGGAATAGACCAGGGTTTGCAGCACTCCTTGGGATTCATGTGGCTCTTTGTTTTGATGATGTATTTCTCTCTGTTATTGTAATTTTACTGATGTTTTATGTGTATCATCTCCCTTCTTATTTCTTCATAAGTTAAACAAACAAGTATTAAGGTGGAATTCATTAGATTTGCAGTGCTCTACCTTGAGATTTGTTTAATTTTATATGTTTTCAACTGTCTGAAGAGGATTCCTGAAAGTTTCTTGCCCTCCTCAACTCCTCACCGGTCTGAGATATCCATTTCATTCAAATTGAAGCATCAAAACAATTTCCTTCCTTGCCCCATTCAGATCTCTGCAAAAACTAGGCCTCATTCCCCAGACCCAAAATCTGCCTTTCCCTTTGATCCAACAAACACCCTCAAAATCAAATAAAACTAATTTACATATATACCTAGCCTAAAATTAGTTTTCATTTCAGTCATCTCAAGCCTCATTGATCATTTTTTGCTGAGATTGACAAGGAGAGAGCCCTCTCACGATCTGGTAGGGCTAGCTACCAGGTTAAGCGTGGTTTGATGTTACCCTAGATTCTGCCTTTTTCAGCCTGAGGTAGATTTAGGCCATAACATAGTGGCGACCATACTAGGGAGATTTTTTGTTTGTTAGTGTTATTCTTTTTGTAAACTACAGACAGAGCCTGAAGTTATGCCAGGTAGCCTTCAAACTGCACATTGCTTTGCAAGTGCATAAGTGGATAAACGCTGCTTCAGTCAATCTCCAGTCTAGTTTTATAAACATAACATCTGACTCGCAAATTTCCCCATACATGTATCAAGTTCAGATCTGATTTTTGATGGTGGACAACGATCAGACATAGGAAGGCTGAAATCATTCACCTGGCGATTCCAGTGTTGAAGAATCCCAAGTTTCAGAATTTTTATGGCGACTCTACTCTTCAAGAATCAATAGCCTGAGGAATTTCTTGGTGAATTCATTGTTATCAAAATGGTTTCGCTGGATCGAAGGTATGCTCCCATGAGCCGAGATCATATTCCAGGTTTTCCAAATCAAATTCCTAAGGTAGATTGGCAAAGGAATTTTCCTACGTTTAAAGATGATGATAGGAAGGATGCTGCTTTACATCTGGTTAGATTTCACATACATATTCACAAGTTGAACATTGATTTTTCTGAAGACTGCTTGATGAAGATATTCATGGACACTCTGGAAGGTGAAGCCCGATCTTGGTATGAAATTTTGCCGCCTGCTTGTATTTACTGTTTAAAGGATTTTCATACCATGTTCTTTGAAAGGTATAAAGAATCTTATCCATCCTTAACTTTAGTTCAGAACTATTGTAGCCATGTTCATAGTTTTATTGAAAATCTTGAAAAAATTTATGAAGATGATGAATTCATGGACGATGAGATCATGGAGGCTCTGTACGAAAATCAATTTTAGTAGCATAAAGAGAACTTAGAGGATACTCATCAAGATGCTCAGGAAACTTTGCAGCAGGATCAAGATCTTAGTACAATGGAAAATGATGAAAGAGAAGGTTTTATTTCAGATTTGTCCATAGAAGAAGACAATATGCAGGAAAGTCAAGTTTCAATTTCAGAATGTGATAAAGTCAAGTCAGCTATTTCAAGTCTAGATTCAGATCGTGATGATCAAGAATACCTTGTGCTGAATCCCATGAAGGAGAGCTCTGCTATTGAGATCATCTGGAATGAAGAAGACAGAGTTATTGATCCAAATCTTCTCATTTCATTAGAACAAAGCCTTCATGAGGAGGTAATCCAATCAATTCATGAAAAACAAGATGAGATCTTTGTTCAACTAAGTGAAAAATTTTCTTTCAATAACTCAGTGATAAATGATAATTTGATTGACATGTCATATGAAGATGATCAACAATGTTTTCAAATTTCAGAAGATCAGGGAATTAAGGACTATCATTCAGGTTTTTCATGTTTTAAAATGTTATTTCATGAAGACAATCACTGTTTGAGCAAAAGAAAACAAAAAGCATTATCTCCTTTGTCTGAAGATGAGATAGATCAACTCCTGAAAGGTCATGTTACAGCCCAAGCTAAAGCAGATTTGCAGTGAATACATGGTCAAGAAAGTGTTGGTGAAACTTCTTCCTCTTTGAAAATGATGACGGTCTTGTAATTAGCTTTATAGATCAGCAAACAGATAATATTTCCTTTCATGAAGATGATAAGGTTGTCATGTTTGATAATCTTGAAGATTGTTTTCTATTTAAGAATGGCCTAGACCATGAAGTTGAGGAATATGAGTTTGAGAGAGACAATATGCCACAATTTCTCATGGTCAAGGAACTTACAGCTAACACTCAGATGACAGAAGCTTATACCTCTCTGTGCCTTCCTGTCACTCGGCAATCAATTGTTCTTTCAGATCAGAATGAAGCGAGTACTTGTAATTTTGCTACTGGATCTCAAGACCAACTAGTGCTTCAAGATTTTCAAGATCCCTTCGGCATTCTTTTGCAAGCATCAGAAAAGATAAATGTTGCCTAGTTCGTTATCATAAGCCTTGGTTTCAGTGGTTATTGTGAGTTGCCTACATGTACATCGTTCTACCTGCTCAAGAAAAGTGAGAGCAGAATTTCGGTATGTAGCCATCTGCTGGATTGGTTACATTGGAAGGCTCACTACACATGATTGTACATATTTCATCAGTAGGCAGTTGGTTTTCATCATGATTTGAAGCCCTCAAATCTTGATGGACTGGTGCAATTAAAAATATTTGTAAGTACAAATTTCAGTTAAGTAGGGCTTGAGTCATTTTTGTCAGTTTCAATATAGTTTCAGAGCAAGTGTGTGCTGTCATCATTATTTCAGTTTGGGGCCCGAGGTGAAGGCTATAAAACTGAAGGATGATTTCAGTTTTGGTTTGGTTTGTTGAGTCAGGTCTTTCAGTCATTTTTGGTTCCGAAATTGAGTCAGTTTTCAGTTCTAAAAATGAGTCAAGAGTCTTGTTTTGGTTTGTCAAATTTATTGACTCCATAGCCCAATGGACGAAGGCACTGCCTACTTTCCCAGAGATCTAGAGTTCTTGGCACCTCCAAGGAGCTACCATCCCTATTGGAGCCAATGTTAGTGTCGGTATCTTCATCCCTCCGTCGGTGATCAAAATCCTCTTGTTGCATTGCATATTAGGTGTCTCATTCAGTCAGCTGCATTCCATTAGGATCATGGATCGTCTGAAGGTAGTGGCTTGTCGCTCATTTCCCTCATGTCTTTTACCTGCTGGCATATTTATGTTCATTAAAATCATTTGCAGTCATTTTTGGTCTCATAGTTTGCAAAGAGTCATTTTTAGCGTTTTAGTGCCATTAGGTCTAGGGTTTCATTAATAAGGTATTTAGAATGCCTAATAATGGTCAGCAGGCACATGAGGAAGTTTGAAATAAGGTTTTAGTGCTAAAAATCTCATCATCATATGCTTAATAATGATATTTCTTCAAAACTCTGTTTTGAAGAAAAATAGAGTTTTTCATCTTTATGTATAAATAAATGTAATTTTAAATTTTCTCAGTTGTAATAATACTTTCACTGGAAACCTTGGTCGCCTTTGTCAAAGCTCCAGCCATCCATTCCCTGCAGTACATCAACAGAAAGCTCATCAATCAGTCAAAAAGGCCAAAATGAAGCAAAATAGAGTATTTTAAAAAGTGTCAAAGTCTGAAACATTGCAAAGTGGGTTTTTTGAAAAGAAAAATTAAAATCCTTGGCATATATATATATATATATATATATATATATATATATATATATATATATATATATATCATTTTTATGTTTCAAGACTTCATTTGAATTCCAAGAGAACAGTAGTGAACCAAGGAGAATTTGTGAAGAGCAAAACAAACAGTTTGAAGGAAAAATTGCACAAGTTCTCCTGCGTGGCGCATTGGGTGGGTCTCGCGACGCATTGGGCAAGCGCGACGCATTGGGTCGGCTCTCACCATGTAAAATTGTTCCTGCGCGGCGCATTGGAAGAACGCGGCGCACTGGGTTTGTTGCGCGACGCATAGTGCCGGAAAGCTAATTTATTGCCATTTCTTCCAAATCTTCAAATCGACTTAGTCCCTCTTTGTTCAAGTAAGTCATGCAACCTCTCCATTTCACATGAACATGTGTTTGGTGATATTGTATGAGGATTTAAATACAAAAAATCAAACCCTATTATCTTGTTTGAAGAATGCTCCTTTAGGGTTTTGAGATTGGTTTTGTGTCAAATACTACCCTTTCCCCACCTTGTATGCCCTCATCACTATTTATCTTGTTACAATATCCCATTTCCCTATCCCCTTACATCCCTAAATCACTCATTTCTTATCCCATTCCCATTATCCCACATCCCAAATGTAAATTTCCCAAAACCCCAAGGCTATCCCAAGAAATCAAATGATTTCCCCAAAACTCTTCAATTGACAGTTTTCACTTGGTAATATTCCATCATTTCCACCACCCTATCCCTCCATAGTCCCTCCCATATTATCACATATTTGGAAACAAAATCAAAGACACCAAACTTCTCATATTCATCCAAGACAATATAGACTTTGGAAATCATGGAGACCGATACATCTTATGACCAAGACAGTGACTCCACAACTAAATTGCATGCACCTAGAAGACCTCATAAGAGTGGCAGACATGTGAGGGAGGAGCCCACTTCATTGGCTGAGTTTCAGGCCTATCCTCTTGCTATGGCATGTTTTCAACAACAGTCTTGTTATCAATTTTGTGAAATGGTTGCTAGGGTCCATCATCATCAAGCGCTGGCCCAATTGTTTGTGTTGCATTTATATGATGGTCAAGTCACCCTTGCCGGTGTGACATTCACTTTAACACCTGAAACTATCTCTCAAGCAACCGGAATACCAAATGTTGGAGAACAATGGAACAAAAGGCAGCAGGTTGACAGGGTACACTATGAGCCATATATCAAGCCTAGTTTTGAAAGTAGACAGGCAAAGCTTTCCAACGAGCTATCCTGCGCCCAATTTGGACACCGGGAAGGCCTTCAAAATCAGCTCCAAACTGGCGCGATGCATAGAGAATTCAGGCGCGGCGCATTGGGGATTTTGGCTCATTTTTTAATCAGTAACTCTGTTTTTCGCCTAGTTTTGGCCAGTTTGACTTTCTTACTTCCACATGTAAAACTCTTGATGTAATTTGATGTAATTTGATGGGCCTTGATGTAATTTTGTCAAATTTTTACTCATGGAAGTAGATTCATCCATCAAAAGGTGAATTGCAACTGAATGAATCAGTTTCCTATCTTATAGAGACAAGTTGTTCCACTGCCTATTTTCCAGTTCTTAGTTTAGATCTTGTTGAAACAGCTCCTAAACTAGTGATATCGACCCCTAGAGGCATGGGGATGAGTTAGACTTGTCTATATCTCGTATTTTTTCAGTCATTTTCAGGGTTGGACACTTGGGATTGCTTTGAGCTTCATTGTACATTTCATCTCTGTAGTTTGGCAAAGGAATAGACCAGGGTTTGCAGTACTCCTTGGGATTCATGTGGCTCTTTGTTTTGATGATTTCTTTCTCTCTGTTATTGTAAGTTTACTGATGTTTTATGTGTATCATCTCCCTTCTTATTTCTTCTTAAGTTAAACAAACAAGTATAAAGGTTGAATTCATTAGATTTGCAGTGCTCTACCTTGAGATTTGTTTAATTTTCTATGTTTTCAACTGTCTGAAGAGGATTCCTAAAATTTTCTTGCCCTCCTCAACTCCTCGCCAATCTGAGCTATCCATTTCATTCAAATTGAAGCATCAAAACAATTGCCTTCCTTTCCCCATTCAGATCTCTGCAAAAACTAGGCCTCATTCCCCACACCCGAAATCTGCCTTTCCCTTTGATCCAAAAAACACCCTCAAAATCAAATCAAACTAATTTACATATATACCTAGCCTAAAATAAATTTTCATTTCAGTCATCTCAAGCCTCATTGATCATTTTTTGCTGAGATTTACAAGGAGAGAGCCCTCTCCCAATCTGGTAGGGCTAGCTACCAGGTTAAGCGTGGTTTGATGTTACCCTAGATTCTGCCTTTTTTAGCCTGACGTAGATTTAGGCCATAACATAGTGGATACCATACTGGGGAGATTGTTTGTTTGTTAGTGTTATTCATTTTATAAACTACAAACGGAGCCTGAAGTTATGCCAGGTAGCCTTCGAACTACACATTGCTTTGCAAGTGCATAAGTAGATAAACGCTGCTTCAGTCAATCTCTAGTCTAGTTTTATAAACGTAACATCTGACTCGCAAATTGCCCCAATACATGTATCAAGTTTAGATCTGATTGTTGATGGTGGACAACGATCAGACATAGGAAGGCTGAAATCATTCACCTGGCGATTCCAGTGTTGAAGAATCCCAAGTTTCAGAATTTTTATGGCGACTCTACTCTTCAAGAATCAGTAGCCTGAGGAATTTCTTGGTGAATTCATTGTTATCAAAATGGTTTCACTGGATCGAAGGCATGCTCCCATGAGCCGAGATCATATTCCAGGTTTTCCAAATAAAATTCCTAAGGTAGATTGGCAAAGGAATTTGCCTACGTTTAAAGATGATGATAGGAAGGATGTTGCTTTACATCTGGTTAGATTTCACATACATATTCACAAGTTGAAGGTTGATTTTCCTAAAGACTGCTTCATGAAGATATTCATGGCCACTCTGGAAGGTGAAGCCCGATCTTGGTATGAAATTTTTCTGCCTGCTTGTATTTACTGTTTAAAGGATTTTCATACCGTGTTCTTTGAAAGGTATAAATAATATTATCCATCCTTAACTTTAGTTCAGAACTGTTGTAGCCATGTTCATAGTTATATTGAAAATCTTGAAAAAATTTATGAAGATGATGACTTCATGGACGATGAGATCATGGAGGCTCTGTACGAAAATCCATTTCAGCAGCATAAAGAGAACTTAGAGGATACTCATCAAGATGCTCAGGAAACTTTGCAGCAGGATCAAGATCTTAGTACAATGGAAAATGATGAAAGAGAAGGTTTTATTTTAGATTTGTCCATAGAAGAAGACAATATGCAGGAAAGTCAAGTTTCAATTTCAGAATTTGATAAAGTCAATTCAGCTATTTCAGATCTAGATTCAGATCGTGATGATCAAGAATACCTTGTTTTGAATCCCATGAAGGAGAGCTCTGCTATTGAGATCATCTGGAATGAAGAAGACAGATTTATTGATCCAAATCTTCTCATTTCATTAGAACAAAGCCTTCATGAGGAGTTAATCCAGTCAGTTCATGAAAAACAAGATGAGATTTTTGTTCAAGTAAGTGAAAAAACTTCTTTCAATAACTCAGTTATAAATGATAATTTGATTGTCATGTCATATGAAGATGATCAACAATGTTTTCAAATTTCAGAAGATCAGGGAATTAAGGACTGTCATTCAGGTTTTTCATCTTTTAAAATGTTATTTCATGAATACAATCACTGTTTGAGAAAAAGAAAACAAACAGCATTATCTCCTTTGTCTGAAGATGAGATAGATCAACTCCTGAAAGGTCATGTTACAGCCCAAGCTAAAGCAAATTTGCAGTGCACACATGGTCAAGAAAGTGTTGGTGAAACTTCTTCCTCTTTGAAAATGATGATGGTCTTGTAATTAGCTTTATAGATCAGCAAACATATAATATTTCCTTTCATGAAGATGATAAGGCTGTCATGTTTGATAATCTTGAAGATTGTTTTCTGTTTAAGAATGGCCTAGACCATGAAGTTGAGGAATATGATTTTGAGAGAGACAATATAAGACAATTTCTCATGGTCAAGGAACTTACAGCTAACACTCAGATGACAGAAGCTTATACCTCTTTGTGCCTTCCTGTCACTCGACAATCAATTGTTCTTTCAGATCAGAATGAAGCGAGTAGTTGTAATTTTGCTGCTGGATCTCAAGACCAACTAGTGCTTCACGATTTTCAAGATCCCTTTGGCATTATTTTGCAAGCATCAGAAAAGATAAATGTTTCCTGGTTCATTAACATAAGCCTTGGTTTCAGTGGTTATTGTGAGTTGCCTACATGTACATCGTTCTACCTGCTCGAGAAAAGTGAGAGCAGAATTTCCGTATGTAGCCATATGCTGGATTGGTTACATTGGAAGGCTCACTACACATGATTGTACATATTTCATCAGTAGGCAGTTGGTTGTCATCATGATTTGCAGCCCTCAAATCTTGATGGACTGCTGCCATTAAAAATCTTTGTAAATACAAATTTCAGTTAAGTAGGTCTTGAGTCATTTTTGTCAGTTTCAATATAGTTTCAGAGCAAGTGTGTGCTGTCATCATTCTTTCAATTTGGGGCCCAAGGTGAAGGCTATAAAACTGAAGGATGATTTCAGTTTTGGTTTGGTTTTTTGATTCAGGTCTTTCGGTCATTTTTGGTTCCGAAATTGAGTCAGTTTTGAGTCAGTTTTCAGTTCTGAAAATGATTCAAGAGTCTTGTTTTGGTTTTTCGAATTTATTGACTCCATAGCCCAATGGATGAAGGCACTGCCTAATTTCCCAGATATCTTTAGTTCTTGGCACCTCCAAGGAGCTACCATCCCCATTGGAGCCAATGTTAGTGTCGTTATCTTCATCCCTCTATCAGTGATCAAAATCCTCTTTTTGCATTGCATATTAGGTGTCTCATTCAGTCAGCTGCATTCCATTAGGAGCATGGATCATCTGACGGTAGTGGCTTGTTGCTCATGTCCCACATGTCTTTTACCTGCTGGCCTATTTCTGTTCATTAAAATCATTTGCAGTCATTTTTGGTCTCATAGTTTGCAAAGAGTCATTTTTAGCATTTTAGTGCCATTAGGTCTAGGGTTTCATCAATAAGGTCTTCAGAATGCTTAATAATGGTCAGCAGGCACATGAGGAAGTTTGAAATAAGGTTTCCGTGCTAAAAATTTCATCATCATATGCTTAATAATGATTTTTCTTCAAAACTATGTTTTCAAGAAAAATAGAGTTTTTCATCTTTATGTATAAATAAATGTAATTTTAAATTTTCTCAATTGTAATAATACTTTCACTGGAAACCCTGGTCGCCTTTTTCAAAGCTCCAGCCATCCATTCCCTGCAGTACATCAACAGAAAGCTCATCAATCAGTCAAAAAGGCCAAAATGAAGCAAAACAGAGTTTTTTTAAAAGTGTCAAAATCCGAAACATTGCAAAGTGGGTTTTTTGAAAAGAAAAATTAAAATCCTTGGCATATATATATAATTTTTATGTTTCAAGACTTCATTTGAATGCCAAGAGTACAGTAGTGAACCAAGGAGAATTCGTGAAGAGCAAAACAAACAGTTTGAAGGCGAAATTACATAAGCTCTCTTGCGCGGCGCATTGGGAGGGTGTCGCGACGCATTGGGTGAGCGCGACGCATTGGGTCGGCTCTCACCATGTAAAATTTTTCCTGCATGGCGCATTGGAAGAACACAGCGCACTGGGTTTGTTGCGCGACGCATAGAGCCGGAAAGCTAATTTATTGCCATTTCTTCCAAACCTTCAAATCGACTTAGCCCTCTTTGTTCAAGTAAGTCATGCAACCTCTCCATTGCCCATGAACATGTTTGGTGATATTGTATGAGGATTTAAATACAAAAAATCAAACCCTATTATCTTGTTTGAAGAATGCTCCTTTAGGGTTTTGAAATTGGTTTTGTGTCAAATACTTCCCTTTCCCCACCTTGTATGCCCTCATCACTGTTTATCTTGTTACAATAGCCCATTTCCCTATCCCCTTACATCCCTAAATCACTCATTTCTTATCCCATTCCCATTATCCCACATCCCAAATGTAAATTTCCCCAAACCCCAAGGCTATCCCAAGAAATCAAGTGACTACCCCAAAACTCTTCAATTGACAGTTTTCACTTGGTAATATTCCATCATTTCCACCACCCTATCCCTCCATAGTCCCTCCCATATTATCACATATTTGGCAACAAAATCAAAGACACCAAACTTCTCATATTCATCCAAGACAATATAGACTTTGGAAATCATGGAGACCGATACATCTTATGACCGAGACAGTGACTCCACAACTAAATTGCATGCACCTAGAAGACCTCATAAGAGTGGCAGACATGTGAGGGAGGAGCCCACTTCATTGGCTGAGTTGCAGGTCTATCCTCTTGCTATGGCATGTTTTCAACAGCAGTCTTGTTATCAATTTTGTGAAATGGTTGCTAGGGTCCATCATCATCAAAAGCTGGCCCGATTGTTTGTGTTGCATTTACATGATGGTCAAGTCACCCTTGCCAGTGTGACATTCACTTTAACACCTGAAACTATCTCTCAAGCAACTGGAATACCAAATGTTGGAGAACAATGGAACAAAAGGCAGTAGGTTGACAGGGTACACTGTGAGCCATATATCAAGCCTAGTTTTGTAAGACAACTCAGCAGAGTTTTTCCCTTCCGGTTCCTAAAGGATTCATATGCTCCTCTGATGAAATTTATTATCAAATATTTCAGTTGTGAGGGTTAGTTTTCACGTCTCTATGCCTATCATATTAGGTTACTGATGCATTTTACCAGGGTGAGGATGATGAACCTCCCTTATTTCATGTGCCGGAATATTGAGAAGATGACCACTATTGTGCAAAGGAAAACTCATGAGCAGCAGTATAGCAGTATCTATCACTTTGCACTCATCAAAATTGTGGTTATGCATCAGCTCGGCTTGCAGGGTATTTCATGGTAGGATTTCATTTCTAATGATTTCTTTACAGCTTCTCAGGTACCTTCAGAGGTTTTTCATGAGGCAGTTGAACCTTCATATCAACATGAAGGTCATGAGACACAGACCACTAGTGTGCCGGTGTTTTTCACTTATCAGAGAGGCACTAGAGGGTTATTTGCAGCAGCCAGGCGAGTATTATCTCCACCCAGGGTGGAAGGGGTCTTACTTCCGTCATCAGTAGTACAGGCACAGGACAAGGGTAAGAGGTCCATACATGATGAGGGGCCTTTAGGAGGCCAGGATACAAATTTCATACTCATTGATGATGATTTGGGCTCACCAAGCTCAAAGTTGAGAGAGATTGTTCAGGAGCAGAAGGCGGAAATAGACACTTTGTCTGTTAAGTTGCAAAGAGCCCAATGGATAATCAACTACCTTGAGCAGTGAAACAAACAGTTGGAGGATCAGCAAACTATCATGAAGTTGCAGAATATACGTGAGAACCGACAAGATGCCCAAAGAAGCCAAACCGAGATGACATCCATTGAGCAAGAGATTGAGGCTGATCGAGAAAATTGGCTTGAAAGAGTCAATATTCATTTGGAGAAGTTGTTGGAGAAGGCCAACAAGGAAAACAACATGTTGAAGCACATGAAGAATCATTATTGGGCAAGAAATCATGTTTGCAAGGCACGAATCAAGATCCTGAAGGCTAAGTTGAAGAGGGCATTAAAGCATTAGAAAAGGTAAGATAGACTTCAAATTTTGGCCAAAGCTTCCTTAGCCCAGCATAGTGCATGATGGAGGACACTCAGCCCAAATTTCAAGAAATTTGGGACACATTTTGCAAATTTTAATTTTTTGGCCTAAACATAGATTTTTCAGCTCAACGCGTTGCGCCACTTGGCGCGCGCTTATGATTGGGAGCTCATCTTGGGTAAAACTTTGTATTTTTGGATTTTTCATGAAAATTTATGCATGCCTACATATGGACAAGTGATTTTTACAAGTTTTGGGCTTCCAGAAGGGTTAAAAACACCCTAAAAATGACCTTTCTGCCCCTTTTTGGACAAACAAGAAGTAGTGTTGGGAAAACTCATTTTTGGAGAAGTAAATGGCAACCAAATTTAGATATTCCACTTGTGTTGGAAAGTAGACAGGCAGATATTTCCAATTAGCTATCATGCACCCAATTTGGACACCAAGAAGGCCTTCAAAATCAGCTCCAAACTTGCATGACGCATAGAGAATTCAGGCGCGGCGCATTGGGGATTATGGCTCATCTTTTACTCAGTAACTCTGTTTTTCGCCCAGTTTTGGCCAGTTTGACTTTCTTACTTCCACATGTAAAAATATTGATGTAATTTGATGTAATTTTATGGGCCTTGATGTAATTTTGTCAAATTTTTACTCATGGAAGTATCTTCATCCATCAAAAGGTGAATTGCAACTTAATGAATCAGTTTCCTATCTTATAGAGGCAAGTTGTTCCACTACCTATTTTCCAGTTATTAGTTTAGATATTGTTGAAATAGCTCCTAAACTAGTGAGCTCAACCCCTAGAGGCATGGGGATAAGTTATTCTTGTCTATATCTTGTAGTTTTTCGGTCATTTTCAGGGTTGGACACTTGGGATTGCTTTGAGCTTCATTGTACATTTCATCTCTGCAGTTTGGCAAAATAATAGACCAGGGTTTGCAGCTTTCCTTGGGATTCATGTGGCTCTTTGTTTTGATGATTTCTTTCTCTCTGTTATTGTAAGTTTACTGATGTTTTATGTGTATCATCTCCCTTATTATTTCTTCTTAAGTTAAACAAAAAAGTATAAAGGTTGAATTCATTAGATTTGTAGTGCTCTACCTTGAGATTTGTTTAATTTTCTATGTTTTCAACTGTCTGAAGAGGATTCCTGAAATTTTCTTGCCCTCCTCAACTCCTCACTGGTCTGAGCTATCCATTTCATTCAAATTGAAGCATCAAAACAATTTCCTTCCTTGCCCCATTCAGATCTCTGCAAAAACTAGGCCTCTTTCCCCAGACCCAAAATCTGTCTTTCCCTTTGATCCAAAAAACACCCTAAAAATCAAATCAAACTCATTTACATATATACCTAGCCTAAAATTAGTTTTCATTTCAGTCATCTCAAGCCTCATTGATCATTTTTTGCTGATATTGATAAGGAGAGAGCCCTCTCCCGATCTGGTAGGGCTAGCTACCAGGTTAAGCGTGGTTTGATGTTACCCTAGATTCTGCCTTTTTCAGCCTAAGGTAGATTTATGCCATAACAGAGTGATCAGTCCATTTTCGTGAATGCGCTGGTAAATCATCTAGATATGGTTGAAAAATGTGCTTGATGTCGTTGAAAGCATAATCCATTGCTCTTTGAAATGTTGCCCCAACGTTCTTTAAACCAAACGGGAGTTTCCGATATGCGAATGTGCCCCAAGGACAGATGAATGCCATCTTATGCTGGTCATCTGGGCGGATATTGATTTTATTGTATCCAAAAAATCCATCCATGAAATAAAATATTCCACATCCAGCAAAATCGTCAATAATTTGGTCGATAAAGGGTGTCAGATAGTTGTCTTTTGGACAAGCATGATTAACATCCCGATAATCGACACACACTCTAATGGTTCCTTGTTTTTTCATTACATGAACAATATTGGAAACCCACTCAATTAGTGGAATAGCGTATATGAAACCATCACACAAAAAAATTTCAACTTTTATTTTGATGGCAACATCTTTCTTCGGATGAACAAGTCGAAGTCGTAGATGCACCGGTTTGACATCAGGATACATATTAATAGTGTGTTCAACTATACTAGTATCTATGCCTGGCATTTCCTCGTAAGACCAAGTGAATACGTCACGAAATTCACAAAAAAGAGATCGATATGAATCAAGTTCTGATGGAGAACAAGATACATCGACATGAATATTTTCTACAACGCCAGGTTTAGTCGAAATATCGATAGAAATCTTTTCTTCAATATTTGAAAAATTTCGCTCAGATTCAATTGCATTAACCGGAAAATAATTTGAAAAAAAAATTTGAATGGATTGGTGATATAGTTCACTAAGATTATTTTCTTCATAATCTGGAAGATGGGAGCGATGATGATAATCTTCCCATGGTTCTTCTTCTACCATCATAGCTTCAAAAATATTTTCATCTGTCAAAAATTTTGAGGAAAATGGATCAGATGGAGTACCAAAATATAATGAATGATCAACCCAAACACTCGGCGACACTGATTTCGGATTTTCCGCCCAAGCCAAATATATTGATTGCTATTGTAGCTCAATAGGGCTGAGCAGTAAAAAATCATCCAACATAGAAATATCAGAATCACCCGTACTCTTCCTTAAGCCAGATAGAGTGGAAGAGATCATGTAGTAGGTCTCTATGCTTGCAATTTATGCCGACGTCGCAGGCGGCGGTAATGGAAAGGTTCCCATAAGAGTGGAATCCTTTAAGAGTCCTACACCAATGTTCTGGATCTCTAGTTGGGGTAAGTGAATATACGGAACGCTTCCAGTTACCTGCAAAGCGGAGGCAAAAAAGGATAATTGATTAATGACTGTAATAGTACCTTTATGAGGAAAGGCAACCATTCTAAAATATGTAGAAACAATTGGAGTCATCGCATATACCCATGGCCTTCCAAGTAAAATATTTTAGTCAAGGGGTCCATCAACAACCTCAACATCAATACTTATTATTTTTCCCCCTAATTCAACTTGCAAGTTATTGATAATACCACAAGGTTTATATGTTCTTCCATCAAAAGCCTTCAACGTCGTTGATGATTGCGATAATCGCGGCGAGCCAAGTGACTTCCAATAGTTTAGAGACATAATGCAGGTAGATGCTCCCTCATCAAAAATAGTACGATTAACAAGGTGATTGAGAACATTTACTTGGATGAAGAATGCCAATTCTACTGGTAGCTACGGCACATAGCCCGTATGATTAAAGACGACAAGATTAGAATCAGTCGGATCAATTCCACCAATGGCCGACAATAAAGCCTGCTTCTGGGAGGGAAAATTTTTGAATACCTCAAGAGCAGACATAGCTGAAGGGGATTGAGCCAAATCTTCAACTATATTATAATTTTGTGCAGCTCTTGCTCGAGGATTATATGTCGATTTATCAATTACTCCCTTCGGTGGTTTAATTGTCAATTCAGGAATAACAGGAGGCAGTACTGATTCATTATATGGATTCATTGTCGAGGTAGTAGGTTGATCAATGGCCAGAATACCATAGTATTTATTCCGTGTTGACACCAAAATATCTTGTGAAGGGTTTGTAGTGGATAACATTCACACTTGGGAACTAGGAGCAGGATCCGTAGTAACCAAATTTGTGTTTGGATTTAGAAATGGGTCTGTCAACACAGCTGATGCATTAGAAGTCTTGATGATTTTTGAGTCTTCATCATGGTGAGGACAATCCTTAACAAAATGTTCCTCATTACAGATTATGCATGGATAATGAGGTTTCCGTGGTCCTGATGGTTGATCAGATGATCGTTCCTGTGTGTTAGAAGTTTTATTTTTCTTTGATTTCCCCTTTTTCTTACTTCCTGGTTACTTATCACTTTTGCCTTTGTCAAATGAGACAGCGTTGATTTCAGAAGTAGGAGCAGGATCAGATGCAGTAGTGTTGTGTGTATTTACAGTACGTATCAAGCCGTCTCCGGCATGAGAGTCCTTTATTTTAGGAGTAACATTGAAATTAGATCGCGGCGCATTTGGTATTTTCTCATAGAGCATGCCAGACTAAGTATAAATCAAGTCTAAATACTGGGCACGAGAGATAACTTGCTCTTCTATGACGACGCCACCTTTAGCCACATCCTCTGTTATAGATGGTAACAAGGATTTGATTAACCATTCAGTAAGAAGCTGATCGGGAATAAATGTCTTAACCATTCGTAGATGGCAACGCCACTCATGAATATGATCTAAAATGTGAGTAGAATTACTTTGTTTGAAGTTGGTCAAGAGTTCCGTTCCAGTTTCGTATCTGATCTGTTAGAAAATAAAGTATTACAGAGCAATGCAACACATAAAATATGTGGAAAACACAAGCACACAAAGCACATAAAACCATAGAGACACAGATATACGTGGTTCACCCAGTTTGGGCTACGTCCACCCTGAACAGCCAGTCCTTTCTTTCTATTATCCAGCAAAATGAAGAGACACAACCTACAACAGATCCGTTGTAATATCCTCTGTTCTCTCTCACAGTCTCCCTATTTGTTTCTCGCTTCGATAATACACATACAATACATAGCTGCAATACAATACCCTCATAAAAGCGAGGGGTTGCCTTCTAGGGAAAAAAACCCTAAACTAAACATAACTTCTACCTTCAGATCATCCGCCTAATGAATGGCCCAGATTGACTAGAAATTACTATACTTTTACAAGGCAATTTTACATATGTTCTTAGCTTCAGGGGTGCTACCCCCAAAACCCCCCGCCGGGGGGGGGGATCCATAAAGTCGCAGTTGCCCCCCCCCCTGGACCCCCCAGGCAGCGTTTAATTACGGGCGGAATTTCCGCCCCATTAAGGTACAGGGGTCCAACGTTGTGATACAAAATAAATAATATAATCAGGCTCCACACCCAACAATCTCCCACTTGGAGACTAATTGTAGAAACTTCACCGCTGCTTCATTTGCTGGATAATAACTCCTCTTTGGACCTCGCTATTTCTCATCTTCATTGTCATCCTTGAAGACCAATTGAAACTGAGCATAATCTCAGTTTCTCCTTGGTTACAACTTTTGTTAGCATATCTGCAGGATTCTGGCTAGTGTGTATCTTTTCCAGCTTCAATTGTCCATCTTCCAATACTGACCATATGAAATGGTACTTGAGCTATATGGGTTTAGTCCTGGAATGAAATGCTGAGTTATTTGCAAGATGAATGGCACTTTGGCTATCACTGTATAATGTGCCCATATCATGCTTCTTACCCAATTCATCCATAAACCTTTGTAACCAAATCATTTATTTACTAGCCTCTGTAGCAGCAACATACTCTGCTTCTGTTGTTGAAAGTGCAACAACACTTTTGATTTTTGAAACCCAACTGACAGTTGTTACACCTATAGTAAATACATACCCTATAGTGCTCCTCCTGTTATCTCTGTCACCTACCATATCTACATCAACATATCCCTGTAGAGAAATGTTTGAACCACCAAAGCATAATTCTTGTTTTGTGGTACCTCTCAAATATCTGAGAATCCATTTTATTGCCATCCAATGTTCTTTTCCTGGATTGTTCATGTACCTGCTTACAAATCCCACTACATGTGCAATATCAGGCCTTGTGCAGACCATTGCATACATTAAGCTTCCAACCACTGATGCATATGGAACTTTAGACATATAATCCATTTCTTCTTGGGTCTTGGGCAGATCTCCTCACTATGTTTGAAATGGCTAGCAAAAGGTGTACTAACTGGTTTTGCATTCTGCATATTAAATCTTTTCAACACCTTTTGTATGTACTCATTCTGAGACAGTGTTAGTTTGCAATTTTTCCTGTCTCTAGTTATTCTCATACCAAGGATTTGTTTTGTAGCTCCCAAATCCTTCATTGCAAATGAATTTTCCAATTTTCTTTTGAGCACATTTATTTCCTGCTTGTTAGACCCTACAAAAAGCATGTCATCTACATAAAATAACAGTATAATATAGCTGCCATCATTTTTCTTTTTCAGATAAACACAATGATCAGAGTGACATCTAGTATAACCTTGTTCAGACATGAACGTGTCAAATTTTAGATACCACTGCCTTGGAGCCTATTTTAAGCCATACAAGCTCTTCTTTAACCTGCACACTAATTTTTCTTTCCCTTTGACCTAATATCCTTCTGGCTGCTCCATATAGATCTCTTCCTCCAAATCTCCATGGAGAAATGTTGTCTTTACATCTAACTGTTCAAGATGTAAATCTTCCGCTGCTACAATACTTAAAATAGTTCTGATTTAGGTCATCTTAACAACAGGAGAAAATATTTCATCAAAATCAATACCTTTCTTTTGTGCAAACCCCTTCACCACAAGTCTAGCTTTGTACCTCTGTTTTCCTCCATCTTCTTCCTTCAGTCTGTAAACCCATTTATTCCGCAATGTAGTTTTACCTGCAGGCAACCTGACTAAGTCCCAAGTCTGGTTATGCATTAAGGAGTCCATCTCTTCTTCCATGGCTAGCTCCCACTTCTTCCTGCTTTCAACTTTCATTGCTTCTTCATAACATTCAGGTTCACCAGAATCAGTCAACAATAAATAATATAATGACGGAGAGTATCGTTCAGGGGGTCTACTTATCCTGGTAGATATTCTAACACCACTTTCAGGTGTTTGAGGTTCATGTTGTTGTTGTGGTGGTTGTTGTTGTGGCTGTTTATTATTATTATGTTCAGGCACCTTTACCTTTTCTCTGATCTCATCAAGAACTGTGTATTCTTTGTTTTCTTTTTCATGTTTCCTTTCCTGCAACTGATTCTTATACAAGACCTTTTCACTGAATATTGCATCTCTACTCCTAATGATTTTTTGATTTTCATAATCATATAAGCGATAACCAAAATCATTAACACCATATCCAATAAAGGTACATTTCTTTGATTTTTCCTCAAGCTTCGTTCTATTTTCTTTATTAATATGGACAAAGGCCTCACAACCAAAAGGCTTTAAAAAAGAGTAGTTTACCTTTTTAACTATCCATGCTTCCTCTGGAATACCACCATCCAAGGAACTTGAAGGCCCTCTATTTATTAGATAAACAGCAGTATCTACAGCATCTGCCCAAAATTGTAAAGGCAATCCTGCATGCAATCTCATGCACCTTGCACGCTCCATAATTGTTCTGTTCATCATTTCTAACACACCATTTTCTTGTGGTGTTCTTGGAACTGTCTTCTCTCTGTGAATTCCATGCTCTGATCAGTACCTATCAAACTATTTGTTGCAATATTCACCTCCATTGCCTGATCTGAGACACTTCAACTTCTTTCTTGTCTCAATCTCAACCAAAGCTTTCCATTTCTTGAAAGTATCAAATACATCAGATTTATTCTGAATACAATAAATCCAAGTTTTTCTAGTTGCATCATTAATAAAAGTAACATAATAACGAGAGCCACCAAGAGATGATCCCTGAGCAGGTCCCCATACATCTGTATGGAAAAGCTATAATTTTTCGCTCTTCTTTTCTTTCCCAACTCTGAGAAATTTGAATCTCTTCTATTTTCCATAAATGAAATTCTCATAGAAATCCAAATCAACATTCTTCAAACCCGGCAACAAATTTCTTGAGTGAAGAATCTTCATCCCCTTCTCACTCATGTGTTCGAGCCTATGATGCCATAATGTTGCATCGGCTCCTTTGGAAGTTAAAGCATTAACAGAGTTAGAAACACCATTGCATAAATACAATGTACCAACCTTTTTTCCTTTTGCTATTACCAGGGCTCCTTTGGTGACCTTCCATGTTTTATCTGTGAAATTTGTCACGCAACCTTCACTGCCTAACTACCCTATTGAAATTAGATTTTTCTTCAAATCTGGAACATGCCTTACCTCCTTTAATAGCCATTTGTTTCCATTTTGTTGTCTTACAAGAACTTTACCCATTCCAAAAATTTGACAGGGTTTATCATCACCCAAACGGACTTGTCCAAAATCTCCTTGAACATAGTCATGAAAATATTTCTTATCAGGTGTGGCATGGAATGAAGCCCCTGAATCTACAACCCAAGAATCAGTAACATTTTCGAAAGAAAGAATCAAAGCATCTTGTAACACATCACCTATCACATTTTCTTCATGATTGTTTTCTTGCTGTGTGTCTCCTTCTTTTCCCTTCCGAGATCTACAGTGTTTCTTTAGGTGTCCTTTCTTTCCGCAATTCCAGCACACTATCCCTGATCTAGACTTGGATCTGCCTTTCCTTGATTTACTGCGATATCCCGAGCTCTTTCCTCTTTCCATTCTTCTTCCCCTAGACTCTACACTCAAAGCATTACCTGATGTCTCACTGAAGCTTTTTCGTCGCATTTCCTCGCTAAGGATAGCACCAACAACATCATCAAACTTTAAAGTACTATATCCAAAGACAGAGTTACTAATGGCCATTACTAAACCATTCCAACTCTCTGGCAATGAGCACAAGAATAACAGAGCTCTAACTTCATCATCAAAGTTTACCCCTACAGAACTTAACTGACTGGTAACTGTATTAAAATCATTTAAATGGTCTGCAACAGATCCACCTTTCGACATCTTCATATTAAATAAACGTTTCATAATAAATACCTTGTTTGAGGCCGAGGGTTTTTCATATAGTTTCGCCAACACCTTAATCAAACCCTCTGTTGTTGTTTCCTTCGAAATATTGAAGGCTACTGAAGCTGCGAGGCACAATCATACTATTTCTAGTGCCTTTCTATCAAGAATATCCCATTCTGCGTTTTTTATAGTCGTCGGCTTCTTTGTTTTTCTACTCAATGGTAGGGACAAATCTTTCTGATACAGATAATCTTCCATCTGCATCTTCCACAACAGGAAGTTTTGGCCATTAAATTTCTCGACCCTAAATTTACCATCTTCCACCATTGCTCCCACTCGAACCAGGAACCCTTCGTTACTGCGAGTTTATCAGCCAAATATACCTTCGGCTCTGATAACAGTTGTTAGAAAATAAAGTATTACAGAGTAATGCAACACATAAAATATGCGGAAAACACAAGCACACAAAACACATAAAACCATAGAGACACAGATATACGTGGTTCACCCAGTTTGGGCTACATCCACCCCGAACAGCCAGTCCTTCCTTTCTATTATCCATCAAAATGAAGAGACACAACCTACAGCATATCCATTGTAATATCCTCTGTTCTCTCTCACATTATCCCTATCTGTTTCTCCCTTCGATAATACACATACAATCCAGCCACAATACACTACCCTCATAAAAGCGAGGGGTTGCCTTCTAGGGCAAAAACCCTAAACTAAACATAACTTCTACCGTCAAATCATCCACCTAATGAATGGCCCAGATTGACTAGAAATCACTATACTTTTATAAGCCGGGGGGGGGGGGACTCTATAAAGTTGCAGCCGCCCCCCCTGGACCCACCAGGCAGCATTTAATTACGGGCGGCGTTTCCACCCCATTAAGGTACAGGGGTCCAACATTGTGATACAAAATAAACAAGATAATCAGGCTCCACACCCAACATGATCGGTAACTGGAAATGGGTCAAAAAGATAGTAGCCAAAGTAGTGAAATTGTCGAATGAAGCTCTAGGTAATTCAATGTACCATTTAGCTGCTAGACCTGTGAGCGTTCTCTGGAAAAGACGTAATCGAACAAAATCATCATTTAGGGAATTTGATGAACACCATAAATGATAAGTCATAACATGAGTTGGTGGGTCTTCTCTAGGGTTTCCATTGAATTTAGGAATGTCGGAGGGTAATTTATGTGGTATCGCCGGCCATCAAAGAGCATAATTGATAGGATCATTGGTTAACCAGTTTAAATATGGTAATTCCAAGGTTGCAACAAAAGGCAATTGTCTATTAAGGT
This sequence comes from Pinus albicaulis, assembly GCA_034641835.2. Lineage (NCBI taxonomy): Eukaryota > Viridiplantae > Streptophyta > Pinopsida > Pinales > Pinaceae > Pinus > Pinus albicaulis. The sequence goes on along the minus strand of CM076580.1, from coordinate 1,557,419,209 downwards.
CAGGTTGAGCACAGCCAGGATAAGATAGAATTACTTGGGAAACAAGTCTTTGAGCACTGGAATATGGGATTTGTTGCTGGTAACCCAGATAGGGGTTATTTTGCATGGAAAACGCTTGAGAATTTTGTTGACCAAAACCTGGATATGGTACTTGTTGATATGAAGTTTGAGGAATTTGCGCCTGTGGCTGCCAAGGATTATGTCTACCAACGTTATAACCCAAATTAGTATAAGTTGGATTCAGTTGATATGTATAACCAGATTGTGTTTGTGACATCCCATAAAATGGTGGACCAGCTTGTGAATAAATGATCGTTGATACAGGTTGTTGTAAATTAACCAAAGGATTTTGATATTGGGTTGAATAAATCGCCTGATAAACTTGATGTACAAGATTTTGATTCTGTAAAAGGGGTATAGATGTATTAACAAGTGGTATTGAAGTGGGTGTAACAGGTTGAAATGGTTGATACTATTGGACAACTGTTTGTGGTTGGATAGGCAGAGTGGGCTGCCATTGACAAACATGCATTTCAACATTAGTTTGACCAAAATGTGACTGAGTATTGTCATATTGGGTGACCATAGGTTTCCCCCCAACATAAGGAGGATAATAAGACAGAAAATATTGTTCACCGAATGCTGGGAGTCCATTTGATACGGTATTTAAATGAATTGACCCATAATGACCGACTTGATATTTCCCTGATGATGGATTTAATGAATCAAGTCGTTTAGTACTAACTATAGGACTACCAGTTAAAACACCACATGATGACATTGGCAAAGACCATGAACATGAAGGTGCACCAAAGAAAGTGCCAGATATTGATTTGTAACCTGTTGGGACCGAAGGGCCACTGTGAAAATACGACTCTCGTGATGTTGTGAAAATCGACGGAGTAGCGAGGGTAGGAGTTGATGCAATTGGAACAGTAGACCCAACCGAAGATATTGGTTCAGACATGGTTGTTTGACCAAATGTATACTCTCCGAAATCGATGTGTGATTGAACGGCAATAGGATCAACAAAAGCAGATGGAAACGATTGAGGAAATGACTGGTACGGGTAAAGGTCTCCCCCAAAGTGGGTTTGACTTAAAGGTGTATCAGGTTGAGGGATTTCTTCAATCGCGATTAAACCAGGAGGAAGAACTTCACCGTCAGGCCCAAAATATATTTCAGACAGTTGACTGTGTGAAATAGGAGTTTCAAAGGCTACAGATATTTGTGGAGTGACCAAGGTAGGAAAAACTTCCGACTGTTCAGGATTCATATTTTTTGGCAAAGAAGAGACAGGATCTGGATCAATTTTTGATTGAACAACTTTGGGTCCAGGAGGTATGGTCTCGGCGATTGAATGGATCGTCACCACAGGTAGCTATGAAGACTCTGTTTCGACAACATTAGACGAAACGAGATGTGTGGAAACAATTTGAGCTAGCTCTGGTTTAAATGATGATGTTTTTCCAGAGGTACAAAGTGTACTTGATTCGGCAGATCGTGATCTCCTTCGCAAGGTGGTTTTAAAGCTAATCTACGTGAACGATGGGGGGTAGGATTGTGTTCTTCCACGATTACTAATTTATTTTATCCAAAAACAAATAAAAAAAAAGAGGGTAATGCTAGGCAAAAGGGTTTACCAGGAAACTGTGAACTGCAGAATACCTCTCAGTGAACTAAGAAGTACGGGCAGGTAATCTCCCCGAATGCTGTGTTCGGTGTATCACAATTTCAAGGCGGCCGACTCAGTTCACTATGGATGGATAGCACCTAAAATTTGTCCTCCCAAATATACTCGAAGGTACATGGAGGCCCAAGTCCATATTAGCACTATCTGATGCGAAACTGCACAGTGAGAGCACCCCTTTATACTTATCGTACTGTAACACCGCCCGATATACCCGAAAGTACGTGGACTAGCTACAATATACTTACGTACGTGGAGTGAGGTATCACACTCGGAATGTATCACAAACAAGTTAATGACAGCTACTATGTTTTACGACACTGGAACACGTCTCTAGCCTAGAGCTCTAAATGTTATTGTTAATGTTCCAAAGCGTTGTTAAGTAAATTAAGATTTATTTTATGTTGATCTTGCTTAAGATCTATATAAAATTCCTAAAATGCAAGCTAAGAATGATAAACAAATTTTTACTTTCAGCTTTTTCAATGAAATACCTAGCTACTATGGGAAGAGAGCAAGTAATTTGAGAGCAAACAAATCAACGAATCTCAAACTAAATGCAGATTTCCTAATGTTCCTTTTGCAAAAAACACATAATCCAACATGCAAATGCAAGTTTTTATTTTTAGTTTCCTTAATGTTATGAATGCAGAAAAGAAACTAGGTGCACTAGATCAATAATCTAAATGTTTTTTACTTTCGAGAAACGAAGAATACAAACAAAAATTTCTCTTTTGAAGGAAAAACGAAGATTTCAACAATAATTTCTCTTGTTAAGGAAATGAATATTTTACGAAAATTTCCTATTTCGAAAGCAAACGATTCTTAATGATACCATAAAAAGTACTTTGAAATCAACTTGTCAATGATAATGAAAAACTTTTTTAAAACAACATTGAACAAATTTTCTATCAAAGGAGAAGAAATATATAGAGTTACTGGTCAATAGAGCATTAAACTTTTCAGAACAAATCAGCAAAAAAACTGAAGCAAAGTACTAAGTCAGATTCAAGGGGATTTGGTCCTTTCAGGAGCCAATGCAGTCTCCAAAGGGAGACAGTGCTCTGAAACGCAGGCTGACAAGGGAGACACTGCTCTACAAAACACTGTGCCCTAACCAAGGGTGCATTAAGCGTTGTAAACAAAGAAAAAACTACTGTTTGGCTCACTAAATTTGCAAATGAAGCTCTGAAAAAGTATAATATTTATGTAAAACAACTACTAGGTGGACTTAGAAAGAAGATCGCAGACTAAAACACCAAGAAACAAGAGAAGTTCTCCCCAGTGGAGTCACCAGTTTGTTGGGCCAGAATTGTAATCTACAAATAAACTACGCTTCACTAGAGCGATGTCTAGTCTAGAACAACAGGTGAAAGACTATACTAATGTTTCTCCTAACTTAGAACAGATACACAAAGAGGATTGGATGCTTACTTGTTTCAGTCGCTTCCAAATGGCTCCTTTCTATCGCTTCCACCACAGCTTCAAATTCAAGCTATTTCAAATAGTTGAATGCTTCCTGCAAGAAAGAACACTGAAACAGCAGAAGATGCAAAAATATAGATATCTATTTGAGCTAGTTAGCTAAATTAGTTAAGCATAAACTACATTCATCAACCAAGATTTTACAATATAGAAAATTAAAGTAAACATCGATGCATGTAGGGAAAAACAAGAAGTACTCTTTATTGATGATAAAAGGAGAGGTTACAACCTAGTGACTGATTTGTAGTGACCTTCCAGCAAAGTTCCCAGGTCTCATCACAGCATAAGTCTCTCCAGCAGTAGCTCCACAAATCAAACTCTCTATTGAAAATTCTCCAACATTTCCCTACTCAAATTCTTCCTCCTAAACACTTAGATATGTGTTCAAATTATAGAGGAACTATAGGTTGTTTTGTAATCAATAACATTCCAAAAATAGGCAAGACATGTTTCCATTCATGTAGATGTCAAATGGACACTTGGATCTGAAGCTTGACACATGTGAACCCTTCTAGAAGACACTGGCCAAGTGGAGATTCCAGAACAATGAAAATTTCGCTCCCAATGTGACCAATGCACCTTTGAATGTCGAGAAGTGCTTTACAGAGCAGCCTTGAATGGGGCTACCTTCATATGCAACGCACTTAGGCCCCTTAGAGCCTATGTTGGTGAGCCCCACATGTTTAATAATAAGCTTCAAACCATGGAAAAGCCTTGCTTGATGAAAGTCTTGTTTGATTCATGTTGTTTCCTGTCTTAGGGCATATTGCAAATGAGATGATAGGGAATGATAGACCCTTAATCATCGGTCTTGGAGATGATTCCCAGTTAACCAGGTCATTAGGAATGGTGCCCAAATTGACCTATAACACTAAGCCTGCTTCTAGTGATGTTGCAGGACTTGATGCATGGAGAAAGAAGGTAGCAAAGACAAGAAGAATTATGTTGGAAGGTGTGAAGGACCATATTGTGTCCAACCTTCATGGGAAATCCACTCCATTTTCAATTTTGAAGGCTTTAACAGATTTATTCCAAAGCAGCAGGGACCAGACGAAGTTGGCGCTGAAAGACAAGCTCAGAAAAATAAAAATGGAGAAGGGCGACAGTATTCCAAAGTATCTCACGAAGTTTGTCCATTGTAGGGATGAACTGGGAAGTGTGGGGGTTACTGTTGATGATGAAGACATGGTGAGCTTTGCTCTCCTTGGGCTTCCTAAGAGTTGACATAGCTACAAAGACTCTGTCAATGGATGGGAGAAACTGTCGGGATGGGAGCGAATTTGGTCAGATCTTGTGCAAGAGGAGGTAAGGTGAGGTACCAGGGATGGATCTTCATCGAAGAATGAAGATGAAGAGAATTTTTCTTTTGCTACCAAAGCAAGGAAAGGGAAGGGGAAGAAATTTCCTTCAAAATTCGAAGCAAAAGGCAAGAAGCAGGATTTGTCCAAAGTGAAGTGTTTTCACTGTCACGAACATGGGCATTTCACCACTAACTGCCCACAGAAGAACAAGAACAAGAAGTCTACTGGAGTTGCAGCTGGAGAGGCCTTAGCCTCACAGTTTGAACTTGATTTATCTTTGATCGCATGCTTGGTTTCAAGTTGTATGGGATCGGTGTGGTATCTTCATAGTGGTGCGTCTTTCCATATGATGGGAGACAAGGAGTTGTTTAGTGACTTGAAGGAGAAGGACCTTTAAATGCATATATAGATGGGTGTCAATGGTCGATACAGTGAGACCAGAATTGGGACCATTACCTTTGAGAGGGATTCAGGTAATCCATTTATCTTAAAATATGTTATGCATGTTCTAGGTCTGAAGAAGAACTTGGTCTCGGTCGCAATGTTGGAAGACAAAGGTTATGACGTTGTTTTCAGTGAAGGAAAAGCCTTCCTGAGACACAAAACAACAGGTCAAACCAAGAAGATAAGGATTCAAGTTAAGAATCTCTACAAGCTGGAGGTAGAATATGGCTGCACTACAATGGTGGGCAAAGCAGAAGAAGTGGTGAGCCAGGATGAGGAAAAATTATGGCACAGGAGATTGGGTCATCTTCACCATGGCACTTTAAAGATTTTGTAGCAGATTTCTATTGGACTTCCCGAGGGTACTCTTGTGCAGTCAGATCAGTGCAAGGGATGTACTATGGATAAGTTTGTGAAGACCACCTTTCATGAGAAGGAGAACCATGCTTCGGTGATCCTGGAGATAATTCACACAAACGTGTGTGGACCTTTCTCGGTTGCTTCAACAGCAAAACACAGGTATTATGTTATATTTGTTGATGACTATTCTCGTAGATGCTGGATATTCTTCATGCAGAAGAAGAGCGAAACATTCTCAAAGTTCTGTGAGTTTAAAGCATTGTTGGAGAAGGATTCGGGGAAGCAAGTGAAAGCTCTATGGAGTGATAATGGTGGTGAATACATCTCGAGCGAATTCAAAGACTTATGTAGCAAAGAAGGAATTTGAAGAGAAATCATAGCGCCTCATAACCCATAGCAGAATGGGGTCGCTGAGAGGAAGAACAGAATGATCGTGGGTGCTAAACGAGCGATGTTGCATGACTAGGGGCTACCGATGCACTTGTGGGCGGAAGCATGCAACAATGCGGTTTATGTGCAAAACCGTTGTCCTCATAGAGTACTTGGCATGAGTACACCTGAAGAAGATTTTACTGGTAAGAAGCCTGATATTTCACATTTGAAGATTTTTGGCTCATCTATTTACATTCATGTGAAAAAGGATGCCAGGAAGAAGGTGAAGCCAACTGCAGAAGTTGGGATAGGGGTACACAAAAACACCCCATAATTATCGTGTGTATTTTCCAAACAGTTGGATGACTGTGGTGCGACGGGATATAAAATTCAATGAGGTGAAATCTATGAAGTTGTTGCTTGAGAGGGAGCTACACTTGCATGCAGAGGAGGAACTTCTTGTTCCCAAAGATAAGCCTCAAGATGTGGATCAGCCACATGAGGAGGATCATGGAGTAGAGGAGTATACTCACGCAGAACCAAACATCAGACAAGGCAGAAGGCGTACCATAGAAGTTGAGAGACTGAAACTTGATGTTGCACAGAATGTAGGAGTCCCTACATCACAACGCAGACAGAGACAGTCACCTGACCGATTTACTAGATACATGGCTGTTATGAGCAAGTGTGTCGTGATAGATCCATCTTCTTTTGAAGAAGCAGCGCAGGAGCCCACATGAGTAGATGTCATGGTGGAGGAATATGACTCCATTGTCAGAAATAATGCTTGGGAGATTTTTCCAAGGCCAGTTGGTAAATCAGTTGTAGGATCAAGATGGATCTACAAGGTAAAGCAAGCTACTGATGGGAGTGTTGAGAAGTATAAGGCAAGATTTTTTTCCTAGGGCTTCTCACAGATCGAGGCAATTGATTATGAAGAAACCTTTGCACCTGTCACATGGTATTCTTCCATAAGGACCATCCTTGCTCTCTCAGCACAGATGGGTTGGCACATTCATCAGATGTATGTGAAGACTATGTTCCTTAATGGGATCATTGAGGATGAGGTGTACATAGAGTAGCCTGAAGGATTTGAGATCTTCAACAGTGAGTCGCATGTGTGCAGGCTCAAAAGAGCATTGTATGGGCTGAAGCAAGCACCTCGTGCTTGGTACACATGGATCAATAGTTATTTCACTGGACTTGGCTTCACCAAGAGTGAGGCATATGCAAACCTGTACCAAATTGTGGTGGAGGGTAAGCTTTTAATCATTGTTCTTTATGTTGATGATTTAATACTAATGGGTGATGAGCAGTTGATACACTCATGCAAGGCAGATCTTGCAAAGGAGTTTGAGATGAAGGATTTGGGCCTCCTTCATTATTTCCTTGGATTGGAAATATGGCAACGGGAAGGTGAATTGTTTGTGTCTCAAGGCAAGTATGCACGGGAGTTACTGGAGAAGTTTCACATGCAAGGCTGCAAACCTATCGACACTCCTCTTCCAGGAAATTGGAGGAAAGAGGATGCTACATCGACAGAGGTAGTGGATGCCACTATTTATCGACAGTTGGTGGGTTTTCTCATGTATTTAGTTAATACAAGACCGGACATATGCTATGTGGTGAACCAGCTTTCACAAGCGATGGTTAAGCCTACCAAGATCTTTTCGAAGGCAGGCAAGCATGTGCTAAGATATCTCAGGGGCACATCTAAGTATGGTTTATGGTACAGACAGACAAATGAGGTGAATTTTTATGGCTTCACGGATGCAGATTGAGCTGGTAGCCCAACAGACAGAAAGAGCACATCAGGAGGTATTCTCAGTATCGGATCTACAACAGTTTCTTGGTACAGCAGGAAAAAAAGATCCATGGCACTCAGTTCAGCGGAAGAAGAATACATGGCAGCAAGTCAAGCTGCATGTGAGGCTATCTGGATGAGGAAGATCCTGGTTGGTTTGTTCGATTCACATTTAGATCCTACAGTGATACATTGTGATAATCAGAGTTTCATTAAACTCTCGATTAATCATGTGTTTCATGATAGATCTAAACATATTGATATATGGTATCATCATATCTGAGATTGTGTGCAGCGGAAGATCATGTTGCTTCAGTAAATTCCTACGGAAGATCAGGATGCAAATAGTCTGACGAAGGTGCTCACCAGGAGAAAATTCGAATATCATAGAGACAGGATCGGGGTGAAGGATAATCCCTATCTTGTTTAGAAGGAGTGTTGAGATTCAACAAGATGATGAGCTTAGTGAAAATGAGTCGCCTTCACTAATTGGGGCCGCAGGCTATTTTTGGGTGCAAGTCTATTTTTAGACTATGTCTATTTTTAGACATGGTGATCATATTTCAGAAGTTGCAGGATGTTATTTGTGGATGGTTGATCAATTTGGAAAAATAGATGAAATTCTATTTTTAGAATATTGGGCAAAGTCTATTTATAGATCATCGATCTAAAAATAGAAGTGTCGATTATTATTTTCTCTTAATAATAATCTGACAATAAACATCAACTTATTCTCTTGGAGCACTTTATTTCAGTGAGCATATTTGGAAAATCAGTGGGTTGAAGAAATTACGCAATTCCTAGGGTTTACTGTGGCTCATGCATGGAGGACTTCATTGTAATTGAAGCGGCAGAGTTATGACAGAATTGGAAGAGTAGTTATGGAGGTTGTTATTCAGTTTAACTTTGTTAAGTGAGTTAAACTCAGTTGTGCTAGTTGTATCTAGTTCTAACTGATTGATACACTAGTGAGAGTTTAGTTAATTAATTAACAACTAGAGACTCACTTGCAACTGAACAAATATAGCAGTTAACTACTTACATGTCAGTTCTAGTGGAGACCCAGTGGAGAGATAGGTGAATGGGCAAGAAGGACTATCTGTTGTGACTATAGTGATGCACTGATTGCATCACACACACATTGGAGTTGCCAATGAGGATTGCGCAGTCAAGGCAAGTGTAATTCGAATTCATTTAGAGCTATTCTTCAGCAGGGATTGCGCAGTGGAGGCAAGCTATCAGGTGGCAAGAAATTGGTGCATGGATTTGCATATTTCTTCTGATTAGTGTATGACGATTGATTGTACTGATAGCTTGATGTACTAAGCTTTGTATGAGATTTTTATATGATCGCCATGATACATAATATATGATAGTTGGGGTTTTCAGCTTCAGGCTTTCCCATTAAACAACTATGTTATGTGTGTGACTGTTTTTATTGCTTCATGTGTTTGCAATTATTTGAATTTCCACAAAATATTAACAGTGGAAGGATTATGTATTTAGCAAGAAGATAAATATTGTTAGATCGGGAGAATTTGGATATATACATGCATCTTGTATATCATTTCTACAAAGGGGGGCTGCTCCAAATGAATGGAAAAAAGTGCTTGATAAAGAGTAAGCGACTTATATTTTTTCAAATTTACACAAAGTAAATATTTATGTTGAACTTCGATATAATTTATATTTTGATCTCTATGTACTATATAATGTCGGTTTGATTTCATCAGCGAATGCAAAAATTGAAGTAATCAATATTTTTTTTCTTTACAATTCCAAAGAGACACAACCATGGGTCGCATTATACGAACAAAAGAGGATGAAATGGGATAGTGACAGGAAAGAATTCAAATGGTTGAATGGTAGAATTTTGCCTTATCCTGGTCATTTAAAAGAAAATAAGCCAAAAATATACCCCAACAGTTGGGTTGTTGACCAAGTCAAAGAGAAATACGGTGCAATCGGTCGTTACCCGCGTGCTGAAGAGGATGCGCTAAACGTAGGGATTAGGTGCACCAACTCGGTAATAATCTATTTAATTTATATGTACATTTGAAACTTGATAATGAACCTTTCAAATGTAATTACATATATATTTCATATTTAACTGTTGGGTTATTATAAGACACATGACACTATGATTTTTTAACTTTTTTATAGGTGCATTTATTCCCATCTATGTGGGCATATGGACACCATTTTCACACAGAAAATGTTGATGATGGACACATGACACAAGACTATGGAGTGGAAGTCGAGTTTGATCAATCTAGCTGATCTAGCCACCGTGATCAAAACCTAGTACAAGGGACGTTAGGTTACATCAGAAAGATACAAGAGATCATTGAAGTGGATTTATCTTCTTTCCAATGTGTTATTTTTAGGTGCAAGTGGTGGGACACCTTTGATGGAATAGTGTAAAGGAATATCGCGATAGTAGGCTGATATGTATCAACTCTAGAAAGATGTGGGATGAAGCTAAGGATCCCTATGTTTCCCCAAACACTGCAACCTTGTGTTTTTTTACCCAGATGTGTTGGATGGAGATTGGTGGTTCATATTGATACATGACCCTAGATCAAAACATATTTTTGAGAGCAATAGTGTTATCATGCCAAGCGAGCTGGAAGATAATGAGAGTGATCATGAGAACCGAGAGTGATATGGTAAATGTGCTATTTCATCAATATTTATACTTTTTAAGATGGGTTTTTATAAAGAAGATGACTTAATTACCTTATAACTTATAAGACTCTTTTTTTTGAAACATTATAATATGTATTTTGAATTAATTGGTAATTTGCATTGTGTTAATGTTAAAATCAATACTTCACTTAATAATTTGCAATTATGTTGATCTCAAAAACAATGAAATATTGTATAAAGTTTTTTTTTTGGTATGTGAGATCATAATAAAATAATTATAATTCTAAAGTACAAGAATTTATTTGCATTATTTTCTAAACTTTATTATGTTACTAAAATTCATATAATTCTAGATTTATTATTTTACAATTATTTACAATTTTACAAATTTTAATAAAATCATTTCACATTAATACAATTAAAATTTTCACATTAATACAATTAAAATTTTACAAATATTTTACATACAATTACATTTAAAATTAAAATTACAATGACAATTACAATTACAATTACAATTTTACAATTTCACGTACAATTACAATTACAATTACAAATTTAGAATTCTACATAAAATTTACAATTACAATTACAATTACAATTTTACATATATACCATTACAATTACAATCATTTCACATTAATACAATTAAAATTTTACAAATATTTTACATACAATTACAATTACAATTACAATTTTACAATTAAAATTAAAATTACAATTTTACAATTTTACAATTTCACATACAATTACAATTAAAATTAAAATTACAATTACAATTACAATTTTAAAATTTTACATACAATCAGAATTAGAATTAAAATTTTACAATTTTATATATATATATACAATTTCAATTACAATCAGTTCACAATAAAATAAATATTACAATTACAATTAAAATTTTACAAATATTTTATATACAATTACAATTACAAATACAATTACAATTTTACAATTTTACATACGATTAAAATTAAAATTTCAATTACAATCACGACATAATATTTAATAAATATCATGATTTAATATTAAATTAAATAAACATCACGATCATGATAACCATCATACAAACATCATACTTGACTAAAAAACACATTCAAATTCGCTAACATCATCTAATCATCGTGATAATGATCATCTAACAAAACACAACTAGCATTGTATAACATCATCACAACACAAACATCTCATGTCAAATAACTCTTATCACATACACATCTATCTGCAAGTTGCGCATTAAATGAACATATCTAACATGACCTAACACATCATGATGATCACCAACATGTAAATTAAGTACAACTGCAACATGAACATAAAATATATGGACCATATATATATATATATATATATATATATATATATATATATATATATATATATATATATATATATATATATAATGTAAAAAATATACAAAAGTAATATAAATGTCGAGTATCAGTTGGTGGTACATCATCAATAGTAGTACTAGTTGAGTCTTGCTCGGTCAATGGTGCAGCCTCGACAAGCTCAAATAGATGTCGATCATCACATGCCTGTTGATCTGGTGGTGCCTCATGCTGATCAGGATCAACTGTCGGTTGCTCATGATGACTCGACATGGATGGTCCAGTCTGCTCATGATCATGAGTATTGTTGGATGTTGCAGGTTGTTGATCATGATGACTCGACGTGAATCGTCCAACCTGCTCATGATCATGAATGTTAGATGCTACAGGCTTAGAAGGCTAAATCGAAATGGATGGTAAGTTGCTCATGATCATGACTGTCGGTCGATGCTGCAGGTTGCTCATCTGCGGCGCGAGGTGAACGATGATCACTCCCCCGATCATGATCATCAGATGATGCGCCGCTACTCAACTGTTGACGTACTGTGTCTCGACCAAACCTACATCGAAGGTCCCTCCTCAACCGTGTAACTAAGCTGGTAGCTCCTACGACATTCTGCATCAGGGTGAACATGTCACGTGGCATGCCTCTCCACATCTGTACCAGCCTAGCATCGGCCTGTATCTCTCTCATAGTGGCGGGCCTCACTCCCCCCTCCACAATTAGTGCATAGAGTTGGTCGCCCAACTCCATCCTAAATCTACTGTTAGTCGTACACCTCACAAAAGGCGGTACCGGCACACCATGAGGACCAGGTCTGTCTGCATCGGCCTGATCCTCAAAATCTGCCACCTCCTAATCATCATCAGGATCTACACCTGGATCATTTGGTGGCAATGGCATCTCATCACCATCAAATGAACCAATGTCTGCAAAATATATATAAGTACACAATAATAATTAGACAATTTCATTAAATAGTTTAATAAAAACAAGGTAAAGAACATGTTAGAATAAATTTAAATAAAACAATAATATTACCTCTATCATTCGGTGGCTCATCATCTGTGAAGAGGATGTTCGCACACCCTCGCCAATCCAAACCAGCATACGGACAGGGGACCAGAATGAAGGGATGTTCATCAACACTAGCTAGCAACTCCAGTGCATCATGTGATATCCTCGCAGAAAACTCTAACTCACCCCTCTTGGGCATCATTTGTCCCCACATATGTATCCGTACATGCAGCATCGACCTACAAGGCTGCCGAAAAAAAGTATGCCTTGTCTCTAGAAACCTCTCAAAAAATAAACAAAATAGCTATGAAGAAAAAGGGAAGTTCACCCTCCCTTGTGCCTGAGCACGACATCTATCTATAGCTATACAGAACTGCCGCAAAAAAATGGCAAACCACCTCACAATTCGTGGCATCTGTAATAAAGAATCAACATAAAATAGAAGCAAGTAACTAATGCGTTGCCCGTCACTGGTATTGTGTGCAATGGTCGAAATAAGTAGTGAGAGGCACCTCACCTCCTCTCCACCAAATGAAGCAATACGTAATTGACCTCCGGAGACTGAAAATTTGCAGGAGACAGTATATCTGAGCTAATGTATCTCTGGGAGTACACCAACTAACTCCTTGATGCATAGCCAACAGGGACCTTTGGGAAAAGGTAAAATCCACCCCTCTCCTCGATAGGCTAGTAATGAAATAGATGTCCTCCTTAGAGGGTGTGTGCCACTGGTTAGGACCAACCCGGAAAGCCTGTAGGTGGGCATTCCACCTGCGGATAAGCTATCGTAAAAACCCACAATGGCCCTTTAGGGATGTAGCCTCCTCATAGAACTTGACGAGGCATATCTCCCTTAGGATCCCCTGGGTGGCTACTGTAATAGGGTGAGGGTACGTATCTCTCTCCCTCTCTCGTGCCTCCCACAGGCGAACCAGGTTATACTGGTCTGCCTGTTGTTGTTGTTCTTCCCTCTCTTCTCTCCTTTGACGTCGATGAATGATTGACATATTAAACACAATTTTTTTATTAAATGAGACATGTATTTAGGAATATACATATATAAATTTTTTTGAAAAAACAAAAAAAAAAACAGTCGGTGCGCCACAAAAAACAGGCATGCATCGGTAACGGCGCATCTTTTTTTGTCGCGCACCGAAGGCGGGTGCCTATTTTTTGTCATGCACCAGAGACGGTGCACCTGGAAATTTTCAGCGCACTTCCCTCCTGGTATTGTTACAAGTTCAACGATGTGGTGGTATAATAGACCGCACCGTTGACTATGTACCAATGTCGGGAGGGCGGTGCACTGACCAAACTATACGCCTCGGGGTGTATAGTTTAGGGAGCGCACCGCCCTCCCGAAACTAGTACATAGTCAACGGTGCGGTTGTTTACATGACCGCATTGTTGACTATGTTCGGTTTGGGAGGGCGGTGCGCTAAAAAAATTACCTGCCCCGGGGCAGATATTTCCGTCAACGCACCGCATCCCATAATTCGATATGGTCAATTGTAATGTTCCCAATTTTAGCCTCAAGCTAAAATGGAACATTATAGTGGCATATTTTTATTTTGTTTAATAAAATGGGTAAGGAAAACCCCTTAACCCCTTTTGATGGAAAATAACACTCCTTGTGTGAAAGGAGAAATAATTAAGTAGCTGAAATAAACACCCCATGGTGTGAACATGATGAGAATCACCTTGAGTTGGCCATCTTTGACCAAGTCAACAGCGCTGCCTTAGAGGGGTAGCTTGCATTAGAAGATAACGCAGCTTTTGGAGGGAAAACATTCAAAAGTGAATGGAAACCCTAATTGTGGGTCCTATGGTGAAAGAGAGTTCATTTTCTTTATAAGAACAAAGGAGCAGCTCATTTGATTCATTCTTTCATTCAGAAATTTCGTGGTGAGGCCAAGGACTTGCATATCCGGGTTGTTTAGCAGGATTGCAGTGCTCTTGAGCACTGGGGGTGTTCCCGGTGGAGATCCCCCACCTCTTCCTCATGGGAGGAGAGAATTTGAGCTACATTTTCTCATTCCAGCATTTGTCCAAGCTTACTCCTTCAGTTACAGCGTTTTCCTATAGCAGGTTGGTGTTGTGTAGCTGGGGTAGCAGCAGAGGAACTCATAGAGTTCTTCCCTACTTGCATTTTCAGAGGAGGATGGATTTCTTCTTTGGAGGAGCTGTAGAGAGGGCTATTGGACTTCATTTCAGATCTGTGGCATCAGGCCACTCATTCACCATCTCCCACTACGCAGTCACTTGGGGAAACTGCGTTATTCCATGAGGGAAGTGTTGAGGGAGATTCTTGAGCTCATCAGGAGACGTGATTTTGAGTGGAAGGGGATCAGCCCTTTTTCCTTGAAGGCATTATCAAAGGAGGGAAACATCATATCATATCAACCACAGCCTCATATTCATTTGGTTCCAGCTACAGTGACAATTGGTTTGTCACTTTTGTATTTTATCCGGCATTTCTAGCAATCTCCCTAAGATTGGCTAGAAATCCCATATTGAGCCCATTTTCATTTCTTGGGCCATTTTTCTTGTATCTTTCAGCCACATTATCATTTGTATGTATTCAGTAGCTGCACCTCTCAAAGAGACTGTGCAGTTATGGTTTCCCGGCATTCTGTGTAGCTGCAGCTACTCCAGCATTACATGGTATATTCATTGGTGTTGGTTATAGAGGATTGAGAGGGTTATTCCCTCAATTATTTCTTGTATATTCATGCTTAAATCATAATATAATTTTGGCTGCACTATTTCCCCTCTTATGATGTATTTCAGATTTGCAGAGTTAATGTTCATGTTCAAGTATTACTGTAGCTCACTCTTTGAGCATTATTTCAGAGATCTAGATTGGGGAGATCTGAATAACCCCTCTAGATGCATTTCTTTAAGCTCATTTTCTGCAAGGGAGTTTTATATGAGTTATTCTAGGGCATCCCAATGGTTTTTTTTCTTATTTATGTAGCAGCTTCCTTATACAGCGTCCTCAAGGACCCTGTAGCAGAAATTCCCGAGGTGGAATATTGCATATCCATAGGCAGAGTCTGAGAAGGGCCGGCTAGCCTCAGTATTTCTCCATTCTTTGGAAGGAGTCATATCCTATAAATTCCCCATCAGTCAATCTCTGAAATGGACTTGCAGTGTCTCACTGAAGAACTAAAAATGGAACATCTAAGATGTTCCCGATGGAGCAGCGTGTTCCTGAAAAAGGGACATTACAGTGGTATCAGAGCATGATCTTGGCTCAGCCTGTGCCCAATATCAATTGCCATCAGCAAGAGGAGCTTCTCTCCAAGGGGAGGAGATTGATAGAGGAAACAAGAAAGAGGAATGAAGGAAGACGAGGTTTCCCTTCTTCTTTTCCAAACCATTAAGCACACCATTGAAGATCTGCTGAAAGGGGAAAATTTTGGAGAAATTTTTTGAAAAGGGTTTGTGGATAGAGCAAGCCCTAGATATTTTCATGGAGGGTGTGAGAATTCAGCCTCACATGTAGATCCACAATGCAGTACATTTCCCGCAGCTACTGTAAGAAGGATGGATGAAAGGAGATTAGGCCTTTGGAGGAGCAGCACTGCAACTCAAAGGTATGATTCATGATAGATGATTTCAGAGTTCTATTTAATGTTCTCTTGCACATGAGAAATCATATTTTGGAGTCACAAAGAGTTTTTCAAATGGAATTGATGAAAATCAGTGTGCAACTGGGTGTGACAAAACTTCAAACATTTTTCATGCATGGAGGGGAACCATGAAACAATGATCATTCCATCTTTCTAGAGGGGGAGTAAATCAGGAGAATGGCTTGCTAGAGGCAAGACCCCCATTATATGAAGGGCACTCTTCCATTTGTGAGAGTGTGGAGACATTTCTTTCAAGGGAAGGCCAAGGCTCAAGGCCTCTCATTCAGGAGGAAACACACTCACATGTTGGCAGAGAGGAGGTGCATACAGCGCTGCACCATTGCAAGAAGAAGAAAAGCAGAAGGATCAGCATGAAGGGATGATGGAAATTCACCCCTATCTATTTTCATAGATTTTCTTCACATGGGAGAAGGACTGCACTGCGCAATAGAGGGAGAGGAAATTTCATTCCTCTCATACACACAGTCCACTTCCTATCTTGATGTCTCACTTTTAGAGGCTTTCCACTTGGGAGGCCACTTGGTCTAGAGATGATGAAAGGCGTCATGCTCTTTTGTTCACCACTCATTGGATTCTGAAGGGGTGGAGACATTAAGAGGAGTCCATCACAGCGCAGTGAGTTTGGGGATAAACATAAGGAGGAGGGATACACCCTCTCATTTTCAGTCTCACCCACTCTCATCAGCTATACTGCGCAGATAGAGCTTGTTGCATGGATGAGGATGGATACTCCATGGATTCGATGGGAGAGGATACTTCCTTTGAGGGAATAACACTTTCTTGGTTTGGAGTGGATGGAGGTCACTCAATGTTACATTGCCTAGTATCGGGAGATTCTTTGGAGGTGATAGCCTCTCATGAGAGGCTCATTTTCAAAGGTCCTTATTTTTATTTGAGCATGAGCAGCTGCATGATGGCATGGCAACAACATTGGAGAATGACTTTGACATGAGGGGATGTCAAGGTAGCAGGCAGCAGCGTGATGGGGCACCCTATTGCAGAATACCAGTGTTGTCTATGTGGAGGATTGATCCTGGATGGAGAGCTCAGCTTTGGTTGAGAATTCCCCAGGATCTCGATGCATGCATGTTTCTTGGATGGCCTTGATGGAGATGGCAGACACTCAGTGAATGACATGATCAGCTATCATCATGGCAGACTCTTCTTGGCTAGAATTTCTAGTCTCAAGGAGAAATTATTTGCATGCAGCACATGAGGACTTCCTAGCTATGCACTTGGATGCATACTTTGATTGGCTATAGGAGTTCACTCGGGAGGGCATTCATCATGGCACCTATAATCATAGGGAGATGCATATCCTGCTTGATTAGGGTGGAGAGAACCTCACAGCCACTTCCCTACTCATTGGAGGTAGAGGGAAATTTTCAGTTGAGCCATTTCCGCTCAAGAGCTCAAGTGCATGAGGGAGAAGGTATAATTTCATGTTTTGTATTATACTTCTTTTCCTTGTTTGAGTAGCATGGTGTATCAAGAGGGCTTGTACCTTCTTGCATATTATATGAAGATGTACTTGCGGCAATTTTTAGCAGAAAAATTGGCCAATCTTATGGTGGTTTGTGGAGGAGGCCACATACTTCTTGGTGTGCACTATTGGCACCTATTTGTACCTTCATGATTCCATCTCATGAGATGTTTGTGGCAGCAAAAAAGTGGCTAGGAATCCACTTGTTAATTTCTGTTTTGATGCAGACAAGAGGTGCACTACGTTGGTCCCATAAGAGAAGCAGTGACCCACTCTTTAGTTGTCTTGTGACAGCTTGTTTTTATTGTATTATGCTACCTTGTATTGTTGATGCTTATGTATTCACAGTGAGCACTAATTGGAGAGTGACTTATATGTTGGGACATCCCATTGGGAGCATTATTCTCCCCATTGCACATGTTCTATATTGCAGGAGATACCATGGGCAAACCATGATTGCCATACTATTACTTTTCTCTTCTTGTGGAGCAAACCACTTGGAGAATTTGGAGAGGCATTTCATGGATGAATATTTTGATGGGGTAGCTTGGGCCACTCTTGGAGGCCACACCAATTCAGCTCAAGGACAGCAGCAGCCCCATATGTACTACAAAGGGAGAGAGGAGCTTATTGGGATGAAACAGCAAAAGTCTCCATTCAGCCCCATTACATTGCAGAATCCGGGGCAAGGTTTTCATTTGGATGATGGCATGGATGATGGGATCACCAGTGGGATTACATTTTCCCATGCTTTTCATCACTCCTACCTTGAGGAGGCCATGGTTTAGCAGGTATATTTCCACCTACACCTTCTATCTTTCCGTAAGGTGCACCATTTCGATTTGCATACTTGGGAGGAGGCATTGGAGGACAGTTTTATTGCAGTATATCTTGAGCAGCGATGGAGATTATTGATGAGGAGGCCACAAGAGAAGAAGGGGGGAGAATTTTTGTTCTCTCTATGTAGTTGCTTGAGGACAAGCAACATGTGGGAGGGGAGGACTGTAATGTTCCCAATTTTAGCCTCAAGCTAAAATGGAACATTATAGTGACATATTTTTATTTTGTTTAATAAAATGGGTAAGGAAAACCCCTTAACCCCTTTTGATGGAAAATAACACTGCTTGTGTGAAAGGAGAAATAATTAAGCAGTTGAAATAAACACCCCATGGTGTGAACATGATGAGGATCACCTTGAGTTGGCCATCTTTGACCAAGTCAACAGCGCTGCCTTAGAGGGGTAGCTTGCATTAAAAGATAATGCAGATTTTGGAGGAAAAACATTCAAAAGTGAATGGAAACCCTAATTATGGGTCCTATGGTGAAAGAGAGTTCATTTTCTTTATAAGAACGAAGGAGCAACTCATTTGATTCATTCTTTCATTCAGAAATTTGGTGGTGAGGCCAAGGACTTGCATATCCGGGCTGTTTAGCAGGATTGCAGTGCTCTTGAGCACTGGGGGTGTTCCTGGTGGGGATCCCCCACCTCTTCCTCATGGGAGGAGACGATTTGAGCTGCATTTCCTCATTCTAGCATTTGGCCAAGCTTACTCCTTCAGTTACAGCGTTTTCCTGTAGCAGGTTGGTGCTGTGTAGCTGGGGTAGCAACAGAGGAACTCATAGAGTTCTTCCCTACTTGCATTTTCAGAGGAGGATGGATTTCTTCTTTGGAGGAGCTATAGAGAGGGCTCTTGGACTTAATTTCAGATCTGTGGCATCAGGCCACTCATTCACCATCTCCCACTACGCAGTCACTTGGGGAAACTGCGTTATTCCATGAGGGCAGTGTTGAGGGAGATTCTTGAGCTCATCAGGAGGAGTGCTTTTGAGTGGAAGGGGATCAGCCCCTTTTCCTTGAAGGCATTATCAGAGGATGGAAACATCATATCAGATCAGCCACAGCCTCATATTCATTTGGTTCCAGCTGCAGTGACAATTGGTTTGTCACTTTTGTATTTTATCCAGCATTTCTAGCAATCTCCCTGAGATTGGCTAGAAATCCCATATTGAGCCCATTTTCCTTTCTTGGGCCATTTTTCTTGTATCTTTCAGCCACATTATCATTTTTATGTATTCAACAGCTGCACCTCTCAAAGAGACTGCGTAGTTATGGTTTCCCGGCATTCTGTGTAGCTGCAGCTACTCTGCAACTACTCTGGCATTACATGGTATATTCATTGGAGTTGGTTCTAGAGGATTGAGAGGGTTATTACCTCAATTATTTCTTGTATATTCATGCTGAAATCATAATATAATTTTGGCTGCACTATTTCCCCTCTTATGATTTATTTCAGATTTGCAAAGTTAATGTTCATGTTCAAGTATTATTGTAGCTCACTCTTTGAGCATTGTTTCAGAGATCTAGATTGGGGAGATTTGAATAACCCCTCTAGATGCATTTCTTTAAGCTAATTTTCTGCCAGGGAGTTGTATATGAGTTATTCTAGGGCATCCCAGTGGTGTTTTGTCTTATTTATGCAGCAGCTTCCTTATATAGCGTCCTCAAGGACCCTGTAGCAGAAATTCCCGAGGTGGAATATTGCATATCCATAGGCAGAGTCTGAGAAGGGCCAGCTAGCCTCAGGATTTGTCCCTTCTTTGGAAGGATTCATATCCTGTAAATGCCCCATCAGTCAATCTCTGAAATGGACTTGCAGTGTCTCATTGAAGAAGGAAAAATGGAACATCAAAGATGTTCCTGATGGAGCAGCATGTTCCTGAAAAAGGGACATTACATCAACGGTGCGGTCGGGTAACCGACCGCACTGCAATTTTTTTAATTTTAAAAAATAATGTTGGGTCGTTTCGATACTGCCCCAGAACCAGTGTGCATACCATTAGCACCAGTCACGGTGTGGTCTGTAAATTTGCAGGCAGCACCGCGAACCAATGCGAGCCAAATGGCTCGAGCGCACTGCGCGGGAATTTTTTTTTAAATAAGGTGAATTTTAAGTTGTTTTAGAAAACTAATCCAATAAAAGATTTAATTATGGAAAAAAAAGTAAAATAACTGTACATTTGGCTGTCGAGGAGGCATATTGGCTGTAGAAGTTGCAAAACTAAATTTTCCCACCGTTTTGCAAAATTTGAAATGGAGATGGTGGGAAATGGACAGCAGCAGTGCATGAAATGGGAGCACCGATGGCAGGGCGTCTCACAGAAGGTAAGTTTTCACTGGTGCTTGAGAGCTCTGGAGCACTGAAAAGTGAAAAATGCAGATTTTTTGTCGTAATTGTTTTCTTATTTAACCTTGTTCCGGTGTGCGGGTTTTATAGGCGCACCGGTCGGTTTCTTAAAACCACACCGAGTTATTTCAGTTTTGGCGCGAGGTTTTAGGACGCACCGGTGCAGAATATTTGTAGAGCACCAGTGCACTACAGTAATGAGACGCACCGGGTGGTTTGGACCGAGCACATGGTGTCCCGGTGTGCTAATATTTTATGCACACCAGTGTTTTCTCTAGTGGAACGCACCGGTGCAGTGTAGGATGATAAACGTACCGGAGAACAAACATCCGCAAAAACCTCCACCCGCTAACCTCCACTACAAACGAATGTCTAGGATATTTTTACAAGGGATTCCTCAAAAACATCCACTAGAGGGTCTTTTCCTTGTAGTGATTTGTGTTCTTCCATGTGATCTAGTATGCCCATAGTGCATCTCTTAACTTTTCCGATGAGTCTTTTCTATTCATCTGCACAGTTTTTGTCATAATACTCTCCAAAAATTTGTTAGTGGACTCCACTTGTCCATTCGCTTGCGGCTGGTATGGAGTATAATTTTTGTGTTTGATTTTGTACTTTTCTATAAGATAAGCTTGGAGGTGAATTTTTCTCCCTGGTCTGTAACAATTTGTCTCGGAACTCCATACCTTACAAAAATTTCTTCAAATAGAAAAAAAACCAATGTTTCTTCTGTTGCTTGTGCCACTTCCTTTGCCTCCACCCACTTAGTAACATAATCTGTACATACTAAGATGTACTTCTTTTCATTTTATGGTGGGTTTATTGGTCCCACAAAGTCTAGAGCCCATTGCTCAAATGGTTCTATGAGTACTTGTGGCTTTAATTGCATTTCGTCTAATACCACTGGTCTCCTAATTCTTTGGTAGTTGTCACATCTCTTTACATAGGCTTTGGAGTCCTTGAAGATTGTTGGCCAGTAGTAGCCAAGTTTGAGCACTTTGTATGTCATCTGCTTGTCTGCAAAATGACCACCACATGGCTCATCATGACATGCTCTAAAAATATCTGTAATCTCGTCTTCTCTAACACATTTTCTTATTATCAGATCAGAACTAGTATAAAAGAGGTCACCATTGACCCAACTATATCTAATTATCTTTCTGTTATGTTAATTTGTGTAATGGGATGGTAGGATTCCAGATGATAAATAGTTGGCTACATCTACAAACCATGGAGTTTTGACAGTTATAGCAAATAGATGTTCATCTGGGAAATTATCTTAAACATGATTTGGATCACCAGGTGAATGAAGTCTTGATATAAAGTCTACTACTTGATTATCCTTACGTGGTCGATCTTGTACACTGATGTTAAATTCTTACATCAATAACATCCATCTAGTAATTCTGCCATTTGTAATTGCTTGTTTCATTAAATATCTTATGGTTGAATGAACTGTGTGAATGAATACTTGATAACCTATCATGTAATGCCTAAACTTATTAATTGCATGCACTACAGCTAACATTTCTTTTTCCGTAACTGTATATTTCAATTTTGTATATGTTAAGCTTTTTTCTTATGAAATATATGGCATCATTAAACTAGTTCTCTTTCCATCCAAGTGATGCTCCTATGGCAATGTCAGATGCATCAGTAGATATATGAAATGGAAATGACCAATTTTTTCCTTGAAGAATGGGTGAAACTCACAATTTTTCTTTTAATATTTCAAATGCATTCTGACAATTATTTGACCATTGGAATTCAACATCTTTTGCAAGTAACTTGAATAGAGGCAAAGTTATTTTACTGAAATTTTTAATGAATCTCCTATAGTAGCCTGCATAACCCAAGAAAATTCTTACTTCCTTTTGTGTTGTGGGTGGCATTAAATTCACAATGACTTGTATTTTTTTTGGGTCCACTTTAATTCCTGAAGAAGAAATATGGTGTCCCAACATTATCCCCTCTGTTAACATCATAAAGCATTTTTCGTTACTGAGAGATAGATTTGTCTCTATGCATATTTTCAAAACTTTTTCAAGATTTTTTAAACAATCATCAAATGTTTCGCCATATACAGTGAAATCATCCATGTAGACCTCGACACATTCATTGATTAGATCAAAAAATATTGCAAGGACTGCTCTTTGAAAAATAGTAGGTGAATTACATAAGCCAAAGGGTAAAACATTATATGCATATGTTCCCCATGGATAAGTAAATTTTGTTTTATATTGGTCTTCCAATGCTATCTTAATCTGATTATATCCACTAAATCCATCAAGAAATGAAAAGAATTTCTTCCTAGCTAATGAATCTAGTACATGATCAATAAATGGTAAAGGGAAATGATCTTTTAATGTGGCTTTATTGAGCTCCCTGTAGTCTACACATATTCTCCACTTTCCATTTTTCAAAGGCACCACAACTAAGGGAGAAACCCATTGACTATTAGAAATAAGATAGATAAATCCGACTTGTTACAATTTCTGCAATTCTTCTTTCACTATTTCCCTCATCATAGGATTCATTCTTCTTTGTAGTTGTCTCACTGGTTTTATTTGATCATCAGTGTAAATGTGGTGAATACATGTCTTTGGATGAATCCCCTGCATGTATGTGTAATCCCGAGAAAAATATTTTGAGTATTTATGTAACAGTGCTATTACCTCTTGTTCTTGTGATGATTGTGAGTTATTACCAATATTCAAATTCCTTCCAAGACTGATTTCGATGATTTTACTCTTTGAATTGTTAATTGAGTTAACAGGAAAAATACTTTCAAATCAATTTTGCAGTGATTGAATAGTACATTTTTCCTGAAAACACTAATTTAAAAGATGACTTGCAGCTTCATATTGTGCTATTCTAACCTTCTCCGAAATATTTAGTTCTGAGATGAAAAGGTCTAATAAATCCTCATTTTCTTCCTCTTCTCTAAAATTATATACTTGATTAATACTAAGAACATATTGAGTTTCTTGTTGTTCTTGTCCATCAAGCCATAATAATAAATAAGGATATTGTTCTAGAGGATACAATGTAACATGTTTCCTTTCATCCCCATGTGCAATAATCATACTTCCCGATCTGCATCCAATGAAGGCATCTGTTGTGGCTAACCATGGTCTGCCTAAAATTAAAGGATGGCCTCCTAAATTTGTTTTTGGCTGCAAAATGAGGAAGTCTAAAGGATACTCCCATGAATCCAGAAAGACAATGATATATTCTAATATTCCTTCTCGTACAACTTTAGATCTGTCTGCAAGCTATAAAATTGTATTAGTGGGCCTAATGTTGTTCAAGTTCGAATATTTCATAGTCTCTGTAGTCATAACATTTATAGATTTTCCCAAATCTATTAAAGTATTTGGAACTGAAAAACTATTGAACGAGATGGTAACCATAGGGATTCCAGGATCAATATATTTTAAAATTGTTGTATTTGTAGACTTGAGACTAACTAATCTACCAATGACTTGGATTATGGGTGGGTCTCTTTTTCTTCTGCCATATTTCTTGATGCATAACTCCTTTATTGTTTTTTCATAAATTGGAATATCTTTTATTTCCTGCAAAAAACGAATTTTGACATATGTATTCTTCAATTCATCCAAAATATCAAATTCAAGCAGAGACACTAGAATTTTTTGTTGTAATAACCTCTCTGGATAGGGTGGTGTCTAAGTCATAATATTTTTTCCTTTATGAATTTGATTTTCTGGTTGATATTGTTGAGATTGTTGAGTTTGTTCTCCTTGTTCATTTTTTTCTTCTATGGTTGGAGGAGAATATTTGTGTAACACCTTCCGAGACCTTAAGTGGACATCTCGTATGGGAATAATAGAATATGTAGGAAAGTATGTTGCTTCTTCGACATTGTATGTTGGTTTATCCACTTTGTTACTTGGATTAGCTACTAGCTGAGATGGAAATTGTGTTGGTCTAGGAGGTGGTTAGTTAGAAGGCAGCTAAATCTACTGAGGTTGAGTTAGCATTGGTGCAGGATTTTGTGGTGGAAATGGCATTGGTTGAGGTTGCTGGAATTGTTGGTATTGGAATGGTTGTTGAGAGTATGGTTGTTGGTATGGACGTTGATATTGATATTTTTGAGGGTACATTTGAGGTGGCTGGTTTCCATAACTATATCCTCTCCAACCTTGTGTAGGTTGGTTCTGATATTGTTGTGGAGGCCAAGCTTGCCATGGCATTGGAGTGTTCCATGAATTCTGAGGAGGATACTGATAATTTTGGGGATTTTGTTGAGGGAATTGTTGAGGCATCATTGGTTGCCAAGGTCTCCTTGGTGCCATATAGTAGAGAGAATCTACCCTGTGTACTTCTTCCATTTGCAACTCTTTCAATTTTGGACAGTTTTCAGTTGCATGATTCTTTGTACAAATTCCACACACTTGTATACCTTGCAAACGACATTCTCTAAGTGGATGTTTCTACCTACACTTTGGACAAAAGATTGCTAAGATTTGATCTTGTTATTGTTTCTTCTTCTTTGCTTTTAAAACATCTACTTGTGTTCCCAAAGTGCTTAAGAGATCTGTTTTAAAATTTTCTAATAAAATTCCTATTTCTTCTCTTTTTACTCCACTTGCTGCAGATTTGGAAGCTCTTGATGTGACATCCCTTTTTCCACTTTTTGATCTTCCCCTAGAATATTTCTGAAATTTTCAATAATTTCATAAAACGGTAGGTTTGAGATATCTCCTTTGCCCATCACATTGAGAATATCTAAGTATTCATCTCTGATACCCTTATGAAAGATTGTGCGGATGGTATCGGGATTCAGAGAATGTTGTTTGGATTTTTGTATATTGTAAAGAAATCTCTCTAAATACTCCTCCAAACTTTCATCTTCTTGTTATGTCATTATAAAAATATCTTCTTTCGAGTCTCTAGCCCTGCAGTAAGCTTGATACTTTTTAAGAAAAAATTCTACATATCATCCCAAGAAGCAATTGTATGTTCTCCCAAACCCATAAACCATTTTAATGTTGTTGCTTTCAAAGTAGCAGGAAAGAGACGAAGTTTGTGTGTGTCATTTGTGTATCCATAAGTTCTACATAAGATATGACATTCGAACATAAATGAATCAGGATCTTCTGTTGACATTCCATAAAATTTGGGTAATACAGAAGGTGGGATGTTCTTCATTTTCACTTCTTCTCCTAGTATTTCTATTGTGTCTAATATTGGAAATCCAAAAGTAGCTTCCTGATCATTATCATTTTCTTGTTCATTATCATGTAGTATTTTGTTTCAATTTTCTCTTTTTGCTTCTTCCTCTCTCCTTCTTAGTTCTTCTATTATTTTGTCTTCCTCTTTCTTTCTCTCTGCTTCTAATTTCCTTTCTTCCTCTCTTTTATTTTCCATTCTCTTTGTTGTCTTTCATCTTCAATTCTTTGTTCATGAGTCATAATTGGCATATTAGATCCTTCTCCTTCTTCAATCATTTCCTGTTTAGAGATTTGTAATGTTTTAATATGAGGTTCATTTGGTGTTTCCTCAACTATCGTAATTTGTTCAAAGACACGTTGTTCTAATTGTTCAACAACTAGTTTTCTTGTTTCCTTTTGTTTTCCTAGGAAAGGAGTTTCTTTTGGTGATTTCTTTTTTTTTACCTCCAAGTCCAACAAAGTATGTCTTTCAATTAGAGTTAATCTTTGTCTTAATCTCTATTTTTCCTCTAACTCCTCTAGAGCATGTCTCCCAGCAACTGGTGTTATTAGTCCTATGGACGGTTGAATTGTTGGGGGGTTTTGTTTAATGAATCCACCCTTCTGATCTCTATCTCTTGGCATAAAGAAACATAACTTAAAAGAAAAACTATTTTTTTGTTGTTTTTTATGTGTGTGTGTGTGTGTGTTTTTTAATCTTCCTATTTGACTACTTTGAAATATGCTTCCCCAGCAACGGCGCCAAAATTTTTGGGTTTGTTTACTGGGTAAACTAACACAAGTATTTTATTATCAATCTGGGTTTGTAGAACTTAGAAGCATCTCCAAAATATATGGATTTCAAGTACAGTCAAGTTTAGAAGATGAATTATTGAATTTAAAGGAAATGTATATTACAAATATAAAACTTAACTAAATAATTTATAATTCAATTATGTAATAAACAGAAGAAGAAGCTCCTAAATTAGGAGAACTTATTTGACCTTCTTTACAATACTACTTCATGAACAAAAATCAAAACCACTAATTACCAATAGCTCAAGATGCATAAAAGAATAATCTAATAGGCTCCTAACTAAGGAGGTCCTTGATGTCCTTCATTATAAATTCATTCATCATTAATGTCGTTTTTAGAAAACTGGAAATTCAGAAAATCACTTAAAAGCAAGAAAGATGAATTCTAATTTCTAGTCTCTGATCAGATAGAAGGAGAGATTAACTTAAACATTGATTTGACCCTTCATATGCAAATTATAATTTAGATTAATATTCATCAGCAATAATAACATATCATCATACATCTAATTAACTAATTAAACATGAAACAAAACTAGTTCAGGAAATTGCAACTAAATTAACCAGAAAGTGCACTTAGCTCGGTGTGGGATCCCTCCACCCTTGCCTCGCACAGTAAAAGTACTTCTCAGCTACTGAAACTCAATCAAGGATTCACCATATAGAATAGCAGAAAAGAAGATAGAACTGGTTCTTCAATTAGCTCCCAAAGTTCAGAAATGTCAAAGTGAAATCATACAAATTTTACATACCCATGCCTTTAGTGTCATTGGCTTAAATAGAAAAATATGAAACAAACTTAAATAAAATGTCTGTAACAGCAATTTCTATCCTTATCCCATATAGTCTAGTCAACCTCATCCATATAATCTCTCAAAATCTAGAAAATCCCATAAAATGCTAAATTTGGCCTATTTCCTAGGGATTTCCAGAAGAGCAGGTCCTGTTTGACTGACTTTGACCGGGCCTGTTTAAGCTCGGTTTGATCGAACCAATAGGTGCATGTCCATTATTATTTCCCAATATTTCTAGAAATGTGCTCATCTCATGCCCAAGTGTCCTGCAAGTATGACATCAATGAAGCCATTACGGAAATTTTTAGTCCTGTCCAAAAATGCTCTTAAAATTCAATTATTGTAAAAACATATAAAAATTGAAAAAATTAACTTATATACCTGGATATACATAAATTTGTAAAAATAGAGTGAATATGTATGGTATATGGATGGATAGCATGGAAATTAAGTGTATTTAATTAAACAAAATTGGATAAAAAACGAGGGCCAACAAGCATGATTTATTATTTGTTATATTAATAATTTTTATCCCATGGTATCATAAAACATAACTAATTTTGTATGCATGTGTTTATAAATTTGCAGTGCCATTATCCTTTGTTCGTGCGTGGGTGTGTGAAACATGACTTCCCCCAAGATCTAGGACGTGCCATATCTAAATTATATGCATTTGTACGTTGGATCACATCAAAGGAGATTCATGTGGCTAGCATTCCATGGTGGCATCAAGAGATAGTTGATATTGTTTGTATGTTTAAGAAGGAACTGCCGACGAGTTTCATGGAATTTTAGGTTCATTCTCTAATCCACCTAGTAGATGAGGTTGAATTAGTTGGGGTGGTTTCTTGTCGTTGGGTGTTCTTCTTAGAGATGTACATGAAGAAATTTAAAGGTTTTCTTCGACAAAGGGCAAAACCCGAGGGGTATGGCAGAGGGGTACATATCGTATGATTCTTTACATTATTCTAGCGAATATATGAAGCAGATCAACAACACACCAGGTGTGGTGATTTGGGACGATGAAAGGGATGAAGACAACAGAGAAGGAGACCTTCTCCAAACGAATGGAAAAAGATGCTTGATAAAGAGTAAGTGACTTGTAATTTGTCAAATTTACACAAAGTAAATATTCACGTTGAACTTTGATATATTTTATATTTTGATCTCATATGTATTGTATGTCGATTTGATTTCATTAGCGAATGCATAAATTGAAGCAATCAGTAAATTTGTTCTTTACAATTCCGATGTGACACAACCGTTGGTTGCATTGTATGAACAAAAGAGGATGAAATGGGATAGTGACAAGAAATAATTCAGATGGTTGGATGGTAGACATGTGCCTTATCCTGACCATTTAAAAGAAAATATGCCAATTATATGCCCCAATAATTGGGTTGCTGACCAAGTCAAAGAGAAATATGGTGCAGTGGGTCGTTACGCGCATGTTAAAGAGGATGCGCTAAACGTAGGGATTAGGTGCAGAAACTTGGTAATAATCTATTTATGTACATTTTAAACTTAATAATTCACCTTTGAAATGCAACATCTATATTTTATAATTTAACAGTTGGGTTATTAGACACATGACACTGATTTTTTAACTTTTTTATAGGTGCATTTGTTCCCATATATGTAGGCATATGGACACCATTTTCGCATAGAAAATGTCGATTATGGACACATGACACAAGACTGTGGAGTGGAATTCTATTTCAATCAATCTAGTCGAGCTATTCACCATGATCAAAACCTAGTACGAGGGACGTTAGGTTACGTTAGGCACCTAACCTCCTCTGGACCAAAAGAAGCAATATGTAGTTGTCCACTGGACACCTGAAAATATTCAAGAGAAAGTATATCATCCCTAATGTATCTTTGGGAGTACACCAACTGACTCCTTGCTACATAACCGATGGGGACATCAGGGAACTAGGGAAAATCCTCCCCTCTCCTAGATAGGCCAATAATAAAACAAACGTCATCCTCAGTGGGTTGTTACCACTAGTTAAGACCGACACAGAAATCCTAGCGGTGGGTATCCCACCTATAGATAAATTGTAGTAATAAGCCATTGTGCCCCTTCAGGGATGTAGCCTCCTCGTAGAACTTAAGGAGGCCTACCTCCCTTAAGAGGAACTGGGTGGTTGGCGTAATTGGGCGAGGGTACAAAAGTCTCTCCCTCTCCCTTGCCTCCCACTGTTGTATCATGTTATAATTTTCATCCCTCTACTATTTTTGTTTTCTTTCCTCTCTCCGTTGACGTCGTTGAATGATTCACATATTAAATACATCAGTCTCCCTCATACATAAAACCTAAATTTTTTTATTAAATGACAAATGTATTTACAAATATATAAATATAACTTTTTTCGAAAAAAAACAAAAAAATCATTTGGTGCACCACAAAAAACAGTCATGCACCGTCCACGGTATGCATAAAAAAACTTTACGCACTGCGACAACAAAAAATATTACTTAAATAAATATTATAGGCGGTGTGTTGAAAAAACATATCCACCCGGGGTGTTTGTTATAACGCAACACACCACCAGTTTGCAATATTTTACCATTGGCGGTGTGGTACCAAACAGTTGACTGACACACCGCACATTAGGTGCATTCCCGTAATATCGATGCACTGAGCCATTATGTTTATTTTACATAATTCTCAGTGCGTCCCAGTAAACTAATGCACTGCCGTAAATAAATTTTTAATTTTAAATATAAAAAAAATTTGTCGATGCAGCCAGAAATCGACATGCACAGCACTATTTTATTTTTATTGCGACGCATTTTTTCTCGATACTGCACCCGCCTGTCACATTAACTTCCCAGTGCAATTTTTGTTAACATCGTTCACGGCGTGGCCTATAAATTTACAGGGAGCATCGGGAACGGTGCGAGCCAAATGGCTCGAACACACTACAGGAAAAGAAAAATAGTGAATTCTAACTCAATTTTAAAAATTAATCCGCTAGAAGCTTAATTTGGTGAGAAACAAGTACATTACCTGCACATTTGCACGTCGAGGAGGCATCTTTGCAATGGAATACTAAAAACCAAATTTTCCCACCATTTTGCAAAATTCGAAGTCCACACACTAATTAAAGAACAGAAGCAATGCAGGCAATGGAAGCATAGATGGTAGTGCGCCTTAGAGAACAAAAATTCACATCAGTGCTTGAGAGATCTACAGCACTGTAACAAGTAAAAATAAATTTTTATGGCTGGTAATTTTTTTTAAATTAACCATTTTTCGATGCGCTCAATTATGAGACGCACCGAGCGATTGTATCAATGGCACACCGCACTTCTTTATGGTGTGCTGGATTATTGAGACACACCGGGCCAGTTTTTAAGGAGCACAAAGTGCTTCCTTTGAATAAAAACCCTATACCGGATTTTTGTTGTACATATAGTGCATCGGGCCATCTTCGTTAGTAAATAGCACCGAAATGCTGAAAACGCACCGGGCTGGCGATATACGACCAACATCAGGCGTGTTATATAAAAAGCACCATATATTTTCATTAAATAAACACCCTATTTTGGGGCATCGTATCACCATAAATGCACTGGGGGGTCGTTGTTAGAGTATAGCACCACAATGGTTATATAGTGAGTGTCTCGGTGTGGCATTTGATAGTACGCACCAGTGTGTTGTATATATGAAGTGCGTCGTTGTTTTCTTTGTACTTAAAAATAACTCTGCAACGCTTCTTTAGCCTCTACTATGCATCGGTGTGTCGCATATATATCAAGCGCACTGGTGCGTGATAGGATTATAAATGCATCACAAAAAAACATCCACAAAAGCATCCACCCGCCAACCTTTTCCAATGACCTCCGCTACAAACGAATATCTGGACTATTTTTATAAGGGCTTCCTCAAAAACATCTGCTAGAGGGTCTTTTCCTTGTAGTGCCAACAATAATCTTATAGGACAAATACCTACAAGTATAGGGAATTTGGGTAGCTTGTGATTGCTAAATTTATCTAGTAACCATATAAAAGGATTAATATCTACATCTCTCAACAACATATCTACTTTGGAGCAGTTAGACTTGAGCAAGAATAGTTTGTGTGGACAAATTCCTAAAAATCTCTCTAAAATATATAGTTTGGTTGTTTTTTACGTTTCGAATACTAACCTTTGTGGGTCAATCCCTAGAGGAACACAATTTTACACATTCAATGCAACTTCATTTCATAGGAATAAATGCTTATATGGGTGTCATTTAGATTCGTGTAATGGAAAGGAAAACTTGGGAGAAGCTCACAATAATAGTAGCAGTGCCCATATTAAAGTGGGATGGCTAAAGAAACTAGATGACAAGATGTCATTAATGGAATTGGGGAATGGATTTGGGATTAGAACTTAGGGAGTAGTTGGTGTGTTCATCTTTTGCAAGATAGCCAAACAATGGGTGTTGGGTCTACAACCTAACAGACCATAACTTTTCTATGGAGTGTGGATCCCCTACATAGAAATCCAAACAATAGTTGTTGGGTTTTTAGTTTAATTAAGTTATACTAAACTAAGCCGCAGGTACTAGCTACTATGTTTCCCTTGTTTATAATAATAATAAATTAACTCCTTCCAACTAAGCATATAGGGGTTTTTGGAGGTGAATTCCTTCCCACATAGTCCTCAAAATTAAACAAAAATTACAATGAATGTAGCCTACTTTAAAATATAATCCTTCATTATAATGTGTTTCCCCAAATCCACTAGTTTGATATTTGAACATAGAATTGATGCCTTTTTGTGTAGAACATGAGTTCGATCAACCACGACCCAGCATCTAGAACACCAAAATCCTAAATTATACATTGGAAGATTTCATGTGAATAACTTATTTTTAAATACATTTCACGTTTGTTATTGTATGATTAATTATTTTCTCTATAAATAAAAATTCTCATTATTACTTCTGTGTATTGGCCAAGCATTTTTATACTTTTTTGTTAACTGGATATGCAGAGATATAACCCTATATTAAGCCAACATTGAGATCCAATACATGTCTGGCCAATCTAAGTCCATGATGAATAACAACAGTAAAGTGACTGTTTGTCACAATGGTTTGGCCTCTCTAATGACCAAATAGGTAAATATATGACCCTATATTCAACCCAACATTGAGATCCATTACACATTTGGCCAATCTAAGTCCATGATTAATAACAGTAGTAACATGATAGTCACTGCTTACCACGCTGAATAGGCAGAGATCTAAAATTCGATATGGGTTTTGCATGTGTTATGGATGGGAATCAAAACATGTATGTTGATTCGTACGCATGGTAATTTTATCACCTCATACTTTCTAATTAGGCAGCGCCCTTGACTATTCAACAACCCTAATATTCAATTTAAATGGTTACATTAAAAATTGATATTAATATGATTAAATGATAATGAAACAAAAATATTCCCTTGAGCTCAGGATATATATAAATATATATATATATATATATATATATATATATATATATATATATATATATATATATATATATATATATATATATATATATTTATTTATTTATTTATTTATTTATTTATTTTTTATTTTTTATTTTGGTTCTGTTCATTGACTATAACATAACAAGATAAATGTGCCATAATCTATATCACAATGATCGACTAAATTTGAATAATTAAATAAACTAGTGCATGTGCACAAATAACAAATAACAGAAACCCATCTCAAATAAATTCTATCATAACGAAGATAAAGATAAAGCCACGTCAATTGATGAGGGGAGCCCAAATGAAAAATAGCATGTAGTAGTCTGCAGATATATCTTATTGAAAATTTTCCATTATTGGTGAATTTTGATTCATAATATGTATTTTAAAATGATTGTTTTTCATGAAATTTTTTTTGGTTTTCATTATTAATTTTTTTTAATTTCAAGATCATTGTCGAGATTGGTTTGTTTGGTAGGTTTTAGTTCTGATAGATCAATGTCACCATCGATCATAGGAGAATAACAACTAAAAACACAGACCCAAAAATAGTTGAGCACCTAAAAAACAAATCATAACAACAAGAAGGATAAGGAATCGTATCCAATGATGTCCCAGATAGATAGAATAAGGTGCAATGGAATCCCCAGCATAGAGTCTAAAATACATGTAGACATGATCTACAATAGACTTCAAAAAGAGGTGTGTAGCCACTCCATCAAAAGTGGTGCTCCATAGAAGCATCCCACATAGAAATTAGTTGTATCCAAAAGCCACAACCAAGGAACCTATCCCTCGCCCTTCAAAGGATTGCAACAGAGTTCAACCCACAGGAAAACGACCCACTTCCTGCAAATGACCCAATTTAAAGGACTAGAATCTTATGTGCCCAGGTTCCATATTTAGACCTTCTTTGGATAGATCATCTGCATTCTAGTTGAGATCTCTAGGAATATGGGAAAATGAAACTGATTGGAATAATCTTGTTATCTTATGAATTTGATTCATCCAATGTTGCAGCCAAAAGAAGGAAGGAAAACACCATATGGGAAATTGAAGATGATTTGGGAAACAAGGCTACTCAAAATAAATGTATTTATAGACTGCATGTAAAATACTTTGAAGGATTGTACAAGGCAAGGAGGAAACAGAGATTGAACATCAGCTAAATTTTTATTATTATTGTCCCTGGTATTTTTTGAAGAGGAAGTCATAAATCTTGGCGATCGTATCTCCATGGAGAAGGTTCACAATGTGCTAAAATATTTCACAAAAGATAAATGTCTAAGACCTCATAGTTGGTCCACTGAGATCTTTATAAATATTTTTGACATCACGGGCCCAGATATTTTATATATGGTGGAGGAGTTGCCACAAATGATGAAAGTTTTTGGCACAGTGAATGAGACTTTCCTTGTGTTGATTCCAAAAAGCATGCCCCAACACCTTCAAGGACTTCAAGCCCATCTCGTTGTGCAACATCATGTATAAATTGATTTCCAACATAACCGCAAATCAGATGATAGGTTGTCTATCAACACATTTATCTTGAATAATTTGGTTTCCTCAAGAACAGAAGAATCCAGGATGCGGTCACCATCACATAATAACCTTTACCCACAATAAAATCCTAAAGAAAGGAGGCCATTATTTTGAAGTTGGACCTCCATCGTGCTTATGAAAACATGGATTATACATAAATAAGTTTAATTTTACACAAAATTGGGCTATCTGAATGTAGTTGAATGGGTAAGGGCATGTGTTTCTTCTTTAAATTAAAAACTGTTAATATTCATGGAGTTCCCACAACTTTCTTTCGTGGTCTTCAGTAGGGAAAAATTCACAAATAGATTAATATACTCTTTAACTTTTAAACTATAGTTGGTTATATATTGTGTCCCTACCGTTGTC
Organism: Pinus albicaulis; assembly: GCA_034641835.2. Lineage (NCBI taxonomy): Eukaryota > Viridiplantae > Streptophyta > Pinopsida > Pinales > Pinaceae > Pinus > Pinus albicaulis. The sequence continues at coordinate 1,557,384,247 of CM076580.1, read as the reverse complement.
TCTCTACCAATCAAGTATATCTATTTGTTTCATTTCACCAATCAATGAAATTTTCATCTTATTTCATTTCACCAATTAATGAAAATTTCATCTACACACTTTTTCCACATATATCTGGCTAGGCCCTCTACTAACATTCCCTGCTTTGCAGTTAAATAGCGCCAATACTACCATAATACTACTAAATGTAACAAGAGACATGGCTTAGATTTGGCAAGCGGAAAAACAACATGATAACATTTTTGACATTTTTTAGGAACTAGAAAGCGCTCTTTCTTGAAGACCATGGATGCTTCTATAAATTTTAATAGAAGTAAGAGTGTTTCAACTTACCATACACTCACAAAACATACATAACATACATGCTTTTATGTTTTTTGAATATCATGCCAACATACATGTTAGATGATTTCTAAATATCGTGTTGACTAGCATTCTTGCCCTCCCAAAGTATCTACATAAAAGCAAACAGTAAACCACTCGTGTAAATATTGTGCACATCAAAAACATGTGAATAAATTCATATGAACCTGTGGCGGAATGTTCAATGTAAAATGATTGCATTTAGAGAAACTCATTTGCCTCTTGCTCTTTCTCTTACATCCAGGTATGCAACATGTTGCTCTCCCTGTTATAGCCAGGGACATGGCCTCTATTTTCACAATACTTCATGCTTCAGGGGTTTGTGAGATGAACATAAGTTTTGTATCTGATATAAATACTTCAGGAGAGGTAGTGAGATTCCTCGCACTGACTACTAGCTTTCACACCAAACTACTAACTTTCACACCAATGAGAGAAGGGTTGGGATTAGTCTCATTTATGGAGCTTTGATGATTGGGTTCTTGGATTTTAGTTTTAGACAAATAGTTGTAAGGGAGATTCTCAAAGGGACAAGTGGGTTGCATGCAAGCTTAGGGTGTTTATCAACGAGTTTTCGATTTTTATTTCTTTATTTAGTATTTTTTTATTATAATTTAATTGTATTCCCATTAAAAAATCTATGTTCTTATAATTATTCATTCCATATGACCAACATTATGGTCTCTGAGTTGTCAGCATGCCATCAACTAGTGTATCCATATGGATTCTTCTATGCTCTGAGTTATAGAATCAAGTTAAAACTATGTGAGCCATTTCATTCCCAGCCATTCCTGTTGGTTGTCATCCACTCCATTTCTTACAACCAGCAACGCATGCATATTAGTTTGGAGGTGACATTATCTAGGGTGTGGTCTCTAGAGGACCTTAGAAATCTAGACTCTTTTTGAAGTTGGTCCAGAAAATTATGTCTATCTTTACTTTAAGGAAATTTTTGCAGGGTTTCAGGAAACTACTTAGCTCATTTGTAAGAAGCTACATGTGATTTAGTTTGGTGCACAACTAGGTTTGCTACTCTATTTATACTTAGTATGCAAGTTTTATTGGTTTATGCACCTAAGAAAGAAGGACCTAAGCGAGAGATAAACCACATACTATACATAATGAAAGTAGATGCATAATAACACTAGCATCAAGTAGTTGCATAATTACCTTTACATTGAGTATTTGTTGCTCTTGTTCCATTCCTAATCAAGATAGGAACCATCCTTCTTGTCAGGGAAAGCATACTAGTTACTTAGGAACTTTTGAAATGTCGGATAATATCTATTTTCATTTTCTACCAATGTTGTTGCTCAGTAAACTTGATTTTCTATAAGGGGAAGGTCTAAGTGGATATTGTATATACACTGATGTTGTAGGCTCTATCTTTGCCTATGCCTTTTTCAATGCCTCCTCTATCTGTTGGTTCAAATTGGTTTGCTAGGTGTTGTAGCTAAGGTCTACAAAATTGTCTCTTGTGTCTATCTTGGAGATTTTGATTTGGGTTCCCGCATGTCTCTAATTGTTGGTCATCTTTGTTTGTTCTCGCTCCTGTGTATCTATGTATTTTTTATTTCTAATTGGTGTAGTCTGACTCAGTAAATGTATCTGAAGACCTCCTCCTGTCATCAATAACTGAAAATTGGCGAGCTCATATTGGTTTCTATAAATCTAAGAAGGCATCGACTATTAGGTTGAGTACAAGAATGGAATGTATAAAAAAATCTTGGGATCTAAAAATAATAATCATGGCATCAAATCTTTATTTAAAGTAATATCATGGAGGACTGGCACATAAACATACCCTTCATTGAACGAATAAACACCTCATGTCATTGAGTGGATCACCACCAGTAAATTATAGGGAAACGATCTAAAAGGGTGTAGTTCATTAAATAGAAAATCCATTTGAGAGCCATGATGATTTGGAATTTCTGGTTATTCTGGAACAATAGAGAGGAAGCAATAATTCCTCTTCTAACACAGAGATGGAAATAAAAATTGTGCACACAGAGAGATATGGAGTAAAAAATTATTTCATTAAAATGTTGACTGATACAAATATTTTCTTCAGAACTGGTGTTGTTCTGGATTTACAAGAATGCTTCTTGCTGCTACAAGACACAACACTTCAAGCTTACTTTGTTTTCTACTCTCTCTATCTTCTCTACCTTCGTGCATACACTCACATAGTCACACTCTCTTTCTTAGCCTTTAGACATTTTTTTTTTCTAATACATTGGTTATATATATATATATATATATATATATATATAGCCTAATTTTTAAAACATTGGTTATAAAACATAGAGCCTAATTTTTAATACTAAACTATGTCGCGGAAATTAAAACATTAAAAACTTTAACCCAAAGTTAAAAACCTTATGAAACATTACATTGCGCGAATTTCAAATTGAATTCAAAAACCTTTCAAATAAATTTATCGCATCCACTTGGGCGATGGCTGACTAGACCTCAAGGCAATGCGATTCGAACGCTATTGGTCGAAACTTTGATGCGCTGGCGAATTTCAAAACTTTATGCAAAAACCTTCAATAGCTTATCGCATCCATTTGAGAGCTTGTTGACTGTGCACTCAAGCGATGCGATAGCGCTCCTATTGGTCGGAGGCTGATGACTCAGTGATGGCGGGACAGGCCTTATCGCAAGGTTTGAAGGCCCTGGTGACATAGGCACCAATCTTTGAGATACGCATATGATTGGTCGACGGGCATTTGACATGGAACGGTGGGCCAGAGTTATCGTGCGAATATGAAGTGTGGTGACGAGGCTTAAAAGAATGCGAACGATGTGTGATTGGTTGTGGCTATAAGTGACGTGGACATGTGGGCTCCACATGAAGTGACATGGTGATGTTCAAATCAAATCAAATGCGTGGGGTAAATGAATAGTTGGTGCAGGGTTTAAAGGCGGTAGGTGTTGTGGATAAGAGTGCGAGGTTGTGTGGTTTGACCATGGCTTTTACTGTAGGAAAATTCTACGGCCATAAATAAAAATATGATTTTGCAGGGATTTAGACAGGGTTTCAATGCATGGTGGAGTGAAAACAAAAACAAGAAATTTGCAGCTCATGTTGTCCTTCAAAATTTCAAATCAGAATTGAATTTATTTCCTCCTTCTGCTTAGTTGCAGTTGGAATTAATTTCCAACACTCACCCTTAATTACAACTATTGTTCTCTTGCATAACCAGACATTTTCTTAAATAATTAAAACTTTTATTCCCCAATGGTTTTGTCAAAATATCAACAAACTGCTCTTCTATTCTGCAGTGCTATAAAACAATCTCACCATTGTTCACTAGCTCTCTGATAGTGGTACTTTGAATCATTGTGTTTCATTCTCTTATGAAACATTGAATTCTTGGATAAAGCTATAGCTGACCTATTATCACAAAAAATTGTTGTGCCTTTTACCTGTTCATGACACAAACTTCTCAACATTCTCCTCATCCATATTGCTTGACATGTTGCTGTTGTAGCTGCCACATACTCTGCCTCTGCTGTTGATAAAGCCACAATTGGTTGTTTCTTAGAAGCCTATGAAATGGCTCCTGATCCCATATGGAAAACATATCCAGAGGTGATTTTCCTGTCATCTATACGTCTAGCCCAATCACTGTCAGTATATCCAATCAATTCAAAATTTTCTAAAGTGGTGTATAAAATAATATACCTCTTTGTTCCTTTCATATACCTCAGAAATATTTTTTCTGCTTTCCAATGTGTCTCCTTTGGCCTTTCCATGAATCTGGAGATTAAAATCACAACATGCATAATATCTGGCCTAGTTATAGTCAAATACATAAAGCTGCCAACTATGCTCTTATACAAACTTGGATCAAAATCCTTGTTGTTGTCTTCTTTGCTTAACTTCAATCCCATCACTGTAGAATTAATTCTTGCTTTGCAATCCTGCATGTTAAATCTTTCCAAAACTTCTTTAACATACTTTTCTTGAGAAATAAAAATCTTATTTTCATTTTTCTCTACTTCTATTCCTAATAATTATCTCAGCAATCCCATATCAGTCATTTCAAATTCATCCTTCATGATTGTTTTAAAATTCTCAATGAGGTAAGCATCATTACCTGTGGATATCACATCATCAACATACAAAAAAACAATCAACATCTTACCATATTTTTCTTTGATGTATAATGTGGGTTCTCCTTCACATTTCTCAAACCCATTTTCCAGTAGATAGGCATCTATCCTACTGTACCATGCTCTTGGTGCTTGTTTCAGCCCATATAGAGCTTTCTTCAATATGCATACCTTGTGCTCTTGCCCTTCTTTCTCATAGCCTAAACGTTGTTCAACATATACCTCTTCCATCAATACTCCATTTAGGAAAGCTGATTTTACATCCATTTGGTAAACTTTCCACTTGTGTTGTGCTGTTATGGACAACACTGCTCTTACTGTTTCCATTCTTGCAACTAGTGCAAGAGTTTCTTCATAGTCTCTTCCTTGTTGTTGCTTGTAGCCTTTGACAACAAGTCTGGCCTTGTGCCTTTCAATCTTCCCTTCAGCATTGCTTTTGGTTTTATAAACCCATTTTACTCCAATCACTTCTTTGCCTTTTGGGAGATCAACTATGTTGGGAAAAATACTGAGAAGGGGGGGGGTGAATCAGTATTTAGAGCTTATAATATAAATTCAAATTTTTCTTTGAGCAGATTTCCATACGCGGTTTTTATGAACGGAACTAGCGTATGCACACAGAAATGCAGAAGGAAACTAGCGTATACTGATTTAACTTTCCAGATTTAGAGAAGATTCTTAGAAGTAGACTTATAAACAGGTTTATTAGTTATGTATCAGGTTATGAGTAGTAATCAACAAAATAAAGCATCACACACATGAACACCAATATTTAAGGTGGAAACCCAATTCGGGAGAAAACCACCGTTGCTGTCGTCTCTGTTTTCAATATTTATTATATAGAAAAAATTTTACAACATAGCACTAATGCAGACTCATGCCAGTACGCAGGCTTCTACCTGCAGAAGGCTGCAACCTTCTCTCATTTTCCAGCTGCAACTGGAAGGGAGCTCCAACCCCCTGATCTCGTTTACCAGCCTCTCCTGGAAGGGAGCTTCGACCCCCTGAAATAAATCACCAGCTTCTATTGACAGAAAGCTTCTTCTTTCATACTAAAGGCTTCAACCCTCAGACCCACTGCAGACCACGTTTCATCAATTTTCATACTGGATCAAACAGCTTCAACACAACCCTTCACTTAACATCAACAAACATACTTTTCCCAAAACTTCAAACAGAATAGTGAGACCACTGTAACCAGAATATCAGAAATAACCCAGACTTCAGAATAAATATGCAGATACAAACTCAACCCTGAACATTCATTAATTCAAATAGCATACGCTACTTTTATTCATCGAAGCCACGTACATACGTGCTTTCCTGTACACTAGCCCGCGTATACTTCTGTGTATATTATTCTTCAGAAACCTTGACTGCCATACGCGCTTTTAATGAACATAACACGCGTATATACATGCTTTTCAGCACACCAACCCGTGTATACTTCTGAGTATATTTTGTTTCAGAATCTATTCAGACTCAGATTCAGATGTGGAACATTCAGTTCAGAAAATCTCACAGCAATGCTGAACTGTTAGACAGTTACTCCTTCTTCACCATGTCTTCTCAATCATTGATTAGATTTGTTCATTATCATATCAGCAGCATATATCATATTCAAACAGCCCAGAACTTCAAGAAAAATTCATTAACAGATAGCAGAGAGAAAACAGAAGTCACAGAAGTAATATCTATACATAAACTTCAGAAACCCTAACTTCCATACGCGCTTTTCTTTAAGCGAACCCGCGTATACATGCGCTTTTGCCGAAACAAACTAGCGTATAGATCTGTAAAAGATAAACTTTGCAGAACAGAACAGATCTATAAACTTACCCAGATTTCTTCAATTTCTTCATCAGACTTGCGCCAGGTCTTCATCATTTCTTTTGCAAATAATCCTAGAGATTCATCATCTTCAAATCTAGAGGTCTTGATCCATCATTATATCCATAGGTGCATCATAGATTCAGATCTATCAATTAAGAAAAGAATTCATTCATGCAGATATTCCTTAGAGGAATTTATTTGTCAATAACCCTTACACTTGCACACCTTGCACTATCATCTTCTTCTCCTTAAATAGATTTAGCTTTTACCAATACCATGAGCCAAAACCACTCAACTTCCGATGGTATTCTTGGACGGAGTCCAATAAACCATACAGCGCTCAATACTGTGTGCCAAAACCATGGTAATGCCCCTTGGTATTGTAATTTTGGAGCGCAAAAGGGCATACGCGACTTGGGTCGTACTTATTCGCGTACATACGCGACTTTACGTTTACAAACCCGCGTATACCTTGTTCTATATGAAAAATCAATCTGCTTGTATAGAACTACTTATGGATTTCTGAGATTCTTCATATAGTCATTAGCTGCATCCTTTGCTAGAGAGTTGCCATCAAGGACAACCAATTCAGCATAGCAAGATACAAGAAACATATTGCCAACAATCTCCGCCTTTGGACTTGATGGCAACCAATATTCAGCAACAACATTCTCCCCCTTTGACATCAAGAGCAAAGGGTAAATCAAGATCCTTTGTACTGACAATACCATACTCCCCCTGAGATCAAGTTGCAACTTCTTAACATATTTTTCAATGAAGTACATGACTCTATGGCCTTTCCTATCACCAAGGACTCATACTTACAATAATGATCCAACCAAGTGGATTTACATATTTTGACTCTACTACCCAACCAAGTGGGTTTACAAATTTGAAGAAGTCCTTACATGACTGAATATAACAATTTATATCATAGGTCTCAACATGACCTTTTTCCATCAAATTATAGAAATGACTTATACAATCAAGACCAAAGAATCTCAAACATGAGATCAGATCACAGCAAATAAAGAGAATGCCAACAATGCATCCTTTCCATATGACCAATGCTCCCCCTTAGCCTGTGCATCCTGAACACTTTTAACAGCAAATCATCAAAACATCAGAGAATGAAACATAATTATGATAACTGGAACACCACCAGAGATACCAAACAGCACCGCAGCTGTACTAAAGAATGCTGACCCAGAAAAATTCTATCAGCAAACACCCATACGCGGTTTTCTGTGAATAAACTCGCGTATATACGTGACTTTCCTTCATGAAACCCGTGTATCCAATTTAATCTTCTGAATTTAAGCAAATATGATCTTCTGCTTGGCAGAGACTACTCCCAACTTCTGTCTGAGATATTTGAACACTTCCCTGGGTAAAGGTTTGGTAAATATATCAACAACTTGTTCTTTGGAGGGAACATACTCCAACTTCACCTTTTGTTCGAGCACTTGTTCACGTAAGAAGTGATATTTAATGGGAATGTGCTTGGTCTTGGAATGCATAACAGGATTCTTTGAGATACTGATGGCACTTGTATTATCACACATAATGGAGATAGGAGGTGAACATTTGATTTGAATGTCTTGTAAGGTTTGCATCATCCAAAGAAGTTGAGTGCAACATGATGCGGTAGCCACATATTCTGCTTCTGTTGTAGATAAGGCAATAGAGCTTTGCTTCTTGCTGAACCAAGATACTAACCGGGGCCCCATATAGAATGCACCACCACTAGTGCTTTTCCGATCATCAACATTTCTAGCCCAATTTGCATCAGTGTAAGCATGAAGAGTGAGATCGGCATTCTTTGGATACCATAGTACAAAATCTTGAGTTCCTTGTAGATATTTGAATATTCTTTTGACAGCCTGAAGGTGAGACTCTTTTGGATTAGCTTGGAATCGTCCAACAATCCCAACGGCATGCATAATGTCTGGTCTAGTCCCAGTGAGATAAAGTAGACTTCCTATCATAGATCTATATTCTGGTTGATTCACCGCGGGAGAATCATCATGAGAACTGAGATTACATCCGGTTATCATTGGTGTACTTACAGGTTTGCACTCTTCCATGCCATACTTCTTCAGAATTTGCTTAAGATATTTTTTTTGTGATAAGAATATGCCATCTGTTGCTTGTTGCACTTGCAAGCCAAGAAAGAATGCCAGTTCCCCAAGTAAAGACATTTCAAATTCTTGTTGCATAACGGAAGCAAATTTCTGACTCATAGATTCTTCATTACTTCCAAAAATGATATCATCAACATACACCACCACAATCAATAGTTTATCATTTTCAGTTTTTGTGTATAAGTTTCTATCAGTAGACCCCTTTGAAAATCCTTGTTGATGAAGATATTTTTCAAGACGATAATACCATGCCCTTGGAGCTTGTTTAAGACCATATAGAGCCTTTTTAAGTCTACAAACAAGTTTTTCATCATTTCCCAAAATGAATCCTTCTGGTTGTTCTATATAAACTTCTTCTTCTAGATCACCATTGAGAAAAGCAGATTTAACATCCATTTGATAAACTTTGATTTGTTGGAAGCTTGAAAAAGCAAGAAACATTCTTATGGCTTCAAGTCTATCTACAGGAGCAAAAGTTTCTTCAAAGTCTATACCTTCTTGTTGAGCATACCCCTTGCAAACAAGTCTAGCTTTATTTCTTATAACATCCCCATTCTCATTTAACTTGTTTTTGAATATCCATTTAGTTCCAATGACATTTTTGTCATGAGGTCTTAGTACTAATTCCCAAGTGTGATTCTTTTCAATTTGATCAAGCTCTTCATTCATGGCTTGAATCCAACATTCATCTTTGCTAGCTTGATTGACATTATGTGGTTCAATAGTGGATAGAAATGCCAGATAGCTAGAAGATCCCACAAGAGTCCTTCTTGTTTGTACACCTGATCCCTTTTCTCCCAAAATTTGAGATTCTGGATGATTCTTTTGAACATATCTGGATGGATATTTTTCAGATAAATCATCTTCGGGTTCTTCATTGGGTTCACTGTCTATATCATTTCTTTTTGACGTAGAAGGATATGTGTCATCATCGTCTTCATCTATTGTTTGTTTTTCTTCTTTTGGAGCTGTAGGAGACTCATCAATAACAACATCAATACATTCAACAATATTCTGAAGTTTTTTATTGTAACATTTATATGCTCTACTCCTAGAGGAGTAACCAAGAAGTATTCCATCATCTGCTCTGGGTTCAAACTTGCCAAGTTTTTCATCATTATTTTTGATAAAGAATTTGCTTCCAAAAACTCTAAAATGCTTCACAGTGGGAGGATTACCATACCAAAGTTCATATGGAGTTTTATAACTATTTACACGAACATGTGCCTTGTTAAGAATATTTACCGTTGTATGTGCTGCTTCTCCCCAAAATGTGTCAGGTGTTCCGGAATCATCAAGCATAGCTCTAGCCATTTTTTGAACTGTTCTATTCATTATTTCTGCTACGCCATTTTGTTGTGGGGTGCCAGCTACAGAAAACTGTCTTTTTATGCCATGTTGTTCACAAAATTCAAGGAATTCATCTTATGTATATTCTCCTCCTCGATCAAATCTAAGACATTTGATTTTTAGATCTAATTCATTTTCAACCAGTGCTTTGAAGATCTAAAATTTCTCAAATGCTTCTTCTTTGTGTTTAAGCAATCCAATCCAACACATTCTAGAGAAATCATCAAAAAATAAGATATAGTATTTTTCACCACATGGTGACTTTTTCCTCACAGGTCCACATATGTTAGTATGAATGAGTTCAAGAGGCCTACTTGATGATCCTTCCTTGGCATTAAATTGCACTCTGGTCTGCTTCCCGAATTGGCAAGATTTGCATATGATTCTTTCAGGTAGAGTAATATTGGGAAGACCACGAACAGCTTTAAGTTTGCTTGATTTGTTGATTTGAGAGAAGCTTAGATGCCCCAACCTTCTATGCCATAGCCAGTTTTCTGAATATTTACTCAAGTAACATTGTTCTTTGCAGTTCTTCAATACATATAGGTTGCTTGGAGTTCTGTTTCCTTTTATAATTGTTTTACCTGTATCAAGATCATATACCACACATTCTTTTGAACTAAAGACAACTTCAGTTCCTTGATCACACATTTGACTTACACTTAACAGGTTATGCTTTAATCCATCCACATACATGACATTATTAGATTTCACCTTTTCTTTTAGAAAAACAGACCCTTTTCCGTTAATGACAGCAGGAGTATCATTTCCAAAAGTAACATTCTTTTCCTTTTCTAGAGCACTATATGCAAGAAGTTTTTTTTTATCACCTGTCATGTGTTTTGAGCATCCACTATCAATGTACCATTGATTTTCTTCACCTTCTGCAAATAAATCTATGCCACAATTTTCAACCTGTAATTCCTTCTTTTTCCACACTTTGGAGCTTGAAGGAAAATGTTCTTTTGGCTAGACTTTGCTCCTTCATTCAGACTCTTCATGACCAAAGTTATTGCAATAAGTACATTCAACTTCATTTTGAAGAGGAGAAAATTTGTTATAGGTATTCTTCTTTGTTCCAATATCCATCCTTTTCTTTCTTGCTTCTCTTGTCATGATGGTTTTATATGCAACACATTGAACAGCTTTATGACCAAAATTGTGACATGAGAAACATTGTCCATTGAAGAAGAAATTTTTGCGATCATGAAATCTTCTGCTTGAATTTACCTGTTGGTTGGTGTTTCTTTGAAAGGTATTCTTGTTAGTGTTCTTTGAATTGAGATGGTCATGCTTTACCTGTGAAGATTATTTATTCCCTTGCTGAGTGGCAGAATGTTGTATACTGGCTGTAGTTGCTTTTAGATAATTTGGAGCTGAAGTCTGAGAAGATTCTCCGATATATCCAAGACCTGTCTTTATAAGAGGAGAACGTTGTACCTTGATAATCTCATCTAAGGTTTTAGATCCTTTAGCAAATCTAAGATTCAAAGTTTTCATTTTCACAATTTCTTTTCTTAGACTTACTACTTCACATTCTAATTTCTCATTGTGTTTCTCCTTTTCTTCAAGTTGATTTTTCAGAGTTTCTAGGGATATTTTACTTTCTTCATAGAGTTGATTGAATTCATCAAGAAAATCATTGTCCTCTAAAGCATCCATAAAAGTATCCTTTTCTTCTCTAGATTCTTTTTCAAATTCCATGAGAAGTCTAAGATCTTGTTCACATTCTTCCTCACTGTCAGATAACCCATCACTGTCTTCATGAGTATAGTAACTTTTTCTAGTGCTAAACTGATTCTTATTCCTTCTTGCTATTTCCTTCCCTTTTTCATGTGTTTCTTTGTAAGGACACTTAGCAGCATAATGACCAACTCTTCCACAAGCAAAACATTTGAAAGGAAGCTTACCTCTGAACCGTCTTGTGCCAAGTTGGAGTTTCTTTACAAAATTTACCTCATCTTCTTCTGAGATATACCCTGATCCTTTTGTCTCTTGTACTTCTTTCCCTTTTGTAGTAGCTCTAAAGATGGCTTCTTTGACTTCAAATGGTCCTCCTTTTCTCATTTCATATGCCGTTGGTATGCCATGAAGTTGCACCACAGTAAGATTTTGAAGATCCTGCTTTTCTTCAAGAGCAGAAACTTTTGACTCAAATTTTGCCGTTAGTGATCTTAAAACTTTCTCAACCAAAGTAGATTCGGTTATTGTTTCTCCCAGATTTCTCATATGATTTACAATATCATCAAGACGTAAAAATAAATTGGCAATGTTCTCCTCATTCTGCATTTTTAGATTCTCATATTGAATTCTGAGAGTTTGGAGTTTAGCACATTTTACCTTTACATCACCTTCATAACTTAGAATTATTTTGTCCCATATATCCTTTGTTGTATTCAGCTTCATGACTTTGACAAATTCTGATTCAGTTAGACTTCCTAGCAGAGCATTGACCGCCTTTGCATTTGTTTCATAATTCTTTCTTTCCGTTGGTGTTGTTGTTGGATATTGATATCCTCCTTCAAAAATAGCCCATACATCTGCTCCCAGAGACTGAAGATAGGATCTCATCCTTGTTTTCCAGAAGATTAAATTGTTTCCGTTGAAGAGCGAAGGCCTGATAGACGTTGTTCCTTCTTGATTGCTCATCTTGATTGATCTTCCTTCTAGCGGCTAAGATTTTTCAGAAGGACCTGCTCTGATACCAATTGTTGGGAAAAATACTAAGAGGGGGGGGGGGGTGAATCAGTATTTAGAGATTATAATATAAATTCAACTTTTTCTTTGAGCAGATTTCCATACGCGGTTTTTATGAACGGAACTAGCGTATGCAAGCAGAAATGCAAAAGGAAACTAGCGTATACTGATTTAACTTTCCAGATTTAGAGAAGATTCTCGGAAGCAGACTTATAAACATATTTATCAGTTATGTATCAGGTTATGAGCAGTAATCAACAAAATAAAGCATCACACACATGAACACCAATATTTAAGGTGGAAACCCAATTCGGGAGAAAACCACCACTGTTGTCGTCTTTGTTTTCAATCTTTATTATATAGAAAACTTTTTACAACATAGTACTGATGCAGACTCATACCAGTACGCAGGCTTCTACCTGCAGAAGGCTGCAACCTTCTCTCGTTTTCCAGCTGCAACTGGAAGGGAGCTCCAACTCCCTGATCTCGTTTACCAGCCTCTCCTGGAAGGGAGCTTCGACCCCCTGAAATCAATCACCAGCTTCTATTGACAGAAAGCTTCTTCTTTCATACTGAAGGCTTCAACCCTCAAACCCACTGTAGACCACGTTTCATCAATTTTCATACTGGATCAAACAGCTTCAACACAACCCTTCACTTAACATCAACAAACATACTTTTCCCAAAACTTCAAACAGAACAGTGAGACCACTGTAACCAGAATATCAGAAATAACCCAGACTTCAAAATAGATATGCAGATACAAACTCAACCCTAAACATTCATTCATTCAAATAGCATATGCTACTTTTATTCACCGAAGCCACGTACATACGCACTTTCCTGTACACCAACCCGCGTATACTTCTGTGTATATTATTCTTCAGAAACCCTGACTGCCATACGCGCTTTTAATGAAGATAACACGCGTATATACGCGATTTTCAGCACACCAACCCGCGTATACTTCTGAGTATATTTTGTTTCAGAATCTATTCAGACTTAGATTCAGATGTGGAACATTCAGTTCAGAAAATCTCACAGCAATGCTGAACTGTTAGACAGTTACTCCTTCTTCACCATGTCTTCTCAATCATTGATTAGATTTGTTCATTATCATATCAGCAGCATATATCATATTCAAACAGCCTAGAACTTCAAGAAAACTTCATTGACAGACAGTAGAGAGAAAATAGAAGTCACAGAAGTAATATCTGTACATAAACTTCAGAAACCCTAACTTCCATATGCGCTTTTCTTTAAGCGAACCCACGTATACATGCGCTTTTTCCAAAACAAACTAGCGTATAGATCTGTAAAAGATAAACTTTGCAGAACAGACCAGATCTATAAACTTACCCAGATTTCTTCAATTTCTTCATCAGACTTGCGCCAGGTCTTCATCATTTCTTTTGTAGATAATCCTAGAGATTCATCATCTTCAGATCTAGAGGTCTTGATCCATCATTATATCCATAGGTGCATCATAGATTCAGATCTATCAATTCAGAACAAAATTCATTCATGCAGATATTCCTTAGAGGAATTTATTTGTCAATAACCCTTACACTTGCACACCTTGCACTATCATCTTCTTCTCCTTAAATAGATTTAGCTTTTACCAATACCATGAGCCAAAACCACTCAACTTCCGATGGTATTCTTGGACGGAGTCAAATAAACCATATAGCGCTCAATACTGTGTGCCAAAACCATGGTAATGCCCCTTGGTATTGTAATTTTGGAGTGCAAAAGGGCATACGCGACTTGGGTCATACTTATCTGCGTACATACGCGACTTTGCGTTTACAAACCCGTGTATACCCTGTTCTATATAAAAAATCAATCTTCTTGTATAGAACTGCTGATGGATTTCTGAGATTCTTCATATAGTCATTAGCTGCATCCTTTGCCAGAGAGTTGCCATCAAGGACAACCAATTCAGTATAGTAAGATACAAGAAACATATTGCCAACAAACTAATTCTCATGTCTTATTTTTCTCTATGGAATTTATTTCTTCATACATAGCATCTATCCATTTCTTCTCTTTTACAGCTTCTTCAAATAGGATCTTATACATGACAATACAATGCAAATAAAGAGTTCATACCTTCATTATTTGCTTCTTGCTCATAGATTTCATTCAAACTTCTGAATCTAGTTCCTCTTTCACTTGCTGAACTTGTGCTTGTAGAAGCACTCAAATCTACTCCTTGCTATGTGCTTGGAGAAGCACTATCATCACTTCTCCAGGGTGTTCTCATACCTTCTTGTGGTGTCCCTTGTTGTCCTTGTGTTGGTGGAGGTGGTGCTGCTAATGAGGTATTTCTTTCAGCCAATTCTTCCTCCTCATCATCATGAGACAAACAGCTTTTAACATTCACTGTTTTCTCAATGCTTCCATCCCAAGCTTCTTCCTCAATAAATTGTACATCTTTTCTTATCAAAAATTTCTTGGTTGATGGGTTATACAATCTGTATGCCTTGGATTCTTCACTGTATCCAACAAATATTCACTTCTCCCCCTTATTGTCCAACTTCTTTCTTAACTGATCTGGAATGTGTGCATAAGTCACACATCCAAATACTCTCATGTGGGTGAAAAATTGTTTTATGACACTCCATGCTTCTTCCGGAACTCTAATCATCACACTTTTTGTTTTGCATCTATATGTTGCACAATGTATAGCTTCAGCCCAATATTCATTTGGCAAATGTTTTTCCTTCAACATGCTTCTTACCATGTCCATGATGGTTCTATTTTTCCTTTCAGAAACTCCATTTTGCTGAGGTGTATACCTTGTTGTAAATTGTTCATTTATCCCATTTTCTCTTCAAAAACGCAGAAATTATTTTATGAAACACTGAATTCTTGGATAAAGCTACAGTTGAGCTATTATTACAATAAATTGTTGTGCCTTTTACCTGTTCATGACACAAACTTCTCAACATTCTCCTCATCCATAATATTTGATATTTTACTGTTGTAGCTGCCACATACTCTACCCTTTTTGTTGATAAAGACATAATTGGTTGTTTCTTAGAAGCCTATGAAATGTTGGAAATATTGTCATTGATGGCAAAGGATCAGAAAGGTGTTACACCAGAATGATCATGGATGGAAAAAAAGCAGCCATAGAAATATAACCTAGAGCAAAGACAGCAAAAAGGCAGAGACAGCAGAGGCAGCGAATGCAGCATAAGCAGCGAACAGAGCAGAGACAGCAAAGACACAACGACAGTTGAAGGAAAATGGATTTTATAGACACAGCAAGGACCAAATCCTGCACATAGCAGAAGCAGGAAGAGGCGACAGCTGAGAGGAAGAGGCAAGAGCAGCGAGAGCCAGAGTTACAAAGTGGGACAGTGTAAACAAACAAAAAATCGACAAAGGCAGAGAATTCTTTGAAGAAGTCCAAGGGAGGCAAACAGACGGTTAGGATTAGATTTCAAATGTAAAGGTGAGAGATGGACAGATGAGATTGAATCGTGAGTTCGCACATCGCAAATATTAGCGGATAGTATTAAGGCCGTCGCAATGTAAGTTAAATTGTATGCGATGCGAAGTGGAGAAGGGCATGTGTCGGCACTGCGTAATATCGTATATCGCAAGAAATAGAGGGTAACCAAAAATTAAATATTATAAAGTGCAAAGTGCGATTAGATGAGGACCATTAGATCTAGGCGCAGATCAAATGCGGACAGAAAAGCACACACCGCATATTTTATGGTTTGTACTTAAGAGTTCACACGGTAAGCTGAATGCGATGCGATGCAATCACATATCGCAGAAAATAGGAGATACGTTAAAATTTGCGGGCAAGCAAAATGTGATGCGTTGTGATTGGTCACCATGTTGTTGGACCCTACAACCAAATTTAAGCATGTATGCAGAGCCCTGTCTTTGTTAATTCGCATCGGAGGTGGAAAATGGAATTATAACGTAAGACCTTTGATACACTGAAATGTGATATGAGACTGAATGCGATAAAGTTCGAAGTTAAGATCTGATGCATTTCATGTCCGGGACAATGTGGTTTTATGAAGAAAACGTTGGAAGCAGAGGATGACTTGGTTTACAAAGAAAATACTAAATGCTGGAAAAAGACATATATATATATATAAAGGAAATTCTGAACGGGAGCAGACTCGGGTAAGACTCGACTCTAAGTGCAGAACAGTGTTGCGGCAGTAAGTCAAACGAAAAGTTGAACGCAAGAGAATGGACTCAGGTAGATAGACTGGACAGTGCCTACAGAGAAGTTGAACATTGTGGTTAAATATAATAGGCAGAGTTGGGAAATAGAAGGAGATATAGTAGCACTATTTAAAACGCAACAACATGGGTCAAGTTGGGCAAAAAGGCGATTATGCAGCACAGTTAAAATATAATGGTTGAAACAGAAAAGACAAGAGGATAGCAAGTAGAAGAGGACAAACACTCAGCAAAGCTTAGAAACCAAAAGGGTTGAGTGAAATAATTGATTGTAACTGTAAATATTTTATTTATTTTATATTGTTTGTGATGCAAAGGCAAGTCTCTGTAGGCAAACAAAAACACCAATGTAATACTGAAACATGTACATATTTTTATATTATTTTTAATGTGCTGGGCAAGAAAATGAGAAGGTGGAAGGCAAAGAGTCATTCTTGTTCATTTCATATTCCCATTTTGAATGCAAACAGTTATGAGGTGATATCTATAAATGATGTTACTGTCATATGCATAAAAAGTGTAGAGAGTGAAAGAATTAAAAAAAAAAGGGAAAAGGAGCAGATAGAGAAGCTGTGTAGATGATATATGCATGCCTTGTGATCTTGGCCTTCTTTCTCATAGCCTAGAGGTTTTTCAACATATACCTCTTCCATCACTACTCCATTTAGGAAAGTTGATTTTACATCCATTTGGTAAACTTTCCACTTGTGTTGTGTTGCTATGGACAGCACTGCTCTTACTGTTTCCATTCTTGTAACTGGTGCAAAAGTTTCTCCATAGTCTCTTCCTTATTGCTACTTGTAGCCTTTGACAATAAGTTTGGCCTTGTGCCTTTCAATCTTCCCTTCAGCATTTCTTTTGGTTTTATAAACCTATTTTTCTCCAATCACTTCTTTGCCTTTCGGGAGATCAACTAATTACCATGTCTTATTTTTGTCTATGGAATTTATTTCTTCATCCATAGCATCTATCCATTTTTTCTCTTTTACAGCTTCTTCAAATAGGATCTTCTACATGAAAATACAATGCAAATAAAGAGTTCATACCTTCATTATTTGCTTCTTGCTCATAGATTTCATTCAGACTTCTGAATCTGGTTCCTCTTTCACTTGCTGAACTTGTGCTTGTACAAGCACTCAAATCTGCTCCTTGTGATGTGCTTGGAGAAGCATTGTCATCACTTCTCAAGGGTGTTGTCATACCTGCTTGTGGTGTCCCTTGTTTTCCTTGTGTTGGTGGAGGTGGTGCTACTAATAAGGTATTTCTTTCAGCCAATTCTTCCTCATCATCATCATGAGACAAACATCTTTTAACATTCATTTTTTTCTCAATGCTTCCATCCCAAGCTTCTTCCTTAATAAATTGTACATCTCTGCTTATCATAAATTTCTTGGTTGATAGGTTATACAATTTGTATGTCTTGGATTCTTCACTGTATCCAAAAAATATGCACTTCTCCCCCTTATTGTCCAACTTCTTTCTTAGCTGATTTGGAATGTGTGCATAAGCCACACATCCAAATACTCTCATGTGGGTGACAAATTGTTTTATGCCACTCAATGCTTCTTTCGAAACTCTAATCATCACACTCTTTGTTGGGCATCTATTCAATACATATGTTGCAAAATGTACAGCTTCAGCCCAATATTCATTTGGAAAATGTTTTTCCTTCAACATGTTACCATGTCCATGATGGTTCTATTTTTCCTTTCAGCAACTCCACTTTGTTGAGGTGTATACCTTGCTGTAAATTGCTTGTGTATCCCATTTTCTCTGCAAAAACACATAAATTATTTGGAGATATATTCTCCTCCTCTGTCTGTTCTTAAGACTTTAATATGCTGCCAACTTTTATTCTCAACAAGAGCTCTAAAGTGGCACAACTTCTCAAACACTTCACTCTTCAACTTCAAGAAATAAACCCATGTTTTTCTTGTGTAATCATCAATAAAGGTCAGCATATATTGGCTTCCTGCTAATGATGGTGTTTGCATTGGTCCACTCAAATCAGAATGGACTTTTTCTAAGGGTGTTTTTGCCCTTATGCTCTTTCCTGATGGAAAGCTTTCTCTGTGTTGTTTACCCAAGATGCAGCCTTCACATAAGCTGTCTGGCTTTTCAATCAATGGTAATCCCTTTACCATTCCTTTTCTGTGCAAAAATTTCAGACCTCCAAAGTTTAGATGTCCAAATCTCAAGTTCCATAACCAATTTTCATCCTTTTCTTCTCTTTGGAATGTCTCTTGTGTCACTGCTTCCATTCCAGTTCCTTTCTTCAAATATGCTCTCATCTTGAGAGGAAACATTTTGTTTCTTGTCATCTTCACTTGTGCAATCCTCTGCTTGCTTGGTGGTATGTCCATGATGGTACATACATCATCCTCAAAGAACACATTTTAGCCTTTCTGAATGAGTTTTCCAATGCTCAAAAGGTTACACTTCATACCAGGTACATAGTATACATCTGATATGGTTATCTTTTCTCCTTTCTTTGTTAGAACACTCACTTTGCCTTTTCCCATGACAGAGACTTTACTATCTATCCCCAATGTTACTTGAGACTTTAAATTTTCATCAATCATGGAAAACATAGAAATGTTTCCAATCATATGGTTGCTACATCCTGAATCTAGAAACCATATGTCTTCACTTTTCTCTTCAGCCATATTACATGCTAAAAATAAATTCTCTTGACTGAGATTTTCTTTAGTGAAGTTAGCACTGGGTCTATTACCCATGTCACTTTGTTTCTTCCTACATTAATTGGCATAATGCCCAGACTTCTTACAATAATGACATTGGACTTTGGATTTATCATACCTTTGTCCATGTGCTTGATTTTGTCCACCATGTTGGCTGCTGCCTTGGCTTTGAATCTGACTTTGGTTGCTACCCCTTCCACTAGTATTTGTAGGGTTGTTTCTTCCTCTTTTTTGGCTTCTGTCTCTACCTTTTCCTCTGTAGTTTGCTCTTCCTTGACCTCTTCCTCTTCCAAAGGACATTTGGGTCTTAAAGGCATGCTCGAAAGATGAGTTTGTTGTCCTGCTTAATCTTTGTTCATGTGTCATCAATGATGCATGAAGCTCATCAACAGTAAACATTGAGAGATTCTTTGTCTCTTCAATGGTTATTACTATCAAATCTTGAGGGTAAGCTCCTCAATACTTTCTCCACTATTCTTCTTTCTTCTATGGTCTCTCCATGAGATCTCATTTGGGTAACCAACCCAATCAACAATGTGAAGAATGAGTCTATTGTATCAAACTCTTTCATGCAAGTGACTTCAAAATCCCTTCTCATTAATTGAAGCTTAGCTGTATTTACCTTATCCATGCCTTGATAGGCTATCTTGAGGGTATCCCATGCATCCTTCGACTTCTTTTCTGCTGCAATTCTTGGAAATATGCTTTCATGCACTGCCTGATAGAAATAGAAGAGGGCTTTTGAGTCCTTCATTCTATTACTCTTCAGTAAATCTTTCTCTGCCTGTGTTAAGGCATTATATGCGTGTTCATCTATTGGTTCTTCTAAACCATATTCAACTATCTCCCCTAAATCTTGAGAGGAAAATAGGGCTCTCATTGTGATTTCCCAATAGTCATAGTTCTTCCCATTGAATTGTGGGAGTTGAGTATTTCCCATACTCGTGCTTGTGTTGACTCCTGTCATAGCTAGCTTACTGAACTATGCTAAAAACTTGACTTTGTTTTTTAACCAAACCTTCTCACTGCTGAGAGATAAACTCTGTCTTCAAGAGACTTCCTTCTACATTTCTCTAGCCTGTAATCTTAAAATAAACGCAAAACTCTGTTTTGGTAAATACCTGGCTTTTCTGATCTTTCACTCTTCTAGAGAAAACTTCAACAAACTCCTTCTTCTTCCTTTAGCTTCTTCAGCAACTGCTGAGAGCTTGGACTAGATTTGATACCAAGTTGGAATTTTTGGTTATTCTGGAACAACAAAGAGGAAGCAATCATTCCTCTTCTAATACAGAGATGGAAATAAAAATTGTGCACACAGAGAGATATGGAGTAAAAATATATTTCATTAAAATGCTAACTGTTACAAAGATTTTCTTCAGAAATGTTGTTGTTCTGGATTTACAAGAATGCTTCTTGCTGCTACAAGACATAGTGCTTCAAGCTTACTCTATTTTTTGCTCTCTCTGTCTTTTCTGCCTTCGGCATACACTCACACATTCACACTCTCTTTCTTACTGCCTTTGGGCATTCGTTTTTTTTTTGTTCTATCTAATACGTTGGTTATATATATTTTTTAAATATTCATATTTACAATATATATGTTATAAAACATATAGCCTAAGTTTTAGTACTAAACTATGTCGCGGCAAATAAAACATTAAAAACATTAACTCGAAGTTAAAAACCTTATGAAACATTACATTGCACGGATTTCAAACTAAATTCAAAAACCTTTCAAATAAATTTATTGCATCCATTTAGGTGATGGCTGACTAGACCTCAAGGCGATGCGATACAAACGCTATTGGTCGAAGCTTTGATGCGCTGGCAGATTTCAAAACTTTACGCAAAAACCTTCAAGAGCTCATCGCATCCATTTGAGGGCTTGCTAACTGTACACTCAAGTGATGTGATAGCACTCCTATTGGTGGGAGAATGATAACTTGGCAATGGCAGGCCAGGCCTTATCGCAAGGTTTGAAGGCCCTAGTGACATAGGCACCAACCTATGCGATACGCATATGATTGGTCGACAGGCATTTGAAGTGGAATGGTGGGCTAGAGTTATCGCGCAAATATGAAGTGTGGTGACAAGGCTTAAAGGAATGCGAACAATGGGTGATTGGTTGCGAGGTTAGGTGACGTGGACATGTGGGCTCCACATGAAGCGACGTGGTGAGGTTCAAATCAAATAAAATGTGCGGGGTAAATGAACGATTGGTGCAGGGTTTAAAGACAATAGGTGTTGCGGATAAGAGTGCGGGGATTTTTGGTTTGACCAAGGCTTTTACTATGGGACAAGGCTACGATAATAAACAAAAATATGGATTTTGCAGGGATTTAGACAAGGTTTCAATGCACGGTGGAGTGCAAACAAAAATAAGAAATTTGCAGCTCCTATTGTCCTTCAAAAATCCACATCATAATTGAATTTCTATCCTCCTTCTACTTAGTTGCAGTTGGAATTAATTCCAACAAAATGATCTGAAAGGGTGTAGTTCATTAAATAGAAAATCCATTTGAGAGCCATGATGAGGGGAGCTTGTACCTTCTCTGCAATCTCTGCAATAAGGACTTCCTTCCCTCTCTCATATGGTGGGGACATTGAAAGGAAAGTTGTTGGAATGAAGTCATTGAACGACTGTATTGAGAGGAGACCAGGTTCAACGAGACTATACATACCTCATGGTTTGGACATCAAATTCATGTTCTTACAAGCATGACAAGCTTTGTTGAAGCCTCCCAAGCTCAATTGCTTGGTTAAGCTACTTGCTTGGGCTACTTGGATTAGCTACTAGACAGGAGACAGTCATTGACAGAAGGTATTCGATAGTCAGTACTCGATACAGATAGATGTCGATCACTCAATTCCAGGTGGCAATGTCTTCTTTTGTCTTTTTTTGAATTGATGGCTTATTGTTTGTCATTTTAGTCGTAGCAGGTGCCGCATAGAAGACTCATAAGTATAGACTCCTCTACCTGGAATCATTCAAATAGGATAGGAAGGTAAGCAAGGTATTTCCCAACCAAACAAAGCGGCTAAAGGTAAGGCCCGGAAGATTGTTCCATGCGGACTAATATAGGTAATAATGTAAGCTTATATTGTTAAATTCCCAAGAAAATTTTACATTTAGTGACACTATAACCTGGCTTTGGACTCTAAATATTTGTATCTACTTACATTTTCATGGGATGCTTACTTTATCTAGAAGCTAGTTGCGCAAAATTACAATTACAGAAGATCCTCTGCTATAATTTAAAAATACAAGCAGCCTAATCACTAGGTGTGGAAAACCCTAGGTTGATTCCTAACTTTTTCAAGTTTCATTACAAATAAAACCCAGGTTTTGACATGGACTGATCGTTTCTAAGAAGCCTTAGCCCCAAAGTGGGTTGAAGCAAGGTTTTAGAGATAGAAAACCTTAAATTCATGTTGAAACTGTAAAGGATTCCCGATCATGGAAATGGTCACATAACTCAATGATATATCATCCCATTGGGTTGAATTTGGATCACAAATTCATGTTGAGATTGCAACAAAATGATGAGCTTAGTGAAAAGAGTCTCCTTCACTAAGTGGGTCCGCAGGTTATTTTTGGCACAAGTCTATTTTTAGACATGTCGATCATATTCTATGAGTTGCAGGATGCTATTTGTGGATGGTTGGTCAAGTTGGAAAAATAGATGGACTTCTATTTTTAGACATATTGGGCAGAATCTATTTTTAGATTGCCAGTCTAAAAATAGATATATCGAATATTATTAGCTCTTAATAATATTTGGACTATAAACATTATCTTATTCTCTTGGAGCACTTCAGTTAAGTGCACAGATGTGGCACAGGAGCTGACAGAAGGAATTACGCTATTCCTGAGGGTTAAGTGGAGCTATTGCATGGAGACTTCAGTTAGAACTCATGTGACAGAGTTTGGTGAAGTTATTGAGGTAGTTGGTGGAGTTGTGTTCAGTTTAACTCAGTTAGACACAGTTGAGCTAGTTGTATCTAGTCTAACTGATTGATACACTAGTGAGAGTGGTGTGAATTAATTATTAATTAATTCACTAATTATTAACTCATTAATCAACTAAAGAATACATCGGTTAACTACAGTGCATGGACAGTTTCAGTGGAGACCAGTGAAGAGGTAGGTGAAAGAGCAGTGTGACTATCAGTTGTGACTATAGTGTTGCATGATTTGCAACACACAGTGGTTGGAGATGCCAATGAGGATTGTGTGAGCAAGGCTGGACCAATTCGAGTTCATTCAGGGCCATTCTTTAGCAGTGATTGCACAGTAGATGCAGGCTAGCAGGTGGCAGAGATCGGTGCATGGGATTTGCTAAATCACACCTAATTAGTGTGTAGCAATTGGAGATTGTACTGAGAGCTTGTGAGGAGATTTGTATGATGATTCTTACATGATCTCTATGACATATAATATACAGATAGTTGGGGGTTTTTAGCTTTAAGCTTTCCCATAAATTACTGTGTTCATATGTGTGAATTTTTATGGTTTTAATGTGTTCATGCAAATGATTTAATTTCTGCAAGTAATGATCAATGGTAGAAGAGATTTTGTATTGTGCATGAAGTCAAATAGTGTGTGATCAAGAGAATATCAGATGTATAACATATCAGTTATATCATTTCTACATGGTATCAGAGCAATCTTTATCATTGGAGCAATTGCAAAGCATTGAAGTGGTTGAGTTTTGTGTTGGTGGAATTCGAATTTGCAGCAGTGTTTTCTTGGTGTCAAAGTTGAGATGTCTTTCAACGGATTGCGATTGGAGTATTCCCTTGAGGGAAGCTCGAATTATATTGCATGGAAGGACAGGATGGAGGCGGTGCTGGAGGACAATGGGTTGAAGGAGTTCATAGATGCAGAAATTCCAAAACTTGCTTCTAGTGATGCTGCCGCACTTGACGCATGGCAAAAGAAGACAGCAAAATGTCGAAGGATTCTATTGGAAGGTGTGAAGGATCACATAGTGTCCAGCCTTCATGGTAAAGCTTCTCCATTCTTGATGTGGAAATTTTTGACAGACTTGTTCCAAAGCAAGAGTGACCAGAGGAAGTTGGCACTCAAGGATAAACTCAGGAACATAAAAATGGAGAAAGGCGACAATATACCCAAGTACCTCACGAAGTTTGTCCAGTGCAGGGATGAGCTGGGAAGTGTGGGGGTTACTGTAGATGACGAGGACTTGGTGAGCTTGGCTCTCCTTGGGCTTTCGAAGGGTTGGCATTCCTATTAGGACTCTGTCAATGGTCGGGAGAAACTACCAGGAAGGGAGTGACTTTGGTCGGATCTTGTGCAGGAGGAGATTAGGCGGAGAACCAGGGACAGATCTTCATCGAAGAATGTAGATGAAGAAAATTTCGCTTTGGCTGCCAAAGCAAGGAAAGGGAAGGGCAAGAATAATACTTCTCAATCTGGTGTGAAAGGCAAGAAGCAGGACATGTCCAAGGTGAAGTGCTTTCATTGTCACCAACACGGACATTACGCCATTAATTGTCCACAGAAGAAGAAAAATAAGTAGGCTACTGGATCTGTAGCTGGAGAGGCTTTAGCCTCGCAGTTTGAGCTGTATTTTTCGCTAATCGCATGCTTGGTCTCAAGTATGATGGGTTTAGTGTGGTTTCTTGACAGTGGTGCGTCTTTTCATATGACCGAAGATAAATATTTGTTCAATGATCTGGATGAGAAGGATCTTGGAGTGCACATCGAGATGGGAAATGATGGTAGATACAGTGCGACTGGTATCGGGACCATTTCCTTTGAGAGGGAATCTGGTAAAATTTTCATATTGAAGGATGTCATGCATGTTCCACGATTGAAGAAGAATCTGATCTCGGTGGCCATGTTGGAAGACAAGGGATATGATGTTGTCTTTAGCGAGGGAAAGGATTTCCTGTGCAGTAAGGCAACTGGTGAAACCCGGAGGATAGGGGTTCCAGTTAAGAACCTTTATCAATTATAGGTAGATGGTTGTGCAGCAATGGCAGGCAAGGCAGAAGGAGTGGTGAGCCAGGATGAGGGCGAGCTATGGCACAGGAGATTGGGCCATCTTCACCATGGTGCTTTGAAAATTTTGTAGCAGATTTCTACCGAGCTTCCCAAAGGTACACTTGCGCAGTCAAATCAGTGCAAGGGATGTACTTTGGGAAAATTTGTGAAAGCCGCCTTTCACGAGAAGGATAGTCGCGTCATGACGATCCTTGAGAGAATTCACACAGACGTGTTTGGACCTTTCTCAGTAGCTTCGACAGCAAATCACAGGTATTATGTGATCTTTGTTGATGACTTTTCTCGGAAGTGATGGATCTTCTTCATGCAGAAGAAGAGCGAGACATTCTCTAAGTTCTGTGAGTTTAAGGCACTGGTGGAGAAAGAGTCGGGGAAGCAAGTGAAGGCTCTTAGGAGCGACAATGGTGGTGAATTCATCTTTGGCGAATTCAAATACTTTTGCAGCGCAGAAGGAATTCGAAGAGAGCTCATAGCGCCTCATAACCTACAGCAGAATGGGATTGCTGACCAAAAGAATAGAACGATCGTGGGTGATGCATGGGTGATGTTGCATGATCAAGGCCTTCCCATACACTTGTGGGCTGAGGCATGCAATACTGCGGTTTATGTGCAAAACCGTTGTCCTCATAGAGTACTTGGCATGAGTACACCCAAAGAGGCGTTTTCTGGTAAGAAGCCTGATATTTCTCATTTGAAGATTTTTGGCTCACCTGTTTACATTCATGTGATGAAGGATGCCAGGAAGAAGCTGGAGCGGACCACAGAGGTTGGGATAATTCTGGGGTACACTGATACACCCCACAACTATCATGTGTATTTGCTAGACAATCGAAAGACTGTTGTGCGACGGGATATCAAATTTCATGAGGAGAAAGCCATGAAGTGTTCGCTTGAGAGGGAGCCACACTTGCATGCAGATGAGGAGCTATTAGTTCCTAAGGATGAGCCTCAGGATGTGGATCAGCCACAAGAGGAGGTTCATGGAGTGGAAGAAACCACTCATGCAGCGCCAACCATTAGAGGGCGGAAGCGCACTACAGAAGCTGAGCGACTGAATTAGGATGCAAAGAAGATTGTAGGAGCACCTACATCACAGTGTAGATAGAGACAGTCACCTGACTGATATACTGGATACATGGCTCTGATGAGAAAGTGTATCGTGACAGAGCCATCCTCTTTCGAGGAAGCTGTGGAGGACCCTGCATGGGTAAATGCCATGGTGGAAGAGTATCATTCGATTGTCAGAAACATTGCATGAGAGATTGTCCCAAGGCTGGAAGGGAAATCAGTGGTAGGTTCGAGATGGATCTACAAAGTGAAGCAAGCAGCTGACGGGAGACTCGAGAAGTACAAGGCAAGATTTGTTTCCCGGGGCTTCTCACAGATTGAGGGGATCGATTATGAGGAAACTTTTGCACCTATCGCGAGGTATTCTTCCATACAGACGATTCTTTCTCTCTCAGCATATATGGGGTGGCACATTCATCAGATGGATGTGAAGACTACGTTCCTCAATGGAGTGATTGAGGAGGAGGTATACATAGAGCAGCCTGAAGGTTTCGAGATCTTCAACAGTGAGTCGCATGTGTGTAGGCTCAAAAGAGCGATGTATGGGTTGAAACAAGCACCTCGTGCTTGGTACACACGGATAGACAGTTATTTCACCAGACTTGGTTTTACCAAGAGCGAGGCGAATCCCAACCTGTACCAGATAGTGGTTGAGGGTAAGTTGTTGATCATTGTGCTTTATGTAGATGATTTGATACTGACCGGTGATGAACAGTTGATACTCTCATGCAAGTTTGATCTTGCAAAAAAGTTTGAGATGAAGGACTTGGGCCTCCTTCATTATTTCCTGGGATTGGAAATTTGGCAGCGCAGTTATGGATTGTTTGTGTCTCAAGGCAAGTATGCCGAGGAGATACTGGAGAAGTTCAACATGCATGGCTGCAAGCCTATCGACACTCCTCTTCCTGGTGGATGGAGGAAAGAGGATGCTACATCAGCAGAGGTAGTGGATGCCACTGTTTACCAACAGTTGGTGGGGTCGCTTATGTATCTAGTCAATACACGACCTGACATATGCTACGTTGTTAACTAGCTTTCACAAGCTATGTTTAAGCCTACCAAGATCTTTTAGAAGGCAGGCAAGAACGTATTGAGATATCTCAGAGGCACATCAGGATATGGATTATGGTACAGACAGTCGGATGAGGTGAAGCTGTGTGGCTTCACGGATGCAGATTGGGCAGGGAGCCCAACGGACAGAAAGAGCACATCTAGAGGGATTTTCAGTATCGGGGTCGACAGCAGTTTCTTGGTACAGCAGGAAGCAGAGATCCGTGGCACTCAGTTCAGCAGAGGCCGAGTATATGGCAGCGAGTTTGGCTGCATGCGAGGCTATATGGATGAGGAAGATCCTGGTCGGGTTGTTCGGTTCACACTTAGATCCTACTGTGATATATTGTGATAATCAGAGTTGCATCAAACTCTCAGTTAATCCAGTATTTCATGATAGATCTAAACACATTGACATCCGGTATCATCATATCAGAGATTGTGTGTAGCGGAAGATCATGTTACTTTCTGATCTAAAAATGGAATGTACTTGAAAAGGGTGCAAGGTATCCATTTTCATTTATGTAAATGAGTGCAAATACTCCAAATTTAAATCTGAAAATGTGAGAACTTCATATTTCTAATACAGAGATAGACTGTAGGGGCATTTACCGGATATTTCACCTTTCAGAGAAAGGATGAATCCAGAGGCTACCTGGCCCTCTTACAGACTCTGCCTAAAGAAATAATAGAAGTAAACACTCAGATTTAATTAAAATGATATTGCTTTAAACTTGACATTATGCGGAAATTTAGCTGATAACATACGAAATCAAAAAAAAAATCGTTCCAAAACGTTGAGTAATGAAAAATTTATGACCAACTTTTAGTGGAGTTAATTGGCAGTTGCCCCACATTTAGTGGAGGAAATTGGGAGCGCCTCCAAAATCTCCGCCATATTAAACTCCACTTAACTGAAGCTTAATTAAATATTAAACTTGAGATTAGGCTCCTTAAGCGCTCTTAACATTAAGCTCCCACACTGGTCATATGATGAGGTTCCATGGGAGGAGGGCTGGCCCCTCCGTGCTCTGCCGGACCCACTCCACTAAAAGTGCAATAACTTCTTCATACAGTGTCCGTTTTTCAAACCGTTTGCGGCGTTGGGATCGTATCACCGAGGCCTTTCCCGTCACTCAGGAACCAAATAAATTTGAGCACTTTCATTTTTGAGCTTTTTCCCAAGCTAAGATTTGAGCTCCTGATCACACCTCCCAAATGAGAGGCTTTTGCACCCCAAAAGCTTACTGAAATGAAGAACTGAACTGTAGTACAGAAATGAGAGAATAACAACATCCTCTTCTCTTCAGCCTTCAAATATTTTCTTGAATTGCCAACTGTTCACATGGCGAATTTTGTTGAATGAGCCATTTACTTGTGCCAAATCCTGACCAAGTTTTCTCGCCATACCAATCTGCCAGAATGAAACCAGCAATGACACTTGCTGAACTTTGTGCCCTCTTTGCTTGCATGCCTTTCCAACTCATGGAATCTTACACTGCTTTGCACTGACACTTCGTTCTTTTCACCAAACGACACCAAAATAATCTTGTGCAACATACGACATCAACAACAAGTTGACAATGAAATGTGCTATACAATTGACACACAAAATCTATAACAAGTGTGCACACAACCGACACAAGTCGATAAACATGTATGACACAATCAACACAAGTCGATAAACAACAAGATACATCTTGACAAACACATGTGTATGTATCATGTACAATGAACTATATACAATTCTCTAATTACACATACAACCTCTATGTACATGTGCAACTTCAACTCTTCTTTTCAAATACCAACAAGTACATCATCCCAAAAACATGTGGGTGATCAAGAGCTGAACCAAAAGACATTGCTGCAACATAAGTGAGTATCATACTCATCTTTTACACCTCCATGGTGAAATTTTGCAACAACAAAGAAATTCCTTCAACTTAAACTTCTTATACATGCAATCTGGCATCAATTTTTCAACTGAAATACATGCATACCAATCTGAAATTTGCATATGTACAGAATGAGTAATGACTTACTGCAATAAGAAGTTAATCCACTTCCTACCAAGCCAACTCCATGGCGTCTTTTGCTGCAACTGCAATTCTTCATGTGAATCTTCCATTTCCACATCGATAATGGACTCCATAGATCCACTTGTGCCAAACTGTTTGTCCCTTAGCTGCATATGCTTTGGACGATTTGTTGGATGTAAAGTCCAACAATGAGAGACATCATGTCCCTTCTTTTGGGAAAAAGTGCAAGTCATATGCACATTCTTTGAAGGTAGTCTTTGCTTCATCTGCTTCTTGTGTGCCTTCTTCCTCATCCAGCATCTCGAAACATGATGGTTAAATCGACCACAAAATGTACAAGAAATCCTCTTATGCTGCTTTGCATGCTTGCCATAAGTTGCATGTCTACCATCTTCTTGTTGCAACAAAGGCTTCAAACAATGGTAATGAAGGTTGACATCATGACATTGATTTACTTGAGAACTTGGGAGAAATGTTCTCTTCAAATTTGCATCACATTCTTGAATGCATGTGCTCAAAGCTTCGCCATTAAGCTGCTCATAGCCAAGACCAATATTCTTGGGACGCTCCACAACACAAATAGGCTCAACAATGCCTTGTGCATGCTTGCCCAAACCTTTACCTTCTTGATAGCCCATTTTCAACATCAATTTGGACCCAATACCTCTTGTATGTCGTTCAAAAGAACCAACACACTTTTCAATAGAGGAAACTAAAGACAAATCAGACTGATTTACCTCATGATTTACATCTTGAAGATGAGGTATTTTCTTGGACAAAGCTTCTTGAGCTTGAAGAAGCTGCAACTCCATATCATGAAGTCTTTGAAGAATGGCTTCTTTCTCTTCCTTCATAGCTAGCAATTGTGCACGAAGTTCAACACTTTCTCTTTGATCCTCAATGAGAATCTGCACCATGTCCTTCACCTTAAAAAACTCATTCTTCATGTCATCATTGAAGAATCTCGTGAAGGAGGAAACTTCACTTGTAGAAGAAGTTGACATTATGTAAATGGTCAAAACAACCAAAAGGAACTTCCAAAGAAAAGTCCTCAAAGCTTTCAAACAAATGACAAGCTTTTAACCAAATGTCAGTAAAGACCCCTTCTTAATCAAGCAGCCTACAGTCTATCTCTGGTAAATGCCCCTATAGTCTATCTCTGTATTAGAAATACGAAGTTCTCACATTTTTAGATTTAAATTTGGAGTATTTGCACTCATTTACATAAATGAAAATGGATACCTTGCACCCTTTTCAAGTACATTCCATTTTCAGATCAGATACACCTTTTGCAAAAAAGAAAATGCTCATCCAATGCTCAAACTAAGCACAACCAAGCTTAACCTAACCTCTGATACCATCTGATCTGAAAATGGAATTTACTTGAAAAGGGTGCAAGGTATCCATTTTCATTTATGTAAATGAGTGCAAATACTCCAAATTTAAATCTGAAAATGTGAGAACTTCATATTTATAATACAGAGATAGACTGTAGGGGAATTTACCGGATATTTCACCTTTCAGAGAAAGGATGAATCCAGAGGCTACCTGGCCCTCTTACAGACTCTGCCTAAAGAAATAATAGAAGTAAACACTCAGATTTAATTAAAATGATCTTGCTTTAAACTTGACATTATGCGGAAATTTAGCTGATAACATACGAAATAAAAAAAAAATTTCGTTCCAAAAGGTTGAGTAATGAAAAATTTATGACCAAAACAACTTTTCCCTAATTTCCTCCACTAAATGTGGGGCAACTGCCAGTTAACTCCACTAAAAGTGGAAGTCCGCCTAAATTTGGGAGCGCCTCCAAAATCTCTGCCATATTAAACTCCACTTAACTGAAGCTTAATTAAATATTAAACTTGAGATTAGGCTCTTTAAGCGCTCTTAACATTAAGCTCACACACTGGTCATATGATGAGGTTCCATGGGAGGAGGGCTAGCCCCTCCGTGCTCTGTCGGACCCACTCCACTAAAAGTGCAATAACTTCTTCATACTGTGTCCGTTTTTCAAACCGTTTGCGGCGTTGGGATCGTATCACCGAGGCCTATCCCATCGCTCAGGAACCAAATCAATTTGAGCACTTTCATTTTTGAGCTTTTTCCCCAAGCTCAGATTTGAGCTCCTGATCACAAAAACAACTCAAACCCCAAAATGGCCATGGTGGCCCTGAAAACTCTCCTAAAGGTTTTCGGCCTCTGAAATTCTTCAAACAGAGCTAAGAAATGTTCCAATGGCTCTGAAATGTAGGAAATAGTCGAAATTGACTTTTGGTTCACCAAAAAAGGTTAACCACAGCTCAACCAAACTCAAAACCCAAAATGGCCCTAGTGGCTCAAAAAGCTTCTCCGAAGCTAAACAGGCTGAAACTGAGCTCCAATGGCTATGAAACCTGCGCCATTGAGTCCAAAATGCTGTTGACATCTGGTATCATCATATCAGAGATTGTGTGCAGTGGAAGATCATGTTACTTTCATACATTCCTACGAAGGATCAGGATGCTGATATCTTGACGAAGGCGCTCACCAGGAGCAAATTCGAATACCACAGGGGCAGGATCGGGGTGGCAGATAATCCCTATATTTTTGAGAGGGAGTGTTAATATTGCAACAATATGATGAGCTTAGTGAAAAGAGTCGCCTTCATTAAGTGGGTCCGCAGGCTATTTTTGGCGCAAGTCTATTTTTAGACTATGTCTATTTTTAGACATGTCGATCATATTCTATGAGTTGCAGGATGTTATTTGTGGATGGTTGGTCAAGTTGGAAAAATAGATGGACTTCTATTTTTAGACATATTAGGCGGAATCTATTTTTAGATTTTCAGTCTAAAAATAGATGTGTCGAATGTTATTAGCTCTTAATAATATTTGGACTCTAAACATTATCTTATTCTCTTGGAGCACTTCAGTTAAGTGCACAGATGTGGGACAGGTGCTGAAAGAAGGAATTACGCTATTCCTGAGGGTTAAGTGGAGCTATTGCATGGAGACTTCAGTTAGAACTCATGTGACAGAGTTTGTTGGAGTTATTGAAGTAGTTGGAGGAGTTGTGTCTGCTTAACTTAGTTAAATATAGTTGAGCTAGTTGTATCTAGTCTAACTAATTGATACACTAGTGAGAGTGGTGAATTAATTATTAATTAATTCACTAATTATTAACTCATTAATCAACTAAAGAATACATCAGTTAACTACAGTGCATGGACAGTTTCAGTGGAGACCAGTGAAGAGGTAGGTGAAAGAGCAGTGTGACTATCAGTTGTGACTATAGTGTTGCATGATTTGCAACACACAGTGGTTGAAGATGCCAATGAGGATTGCGTGAGCAAGGCTGGACCAATTCGAGTTCATTCAGAGCCATTCTTCAGCAGTGATTGCACAGTAGAGGCAGGCTAGCAAGTGGTAGATATCGGTGCATGGGATTTGCTAGATCGGACCTGATTAGTGTGTAGCAATTGGAGATTGTACTGAGAGCTTGTGAGGAGCTTTGTATGATGATTGTTACATGATCTCTATGACATATAATATACAGATAGTTGGGGGTTTTTAACTTTAAGCTTTCCCATAAATTACTGTGTTCATATGTGTGAATTTTTATGGTTTTAATGTGTGCATGCAATTGATTTAATTTCCGCAAGTAATGATCAATGGTAGAAGAGATTCTGTATTGTGCATGAAGTCAAATAGTGTGTGATCAGGAGAATCTTGGATGTATAACATATCAGTTATATAATTTCTACAATTCATTTTTTTCTTTGTAGGAAATTGCTTCAAGGAATGTCAGTGAGGTTAGTAGTTGCATCCCATGACACAGATGGAGTTCCTTCCACTTTAATGCCAGGTCGGGGGTTAATTATTGTCCAGGAAGTGTCGGCTTACACACCTAGTCCAATCCCTTTTTGAAACATGCCTTTAAAATCAAGAAAACCATGACGAGAATAGATATTTAAAGCATAACTTAATACTTTGTCAATCCTACCTATGAACCATAGTGTTACAAGAGAAATAAACACATTTTTTCCTCTGTTAAATTCATTTACAAGGAGGTTTCTTAGTTTCCATATTATCAAACTACTTATATTCTTAACTCAATTCATGCTTCATGTTTTAAGTCTACTTTTTCACTTTTGAAGTCTATTTTTCTTATATAGAAGTGAAGATTCATGAGATGTTTGTCTCTATTTTCTTTTCTCATTGAAATAATAGAGTAGATATCATCCTTCTAGTATTTTCACTGCCTTTTATTTAAAGATAATATTATGACACATAATCTATACCATGTCACATGTTCACTACTACTTTCTATGAATATTTATTTGTTGTGAAAATTTATGTGCTAGAAATAATAGATTTCAGAGGTTCTTAGGGAGCGGATTCTCCTTAGGTTAGTTTATGTTGTAATTGCACAAAGTTTGTGGCTTAGATAGAGGTTAAGTACTTGGAAAATTTTAAGGATGAAAAATTATCTTGAAGATTAAAAACATTGGCAAATCTCACTAGTCCCTAATATGAAAACTATAAAAATTTTATTGATATATTTGTAAAATTATTCAAATTTATAATGGTTTTATATATAGTCTTTAAATGATGTTGGCGATTTTTAAGGTAAAATAAATTTATATTTTAAAATCTGGGTGAATCATTGTTATAAAAAATGGAAATTGGCGAATCTTTTTTATGGAAAAATCATGGAAAATTAGTCCACCTACGAATATTAGCCCCTAAAATTTCCCATGGTTACGTAATTTGGATAGTTATGATATGTCAGTGTCTTGAGACATATAGGTGTCATCCAATTCAAACAAAAGAATTAATGACTTCAACTTATAAATACTTTTCTTTTATCCATTGTGCAATTACAATAGCATTTTCTACCAGCCATGTGTCGTCCCATAATATTTTTTTTATCAATTATGCAGGTACAATAGCTTGTGCTAGTCGTCATGTGTCATCAGATAATATTTTATTAGGGTTATGCCAAAAAGTCATTCATAACTGGTAAAATGGCTTGGATCTTGTTAGGCTAATATCAAACCTAAAGGTTATTTATTGAAAGGTTGTGAAGGACCAAATATTCATCACATTGAAACTAACCACTATCAAATTGATACAATTGTGTTATATCTCGTGTTTTTTATTGTTCAACATATTTATCATTTCCCTCTGCTTGAAGTTATGTTCTTCATAATTAAATTAGCAGTGGTACCTGGTTTCATTGGCCTAATAGGCTCTAGACCCTTTCTTGTGGGGCATGTAAATGATTAAATACTATTTTTTTGCTTCCAATGGCATTCTAGTTTTCTTTCTCATATTTTTCCATTGCATTGTCATTGCATGTCTGTGGGCAGCAACTAACAAAAGGGCCAAGTTCATATTGGAATTTTGGTCTAATGGTTCCTCTTTTGGGGGATGAAAAACTAATAACCCTTGTATCTTGCTTTGATTGTAGATATTTAATTTGAAAGTAAAAGACTCCATGTTGACCTCTTACCCATATAAGTGATGGGTTTCCACGAACAAATATGTATAAATATTTGAGAGACAATATATGTTTCTTTTACAATATTTGATTCACAGCTTAGAGTTGATGCATAAGATATTTTAATTCATTTATTTTTCCAAAGCATTAGGCTCACCTAAGGAACAAAATGATTGATTACTATAATTTTTTTCTTTCCATGCAATAGCTGATTACTTTTAGGTTTCTTATTGTATTGTTACATGGCTGCAGTGACACCGATTAAAAAACTTTGACTGCAAATTGCTGAAGGAATTGAAAACCTTACCTGCTGAAAATAAGCTTCTTTTGACTGGAATGTCCCTACAAAATTATTGCCATGTATTCCTTTCTAGTTATTCCAGGTCCTTACCCAAGACCGACTATCTACAATTTATCTATGTGGATGTATACTAGAATAAAAATTGTCAAAGGAATTCCACCTTTGTTGGGCTAGCTTAAAAGGTGCAATGTTGGCTTGCTTCTCAACAAATCTTACTATTACCAGCTTGGGAATTGAAATTGAAGCAGTGAATCAATGCTCTCCAACATAATATGGAGTGAATTAAGAGGAATTGATTTTATACAACTAGTTTGTTGGCATTGGCCCTACATTATACTTGGTAGGCAGCAGAGACAAAGGAAAATCCATAGCTTGCATCTCTTCCATATCGAGATTGAGAACCTCTAGCAACATATCTTCCAGATAAATAGGCATAGCTCGCAACCCCCTATTAAATAAATGAAAATTCGTGGGGCAACCCTGTAATTATTTGTAATCTGAATATGAAAACTTAGGGGGAATATGTAATCTTAGGGCATACGATGGAAATGAATCTATTGATTGTAGTATTACATGGTCAGAATTCAAGGAAACTTCATTAGTGGAAGAAAATAATTAACTGTCATTTTTTATTAAATGTTGTAATGTGGAAACAAGGTGTGTCAGATCTCGGTGACTTGAGCAACACTACAATAACAACAAAAGATATCATGTAATCTTTTGACAATGCCTCTCCGCTTTCTTTAGACTTCTCAATTAACCCTATGTTACACCAATATGCATATCCCTGCAGGTAGGGATGCCTTTGCAGCCCCTCTTGTTTTAATTGTCATTGAGAGTCTCAATATTAAAATCAAGACAGATAAGGTTATGGGTTTATTCTCAGATTTCCATATTACTTGAAATTCCTCCATCTCCCACTTAATGTTCATGGGCTATATGCTTAATTTATTTCAAGTTTTGGTGTGGCAATAGTTACATCTGTAGCACATCACTTACATCTTCACTTTTTTACATTATGTGAGGGAGTCTTCACTGGTGGTTGAAATCACTAACGCTTTTGGAATTTCTCAAGCTCCGGTGGGTGAAGGATTCACATATTTGGGATTTCGCATGAAACCAAATAATTATCATAAATCTGAATAGTAATGGCTCATTGATATCTTCAAAAGGAAAGTAATCAATTGGAAATTTAGGTGCTTGTCCCTTGGTGACAGAATTGTGTTGGTACAATCGTTTTGGTACAATATCTAAGTGTATTGGTTGCATCTATATAGACTCCCTAGTGGTATTATCACATGCATAAATTCCATCATTGTAGACTTTATATTGTGAGGTGTAAGAGGAGGTAGGAAAATACATTTAGTCAAGTTAGAATCTATTACAAAGAGCTCGAATTTTGGGGGATGTGGTATAAAAAAATAGAATTTTTTGAATGGGCTCTATTGACTATGAGTTTCTAGTGGGTGCTCTCTCGGAGTATTTGGAATGGTCTATCATGTTAGGATTCAAAACATTATGAGAAAAATAAATATAATAATCAAGCAACAATACAAAAATCATATACACCATGATTTACTTTGGAGAACCTCATTCGCAGAAAAACCATCCAATAATAGATCTATTATTGTCCTTGGCTAAAACACTAAGCTTGCACCGCTCAACCATGGCTCACTACAATGGAGAACACCCAAGGATTTCACTACAATGGAGAATACCCAAGCCTTTTATCGGCTTCAACTACATGTATTACTATGAGCTCAATATGATGAGTCACTAATACTAGGTGCCCAAAACCACAATTGTTAACCATCATTGTTGACACAACCTCAACTCCACCATCAGGTCAAGTTTTTCTAACAATCCTCCTTTTAAACTTGACTTTGGGTTTTCCTTAGCCAAATCTAGCCAAACTAACCAAGTGAGTCAGCCACCACCATTCATCTCCAGGACCTACCCTGTCAACCTTATGGTATTTAAGAATTTCACATGTCTTCCTACCTCAGCATGCTTCCACATGCTCCCCTCTATCACCTAGGCCTACATCTAGACTTTAATAATGATTATTTACCAAGGTATGAATGCCATACCAGGAATTATAGGTGTATTCTCATTTACATGTAAAAACTTTTGACTCCATTATAATTCTTTCTTTCTTTTCTTTTTTCTTATTTGTTACTATCCTCTCATTAAACCAACATTCTCTGATTTCACCATAAATAACTTGCTTCCACACAAATTACTCTCCTTTCCACGCCACACAAAACCATTGCGTCCCCAAAAAAACTTGCATATCACCTTGTGAGACCACTATCCCATTATCTCAAACCTGCTTTACTATCTCATGATTTACATGTTCATGTTCATGGTGGGAACGACATCTTCTCAATGGCCAGATCCAAAACAATTTCGCTCCCATTATCCTTGTTAAAAATTATAGCTCAATTAAGGTAACTATATATTAAAGACCTAGTCATATTCATATTCCAACGACTTATTCAATTTCAGCCACATCATTCAATATATAAGCAATTTTCTTAATTGAACCCAAAAAAACAAAATCTATCGTGCTCTATATCCAATCCTCATATGCTAGCTGCTTAGACGATCATTTGTCCATGAACTTCTACTCTGCACGAACCTCTACCCTGACGTCTGACGTCTGTGGTGAATATGGCATTGCCATCTTTCTGATCATTCTACATATTTTTTTCTCTCAATCCAGAATCCATTGCAGTGACTTCTTTCTCCATCAACAATTGTCTGAGTCCACGACTTCCGCTTCTTCCTGGTTTATTTATTCCACATGTCCATTGCATTCTCGTGATATTTCTTAGTGCCTCAAGCCACGTTTTTCTGAATAACTTCCTCGAAGCAGCAAATATCAAATATGCTCTTTGTTGTGCTTCCTCGCTGATTAAATTGTCAAGTCAGATGCTTGGCAATTGCTTGAATGAATTCAGAATTTGAAGAGTTTACAACTTCTTTCATGTCCAGCCTTTCAAGCTTTTCCTCTGCACAAAGCCCTATAATTTTCCTTAAGGTGCTACAATTCTTGAATTTCGGAGTTATTAATGTTATCGGCAATGCCAAAACCTCCGGAATTTAACAAAAATTCGCGACATCGATCTATCTTGGTGTAAAATTTTTCATATCTTCCCAAAATCCCTTTGGTAAATTTAACAAATCTCTAATATAAATTCAAAGAAACTTCTAGAATTTGTTTTATCCTCATTTCGTGTACCAGCTATCAATTCATGTTGTTTTCAATTTGGGGCTCTCAAGACCAACTTGCTTTGACTACTACATATTTTATCAAGGCTGATACAATTTTTTCAATCGAAGATAAAAAAAATATATCTCATACCTCTTGGTGTTGCAACATCAGTTCTCTAATATAGGATTAGAATGTAAGATTTAGTAACTCTCTCGCTTTGCTTATTCTTAGAAGGGGTTTCACTCAATGAACCTCTGACATACTAAAAAAGACTCTTAATTCCACTAAATATTGGAAAATACCTCTAAAAATCACATTATTTAACCAATACACTTAATTTTAAAAACCCCTACTTTCATTATATATTGTAGGTATCCATTTTTTCATTGGCACTTTTTATACCCCTTTATATTTTTTAGTTAACTTTGAGCTCTATTTTTTATACTTGCCAATATAAAAACCATTTTCCCCCTTTTATATGCTCAATATATCATGTCATTTTTTCCTCAATATATATCCCTCAATATGAAAACATGTGGTATGGTATTTCTCCTCCCTAGTGAAATCTTTGTGCATTCATACAACCTCAAACACTTGGCAACTACATAGGTGTCCTCCTGACTCATCCTTTCACTGTACCTTTCCTTTAGCAATGTCCTCGTGGACATAATTCACAATGCTACTCACCACGGCCTAAACAAATCTTTGTGTTCTTGATCACAGCAAGAAATCTCTTTCCATTATTCTAACTCTTCTTAATCGCATATTAGTCAATGCATATGAGATTTAGCACACGTCCACAACCATCTGGCCCTTCCATGAATACCAAACATTATTGGCTCTGATACCACTTGATAGGATTCAAAACATTATGAGATAAATACATATAATAATCAAGAAACAATACACAAACCATATACACCATGATTTACCCTGGAAAACCCCATTTGGGGAAAAAACTACCAGCAATATATATATTATTGTTCTTGGATAAAACATAGTCAAGACGGCCAACAACCCGAGCTTTCACTTCTCAACCATGGCTCACTACAATGGAGAATACTGAAGCTCTAATGGCTTCAACTACATGTAATACCAAGAGCTCAATACCATGAGTCCCAATACTAGGAGCCCAAAACCACAAATGTTAACCATAACTTTTGACACAACCTCAACTCCACCATCGGTTAAGTTTGTCTAACATATCAAGAACCTATTTTGTTTTATTGGATTTAGCAAGATAGCTAGGATTGGGAGAGATAGTTTATATGGAGTGTAAGGGGAAAAAGGATATGGAGTGTAAGGGGCACAAATCCTTGTGATTCATATCATTAAAAAAACTACAAACCAACTTTATCACTTCGATTAGATTTGGAAAGGATGGGAACCACTGGGGCAATTTCCAATTTGGATGAGCGCGGTCGACCAAGACATCAGTGAGGATTTATCAAACATATGGGCCTCTTTCACTTCTCAATTATTCATGGATGGAATCACATTAGATGTATATGTTGACAAACTCTCCTAGTTCGATGCTACTACAAATGGTCCTATTTTTGTTAGAAGTATATATAATCATATTTCCTCATCTTGCATAGTTATGGAAAATAAATGTTGGTTCTCCAAGCTTAGACTCTACACCTACCAAAGGAACTCCTATTGTTCAGATGGTTTTTTTAGAGGAATAAAATTTTGACATGGTACATCATTTGCAAGAGGAGATTCCAAGGCCTTAAGAGATGTTCATTATTTCATTGTACAAGTGAGAGTATCTTGCACCTATTCATTGAATGTCTAGTGGCTAATGAAATCTAGGATTATGTTTTATAGATGTTGGGGATCAACATAGTTTGGAATTACATGTCCATTGAGTTTTGTTTCAAACAATGGTTCAATGGAATGAAGGTTAAAATCCTCTCCCTTTTTATATTTGTTAGGGAATCTGGAAGGTTCGGAATGCCCAAATTTTTTAGAAAGGTCTTTTCCAGTGTTGAGATTCAACAAGATGATGAGCTTAGTGAAAAGAGTCGCCTTCACTAAGTGGGCCCGCAGGATATTTTTGGCGCAAAGTCTGTTTTTAGACTATGTCTATTTTTAGACATATGGATCATGTTCTATGAGTTGCAGGATGCTATTTGTGGATGGTTGGTCAAGTCGGGAAAAATAGATGGACTTCTATTTTTAGACATACTGGGCGGAATCTATTTTTAGATTGCCAGTCTAAAAAATAGATATGTCGAATATTATTAGCTCTTAATAATATTTGGACTCTAAACATTATCTTATTCTCTTGGAGCACTTCAGTTAAGTGCACAGATGTGGCACAAGAGCTGACCGAAGGAATTACGCTATTCTTGAGGGTTTCTGGAGCTAATGATGGAGGACTTAGGTTAGAACTCATGTGTGAGTTTGGTGGGTTATAGAAGTAGTTGGTGGAGTTGTATTTAGTTTAACTCAATTAGACTCGAGTTGAGCTAGTTGTATCTAGTCTAAGTGATTGATACACTAGTGAGAGTGGTGTGAATTAATTAATAATTAATTCACTAAATATTAACTCATTAATCAACTGAAGAATACATCAGTTAACTACAGTGCATGGACAGTTTCAGTGGAGACCAGTGGAGAGATAGGTGAAAGGGCAAGATAGACTATCAGCTGTGACTATAGTGATGCATTGATTGCATCCAACACTTAGTAGAGATACCAATGAGGATTGCACAGTCAATCTTGGAGAAATTCGAGTTCATTCAAAGCCATTCTTCAGCAAGGATTGTGCAGTAGAGGCAGGCTAGCAGGTGGCAAAGATGGGTGCATGATTTGCAAGATCGAGCCTGAGTAGTGTGTAGCGATTGTATTGTACTGAGAGCTTGATATGATCAGATTTGTATGAGGATTGTTACATGATCTCTATGACATATATTGTATACATATAGTTGGGGTTTTTAGCTTCAGACTTTCCCGTTAAATCATTGTGTTAATGTGTGTGAATTTTATGGTTTCATGTGTGCATTGCAATTGATTTAATTTCCGCATGTGATGATCAATAGTGGAATATATTTTGTATTGTGCATGAAGTCAAATAGTGTGTGATCAGGAGAATCTTGGATATATAACGCATTAGTTATATAATTTCTACATCTAGATAGATCGAGTGGCATCAATTATTAGCATATATTTTATGGAATATAGAAAACTTCCAACTCCCAAGACCCCAAAGGTTATGGCATATAATAATTTCTCTTCTTCTCTACCATCAGTTTAGTTTGATGGGGCCGCACAAAATGATATATGTGGATGCAGTGTGATGATCAACATAGACACATAATACTCTTGGAAATTTTGCTAGAATACAGGTGGAGGTGCAAATAGTAGGGCGGAGGTTATTTCCATATGTGGATCCCTATACCGTGTTTTTTGTTTGAAGCTTAATGTGGTGCACATTTTTGGCTATTCATACGTTAAAAATGATTGGATAAACAAACATACATCCTTTGTCCCTCCCCTTATACAACTCAATAGCTAGTTGGATGAAGGGTTTATGGACTTGTGGGGTCATGTGAATGGTTTTTTTTTTACAATGTTGAAATTCTCATTTTTAGGCTCTTAAAGGGTGGTCATTCATTTGTTTTCTGACTAAATCCCTTCCATTGGTTTTCTTATTGATTGCTTTCCTCCATATAGAATCCTTTCTTTGCACTTATCATGTTATGAATATGGGAGGACTTTCTAGTGATGCTCCAGTGCATCGAAGCAGTTCATGGTGTATATTCTCTGGTTTTACGTTTAGGTAGCATTTTAAATTGGGACTTTCTCTTTACTACTGGTATTTGACTTATGGGTTACTTCTAGGTCCTAGTTTAGCTACATTTTTATGAGGTGACATGTGATTAGTCTATGGTGGGTGAAGTCACTTAACATTTGTCACATCGACTTTATTTCAACAATCTTTCTTAGATACATATTGGATATTTATATGTTAGGGTGGGTGGATCTTCGGGTAAAGCGTCTGTGGTTTTCTCTCTCATTAAGGATCTAATGGGACTGGCTCATACAGTTGGCATTGCTTTATTACATTAGGTATGCTTCTCTTTGGTGCTCCTAGTTTTTTTACAACATTCTCTCCAGTGTTGCTATATTTGACGTGGAGCTCGATAAACATTATTTATTATTGAGATTTTTACAATACATTACAATATCATCTTGAATTTCCGATTAATCAATTTTCATGGGGTTTTTCTGGCTATTTCAGGGGTGTTTCTTTCTATTTGCTCCTATTTGGTACATTCACATTAATTTGAGTGGCTATCATTTATCGACAACCTAGGGTGCTTTCGTGGCCCAAAATGTAGCACCCTCCAGCTGTGACACATGAAATATCCATGCAAAATCCCTATTATCCATACACATATGCACTCATCAAAGTGATGGTGGAGTTCGAACAATTTGTGAGATGTTATTTAGGTTTTTATCCTTCTGTCATTCTTCATGGCTCATGTCCAACCTTTGCATATACCATTTTTTTATGTTGATTATGTGGATCGCCCAAGCCACAAATTAACCCACATGTTGATCTACATTCATGTAAATGTAGAGACAAGTTAGTAAGTCCTACTGAAAAATTCACAAAATCATTTTCGGTGTGGATGTTTATTAGGACCACGTCTCTAGCCTTAAGTAGAAAAAACTTATCAGACGAAGGGGATTTGTCAGGATGAGTGCGCCTCAAATTAAGGAATGGGTTGAAATACATCGGTTTCCCATTCTCAAATACAAGTTGATGATTATTTCTCTATTCAACATGTGGAATTTCTTCCATTTCCTTAATTCAGTGGATGCAAAGAAAATTGTTTCCCTCTCAAGGTTTCAAGGAAGATGTTTTATCTCCCTTCACAGATGGTATGTAGGCTTTGACCTATTTAAGGATGTCCTGAGAAGGAAGTAATTATGGGCCAATCTCCCTAGTCTTCTGCTAGAGTTGTGGTCCCAATAGGAAATTTCAGAGATTATTGATTCGATGGGCACGTTTATCTACTTGGAGGAAGCTAAGTTGGGTGCTTTGGACAAGTGCATGGCCTAGGTGTTGGTGGAGTTGGATTTCTTTGGGGGTGTCCTAGTGGAGATTGACCTGGTTTGGGGTAACAATTATTTCCACTAGTGAATCAACTATTATGGAATCCCTTTCCACTTCCTGGGATGTCATTTGACGAGACACCTTCTTGTTGCCTTCCCTCATAGGTTTAGTGTTACTCTTTTCCCATAATTTCTTCAAGATGCCATGAGGAGTCACTTATTGATGTCCACACAAATTGAACTGTCACCAAAATGGAATTCATATGCAGGTATACGTAAGGGCCCAAGTATTAATTTTAGTTCTCCTTTCTCTTCTAAAGTTTCCACTGATGATGTTTCTAACAACTTAGTGGATTTAACTCTTCAAAACATGAAGGATATAGAAAATTCACACTCGGTTTCTCATCTAAATCTTGTTAGTCAGGAGGGAAAATATGGGTTCTTAACTTTATTTATTATTTCTCCTTTAAATTTCTTGAATTCTCGATTCTCAACTTCTATTTGTTCTAACCGATCCCTGGTAGCCCTGAATAAAGACTCATGAATTGGGATAAATTGTCCACCTATAGAAAATGTTTATCCTCCTATCCATTCTTTATTTTTTCAGGGGTTCCCTTGCCTTCAGATTATGTTGATTTAGATCTGGAGTACCTTAAACATAATTCGTCTATTGACCTGGAGTCACTTACCATTCAAAATCACCCTTCTCCTCAAAGGGGTTACACATTAGTCTCAAATCAAGGAAAAATGTGACTATTAGGAAGAATATGGGAACTAGATACAAAAAGGTTACATCTTGTTCTCCTTATAAAAATTCCTTGTCCCCAAATTTTCAAGAGGTTCAATTTGGTCCTGTATTATCATCTGTGGAGGAATGTGATTTTGCTGTTGTTGATTCTTGATTCCTTTGTTAGGTCCCTATATCACTAGTATAGCCCCTTATTATTGTTAGTGTAAACCCCTTATTGTTATTATTGTACCCTTGTAAG
The DNA here is from genome assembly GCA_034641835.2 of Pinus albicaulis. NCBI lineage: Eukaryota > Viridiplantae > Streptophyta > Pinopsida > Pinales > Pinaceae > Pinus > Pinus albicaulis. The sequence goes on along the minus strand of CM076580.1, from coordinate 1,557,339,563 downwards.
CCCCATTTTGTTATTATTGTGCCCTTAAATTATTATTGTTAGGTCGGCTAGGATTACATTGTGGCCCACTAGGATTACATTATGCCCCATGGACTCCTATATATAGAAAGGAGGTTTTGTGAATTGTATCATCCAAGAATTGTTCATTTATGTAATGTATTGGAGGTTGCCCCCTCGAAGTGGCTCATTTCTAAGGCGTTGATATCTCTTTTCTTCTCTTTTTGAGCTGGTTACACAACATTTGGTATCGTAGGAAGAATCCTAATTTCAATGGATTTTATCACGGGTTTACCTAAGTCTGAAGGAAAGAATGTCATCATGGTGGTAGTTGATAGACTTACCAAGTATGCACACTTTTGTGCATTATCTCATCCATTTAAAGCAAGTACGGTTGCTACTACATTTGTGGACAGAATTCAAAAGCTACATGGAAGCCCAAGGGTTATTGTGAGCGACAGAGATCCCATTTTTACGGGAAATTTTTGGACAGAGTTATTTTCTACTTTGGGTACTAAATTAGCTCATAGCTCATCTTATCATCCTCAATCTGATGGTCAAACTGAGATATTAAATAAATGTTTGGAAGGATATCTTCGTTGTTTTGTATCTGATAAACAAACACAATGGGTCAAGTGGTTACCTCTCGCTGAATGGTGGTATAACAATTCCTTCCATACTGCAGCAAAAATGACCCCATTTATGGCACTTTATGGATATCATCCACCATCCATCACATCATATTTAAGGGAAAATTTGAAGGTTCAAGCAGTGGAAGATCACATCGAGCATCGGCAAGAAGTTCTCCAACTCTTAAAGGATAACCTGAATTTGGCACAAAATCGAATGAAACAACAGGCAGATCAACATCGCAGCGAGAGAAGTTTTGATGTAGGAGATTGGGTATTTTTAAGGCTACAACCATACAAACAAATGTCCCTCAAGCAAGCTAAGAAGGATAATAAATTATCACCAAAGTACTATGGTCCTTACAAGGTGTTGCAAAAGATTGGTTCTATGGCATACAAATTGGAACTTCCTGCTTCTTCGCGAGTACATCCAGTTTTCCATGTTTCATGCTTAAAGAAGGTTATAGGTGAAAATCTTCCAGTTCAAACAATATTGCCGGAACTTGATGAGGAAGGAAAAATAATATTGGAACCTGAAGTGGTCATGGAAACAAGAACTCGACAGCTACGGAATCGATCAATTTCAGAGTATCTCATCAAGTGGAAGAACTTACCCACTGAAGATTCTACATGGGAGGATGAGAATTTTATACAGAAGCACCAAGAGCTACTCAAGCATTGAGGACAACACTTTTTGAAGGAGAGGGGCATGTTAGGTCCCTATATCACTAGTATAGTCCCTTATTATTGTTAGTGTAACCCCCTTATTGTTATTATTGTACCCTTGTAACCCCATTTTGTTATTATTGTGCCCTTAAATTATTATTGTTAGGTCGGCTAGGATTACATTGTGGCCCACTAGGATTACATTATGGCCCCATGGACTCCTATATATAGAAAGGAGGTTTTGTAAATTGCATCATCCAAGAATTGTTCATTTATGTAATGTATTGGAGGTTGCCCCCTCGAAGTGGCTCATTTCTAAGGCGTTGATATCTCTTTTCTTCTCTTTTGGAGCTGGTTACACAACATCCTTAGAGGGGTTTTCCTTAGAGGGGTTGTGCATGTTTCAAATATTCCCCTATGATTATTATGTCCATTAAATTATGGGTTATAGTTGATTCCTTTACAATAATTTCCCTTCGATGTCTTACTCAGCTTAAAAGGCCCACAGTCATCCTTATTCAAGAGAAAATAGTGTATCGAGAGAGGGAATGAACATATTTTCTAAAACATTTCCCTATATGGAAGGTTTGTGTGATGAATGTCATTGGAAATTCCTAAGGATTGGTTGGATTATGGGATTCTCAAGTCATAAACTTTAGGGTGTATAATTCCTTTGCAGGAATTAATCTTTCATGCTTTTCTCAAGGATCAAATATTCTCTTGCATTTTCTTAATATTTATGCTCCTTATTCATTCAGGATATATTTCTGGAATCGTTTGAATAAATGTGGGCTAATGAAGATTGGAACTCTCATCTTCGTAGGAGACCTTAATTTGACAGTGACCATGGATGAAATCTGGGGCATGAAATGTAAGATGGATCCAATGGTGGTATTTTCAAAGAACTATTTGAATGCAATATGTCGGTGGATATCTTGTCGGATTCAAAATTACCAACACAGAAGAACAATCGTTCTGGTGATGACGGTATTTTAAAATGATTGGATCATTTTTTAGTGCCTTAAGGTCTATTGGAACATCTAGGATTTGTGCATTCATGGGTTTCCCCTTCCTTTATATCAGACCATGATCCTATTTTTCTTCATTGGCAAGGGGATAGTGACTGGAAGGGAATTCCTTTCATGTTTAAACATTATTTTCTCAAGGACAAGGCATTTGAAGTATTGGTTTTGGAAACATGGACAAAGCCTATTACAAATCCTATGGTCAATTGGATTGATCTGGTTTGCTATAAGCTAGCGAATTTAAAGTATATGGTTTGCAAGTGGGAACATCATAAGAAGAAAGAGAACTTACAAGAATAAAAATAAATTGACAAAATATCTAATTCATTTGGCTTGGACTATTTTTCTGCAGCTACAAAACGATCAACGTTAGAACTAGAAGGTTGTAAACGAAAATTAGTAAGGCTTCAAGAGAAGGAATGATGGCTAAAAAGTTGTGTAATCTAGATTACGGGAGGAGACAAAAATATTAAAAAAAAAAAAAATTATCACCATGCCCTTAAGCTAAGGAAAAATAATTACATATGGGGACTTTCAAACAGCGAGGGAAGGCATGTCACTTCCCTGAAAGATTTATAACAAAAGGTTTTTGGTTTTTTTGGTAATCAATATCGTGCCAGCGCAGTGACTATATAGGAAAATAATTGGGCTTCATTCAATTGTATCCACAAATGTTCAGCACCGAGGAAAGTGAATATTTTGGGAGACCAATCACATAAGAAGAATTGATATGGTTTTTTAAATCATTGGATGGGGGCAAGATCCTAGAGCCCAGGACTAGATGTGTGGACTATCAAACTTTTCCTACACTTTCTAGACATCGTGGCACAATATCTTCTTTTTTGGAAGAGGAGTCACAATCTCAGCATTCAATATTAGGTTCTCTAAATGCTACTTTCGTCGCTCGTATCCCTAAAGTGTATAACACTTCCTCTTTCATGGATTACAGGCCCATATTCCTCTGCAATGCTTCATATAAAATTATTTCTAAGATCATTTTTTCCCATATGAAAGTTAAATTGTCTAATTACATTTCTCCAAAACAATTTGGGTTCTTGGCTAATAAGAGATTCAAGATGCAGTGGCTATCACTCAAGATTGCTTACATTTCATCAAGGTAAAAAATAAGGATGCATGTCTACTAAAAATTGATTTGATTAAATCCTCGACTATGTTGATTGGGAATTTATAAGAATGATTTTACATAGTATTGGTCTTTTGATGTGAGTCGTGGGTTGGATAATGGAAAGCATAACTTTTGTAAATTTTGTTGTTTTAGTTAATGGGGCCCTACATGATTTTTTAAAGCATGGAGAGGACTAAGACAGAGGTTTTCACTCTCCCTTATCTTTTTCTTTCTATTCATCGATGGTTTGAGTGCGATTATCATGGATTCTCATTCTAATGGTTCAATTTTTGGGTGCAGGATTATAAGAAACACAACCATTTCTCACCTTATTTTTACGAATGATTTCATTTTTGCAGGGAATATTTTTGTAAGTGAATGGAATTTTTTTCATAATATCCTCTCCTCTTTTACATATGAATCATGCCTCTATATGAACAAGTCTAAATCTACTCTGATTGCAGCATCTCGAAGAGGTCTTGATTGTGTATATTAAAAAAACATGTGATCTTTTTACTTTCCCTATGGAAAATGGTTGCAAATATCTTGGTTTTGTTATAAAACCAAAAAAATATGGCACTAAAGATTGGGAATGGTTGATCAAAAAATTTGAGAATAGGTTGTCTTTGTGGTCACATAAATAGCTCACTATGGGAAGTAGACTAGTCCTTACCCAATCAGTTTTGCAAAGTATACTATTATATTGGATGCACATTTTCATGCTTCCTAAATTTATCATCAATAAGATTAACTCTTTCATTTAAAATATATTATGGAGTGGAAGAGTTTATTTAAAAAAGATACATCTCATGTGCTTGAATAAATCTCTCTACGGGTGGTGAATTGTGGATGGGGTATTGAAAATACTGAACAGTTTGGATGGGTTATACTAGTAAATAGTTTGTGGTGAGATTTAAATGGAAATGGCATATGGAAATTGATCATCAAAGAAATATACATGAGAAATTAACCATTATCGACATGGATAAAGGAAGAAACTCGGATTCCAATCTCGATTTCATATATCCAAAAGAGTATGATGAAAATTAGACATTGGCTACTAGGGAATCTGAGATGGGAGACTAGCTCAAGAAATTTGGTGGAAATAGCTTTATAACCCACTGAATGGTTTAATGGGAATCATTTTATGCCCACCCCACTCATCAGGTGCATTCACAATATAGGCCTTTATCATTTAAATCTAATTTATGTTGCACATGATTATATTTCTATGATTCCACTATGGACTAAAGCTAAGGAGCTTGGCCTTAACAGTGATATGGCTAATGTGTGGGAGACATAAGTTCACAATTTATGTGGAAGGTATCTCTATGACAAAAAATGCAGATATCCTTTCATTGGATGGGAATAACTATCATGGAAAAATCTTGGTTAAAGAAGCATACAACTATATTTCTCCTACTCGACATGATTTTGAGGACCAAATTTGGTTTCAAAAAATATGGAAATGGAAATTCCCCCTAAAAATTAAGTCTTTCTTTTATGCGGAATTATGGATTATGGATAAAACACATTCCCTAAATGTGGTGCTATGCATTTAGAACAACAGATCAAAGACTTTGTAGACACTTTTCCTAAGAATAAATAGACACGCAGAAATATGGAGAAACTTACTTGTGATCCAAGCGCTTCCTATTCTCCTTATGTCGCTCTTGTTGTAGCTTCCAATCCAAATTTGATCGCTACACTAGTTCCTGCAAGTATAAACACTAAACAGCAAAGAGATTTTAATATACATATGGCTATTTACCTTAATCAATTAAATCAATGAAACATGAAACATATACATCAGCTAAGAATCCATAATATGAAAGATAGAAACATATACAGATACATATGTGGGAAAATGAACGGCAATATTTATTAATGGATAGAAGGGGGAGGTTACAACCAGCGATTGATTTGATGTCACAAAATCCAGCATTCATCCTAGCCTCATCACAATATACATCTCACTAGCAGCATATCATTCTAATCACACTCAATTGAGAATTCAACAGCATTTCATTACCAAATATCTTCCTTCTCAAGCACTAGGATCTGTGCTCAATTTATAGAGCAGTTGAAGGTAGTTTGTCAATCAATGACTTTTTAATAATAGGCAAGACATGTTCCCAATCTCAGAGGTGTTAGATGGACACATGGATTCGAAGTTTGACACATATGGACTCTTCTAGAAGGCACTGGCCATGTGGAGATTCCGGAACAATGAGAATTTTTCTTTCATTTGACCAACACACTATTGAATATCAGGAAGTGCTTTGCAGAGCATCCTTGAATGGAGGTAACTACATATGCAAAGTAGTTAATCCCTTGAGAGGCTGTGTTAGTGAGCTCATAGGTGATATAACATGTACTTCAAATCTTGGAAACCTTGCAATGGAAGTCATAGATGATTTGTTCTTGTTCTTTGTCTTAGGGCATATAGCAGCTGAAATGATAGGGGATGATAGACCCTACTTCTTTGGTTCTGGGGATGATGTCCAGTTTAACTGGGTCATTGGGAATGGTGCCCAAATTGACCTATAACAATTGCCCCCTAAAGCATGAAGTCAGAATAATAATAACAGTATTTTTTGAATGATATGCTTTACATTGTGATGGGCTGGAACTGAAGCGGAGTGGCGACCTGCATCAATCTTACAATACATTACACTGATATATCCTCTTGATCACGAATTGATGAGGGAAGGCATTCCCATGCTTAGCACATAAACTATCTAATAACATGTACATAGTGCAGAAAGTCGTCTACATTGGAATGTTGCCCAATACACACATGCCTACAGATATAGGCCCATGTTCGGATGATGATTTTTCTGTAAGGTCACCATACAGATGATGTGTACAACAATCTTGAAATCGTAGCCCATATGGCTGAAACTAGATCTGGGGTCTTCTTATCTCGTTCACTCGATCATTTGAGTACAAGTCTAGCCATGCGAATATATGATTTGTAGTCGAACATGGTAAGACATTGTTTGATTACTAGCCAATGATGTGAGCTGTTTACAAATGAGAGAGAACCACCATTGATGTTAATGGCCCTCAAGGTACTACAGCACATTCCGTAAGGCTTGAATATATGATTTGATGTTGAACACCAAACAAAATCTCTCGATAAAAAGTCCAGAAGCGAGGATCTTGCCGATGTTGTAACAAACCTCATGGTACTGGAAGATGATGTTTCTAAGTAAACTTCCTGGATGATGATTTGACGTCGACAGGAAGTCACTTTATTGAGAAACGGGAGTTACTAATTTTGGAGACAAAATGTGACTTGATATAGCAATGTTCAGGGATGATTTTCATGAGAATGAAGGTTTATGAGTATTGCAGAAGGATGATTATTCACTGGATGACTTCTCTTGAACATATCGGAGACACTGAGATGAGTTGGCAGCATTGACCCAAAACCGAAGTGAAGGTATGATGAACCATTGGTATGAATTAACCATCAAGAAAATTACCCAACCCAAACAGTCACGATGATGGAGTGAACTGTCATGTTCAAGAGCGACCTACTATCGTAAAAGTTCTGTTCACTTTCCCAAATTTTCCCCGGTCATTTGTCGACCAGTATCTCTTTATTTTTTAACAAGCTTGAGGCGGATAACATATTCTTGATCTATAATTCAACCCTTCGGGCGAATAATGTATCGCTATTTAATAATTTAATGAGTCTAGCGATGAATGAAACTCGATTCTTGCCATGATCGATAAGCCCATCGTTATTTTATGTTTTAACAAGCCTAACGAAAGTGACAGCTTGATCCTTTTTTATATTTAGAGAGTTTGAAAAAGAGGACGAAAGAAAACTCCATAAGTAATTTTTCGTAAATTTGTCACTTAGATCCGAAAATAGATATCAATTCATTTACTTTTACGATCTCAAAAAGACAAGTGCTCGGCAATCTTTTCACATTGTCGGAGCCTGAAAAGAGCTAAAAGAAGGGTCCATGGGTTCATTTTTCGTTGTTATCGAATCTCGAAAAAGAGATGAAAGTGCGCTTCAAGCCTTTTTCATTTTTATCAAAGCTCGAAAAATAAGGATAAAAGTATTCTTTGTGGTCAAATAATTCTTGAAATAAATCTGCATGACTAATCTACTCATCAGTTGCAAAACATGTTCAGAACAACATCAAATGGATTAAAAATACCTGTTTCATGATAATAATAAAAAATAAAACCATAGTCACAGCAATAAATATGATTTGAAAATAATAAAATGACTAATTAAAAGAGTTTTACTATTCATTTTTACTATTTGAAAGTTACCATTTGCATTTTGGAGCTCTGAACCTGTTTTTGCCCCCGAACTTCAGCCGTTGATTGCGATCGAATCTATGGATGGTTTTCATCACCGTTTGATCTAGGTTGGTGCCATAAACCCTCTCTTTCTTTCAGTAGTCAATTCATTTCATTTCATTGCAAATTTTTTAGGGATTTGGGCCCCTTAGGGTAAATTTTTTTTCAAAAGAGGGCAACGCACCCTTGAGAATCAAAAACTGCATTGTGGAGCACCTAAATTGAAGCCTAGGTGCATATACAATGCACTGTCTATGGTTCAAGACTGTGTTGGGCGCAATTCACATTTTTTATTCTTCCATTGTACCCAAATTTTGCATAATTTTTGCATGAAAGGTAGTCTAATGAGTCTTATGATTATGTTTTAGGAATTCATTGGACTAGAATGACAATTACTTGGAGAGAAAGAGAGCATGAAGAACAAAATATGATTTCCCTAAATGATCCAGGTTCTATAAGATCCCTACGAGATTGTGGGTTATTAAAGTACTTTCGCTTGTCAGGGATGAGGCAACAAATAGAACTCTTGGATTTCTTAGTTCGAGCATGGGATCCGACGATTGAGGCATTTCACATTAGGAACAAAGTGGTTTCTATTACAGTGGAGGATGTATATTTTATTATAGGCTTGTCAAGGACAGGCTTGCTCATTTCTCTTTCAGGGTCTGCTCTCAGAGGAGAGACAGTGAGAGATTATGTTTTGCAATATTGTTATCTAGGGGTAGAGCCAAGAAAGGATGGGAAAATAAACTTCCATGACATTCGTGATTTTCCTTTGAGAACCATTCTATTCACAATCGCAAATCTTGCCAGCACCATTACACTACATGTAGCAAATAGATATTATATGTAGTATGTGCTAAATTGCATGGAGCCAACATTCTTCAACTGGTCTGAAGCTATACTTTCTCAAATAAAAGAAAAACTGAAAAAGGCAAAGGGAGGAAGGAAGAAAAACTTCAGTTATGGTTCGATCCTCATTTCATTTGCCTTGGAGTGGATTCCACTGATGCAGCCTCATCATGTGACACTAGGTGTCTCTAACCCTAGAGATCTGAGGATGCAGATATGGGTAGAACTAATGGCTAGGCATGCAGGCCAATCATCCATTGTGTTCTTGACTGCATTATTCGCCAGGTTCAGGCGACAAGTTATTGCCATTGATGAGTATGCATACGTAGGCATCGATTTCCGAGGAGATCCAAACTTAGCTTTACCAGAAGGTGCTCAGTGGGGTGCAATAGGTAAGATTGTTTTGACCATGTTTTTTTATTTTTCTAAGGTTTATACAATGCTTTTTTATTTTAATGTTTTCCCAAGACTAAACTAAAGTTTTAATGTAATGCATATGTTGGTTGAGTTCAACTGGTGGAGGAACCAGAGCATGGAGCGGATGAGCCAGCAGAGAGGGCTGTCGGGAGAGAATTCCTTCAGGATTTAGATATGGTTGAGACTATGTCTGAGCTTAGGCAGCACATAGAGGGGTTGACCTTCGAGATTCCATATTTCCAGATTGAAGAGTTACCCATGCAACTGCAGCTCCATACTATAGGTGTTCCTAACCGTTGGATGTGGTTACTGCATAGGATAGCTATATCGATAGCATGTTACCATGAGCATCACTAGTTTACTTTTGACATGTTGCATACATTTTGAGGTCAGATGACCAATGTGTCTTGGGCACAAATTTTTGTAAAAACCAATAACTATCTATCTATTTGATTTCAGTTTTTTCCTATGTTTATTGTGTAATCCTATTCAATTATGTGAATGTATCTTTACATGTGTTGCAAATGTCTGTCTATAACATGATTAGCTAAAGAATCATTCAATGTGTTCAAGTTTCTAGAAATGTGTTGATATTGAATAAAATCAAAGTGTCTTTCCAAAAGTTGAACTCTTAGGAACAAACGATGCAGTGTTGGATTTCTAATAATATAAACACTAGTAAGTTGTAATACCACAAGTTGTGAGTCTAACCTTATGATGATGTAGTTAATACCAAATGAAATGGCATAAGAGAGAAGTTCGATCAACGTGCAATACTCAGCGATATTGTTTGTTGATCTACCGATACAAATCCCTTGAAAACTCACTAACTCATCGTTCAGAGCGAAAATGGCCCACGCTATAGAGGATAAATTCTGCGTACTGCGACTAGCACCATCAGCATACCCAACAAATGGTTCCAAAGGTTCAGACATCTGCGGTGAAATGTAAAGTGGTTACTAACGTCAAGAAAACTCTAAAAGAAAAACTAAGGCAGTGAATGCAAATCAAGAACATATATATACAATATAATACAAAAAATTACTACGCTTATGATTAAGCATAGTAACGTTTCAAATCCAACCCATTTCAGGGTTGTGCCAACGGAATCCCACCGTAATCCACCAAATCGTAGGCACCCTTAGAAAGAACTCTTTTGAAAATATAGGGGCCATGCCATAATGGCTCAAATTTCCCTGTACCTATTACATCAGCTTCTTGATCATAAATAATGACCAAGTCGCCCTCTGAGAAAATGTGAGGCTGGACATTTTGGGCTCCACGACGCTTCGTTGGCCAATTGGGCTCCACGACGCATTTCATCAAGATTGATGAGGTTAAAAATACATGCTTCTTCATCTGAGGTCTCAGGTAACAAGTCGATTGCGAGTTTTAACGACGATATTTCACATTGGATTAGAAAGATAGCTTCCAGACCATACACCAATTCAAAGGGAGTAAATCCGGTTGCATTTCTCACCGAGGTTTGGTACGCCCACAAGGCCGAGTATAGGATAAAATGCCAGTTTCTTTTATGAACTCCTATCATTCGTTGAAGCATACGTTTAAGAATCTTGTTGATAGCTACAACTTGTCCATTTGATTGTGGATAATAAGGAGTAGAATTATCAAGTGAAAATCCTAACTTGGTAGTCAATTAAGTCATCATGTGGTTGTGAGAATGCTTCCCATCACCTATGACTATAGCTTGTGGGACCCTAAACCGTGCAATGACATGATTAAAGAAAAACAATGCAGTTGTTTGTCCTGTGTTGTTGAAAGTAGGCATCGCTTCATCCCACTTGGTAAAGTAGTCTACTGCGACAATAATATAACCGTGCCCCATGGTCAAACGAGGGTTATAGGTCATGAATTCAATGCCCCATTTTGAAAATGGTCCCACAAAGACAACAGGATGCATTGGCGCTGGTGGTTTTCGGATTTTACGATCAAATATCTGGCATGCATGACAACTTGTGACCGCAAATATGCAGTCGCAAAATATGGTAGGCCAAAAGTAACCGGCGTGGAGTATCTTCAGTGCGGTAGCGTAACCAAACAAGTGTCCACCACAAGCCCCAACATGACAATCATTTAAAACCTTTTCGGCCTCCTCATGAGTAAGCCACCTTCTTAAAATTGTATCGACACCACAACGATAAAGTGTATCGCCGACTATCAGATAATCTTTGGCTTTGTATAGAATACATCGTTGGTTAGAGTGAGAGGTATCAAGCTGAAAATTCAGGGTTCGGATATAAATGATAAAATCTCCATACCAAGGATCATATGATCCGATCAGAAATAGAGACTCGTCAAGAATAGATTGTTCTGACATAGTAGCAGTACTATCATATGGAAGGTCACAGAGAAGCTCAACAAAAACTAAAGACTTCTTTGACTTGGATTTGATGAATTTCAAATCAAATTCCTGCAAAATGAAAATCCATTTTTAATACTTCCCCCCCAGAAATTGACGTGATAAGATATAAGTCATCGGGTTTCAATCCTAAATGACAATGGTCTTCTGAAACAGGATATAGTGGCGAAATCTTTGGACAGCTTGAACAGCTGCCAAGGAAATATTTTCTACGTACGAATACTTCACTTATGTATCATTGAGATTATGACTCAAATAATAGATTGGATGTTCTATCCCATTTTCTTCTTGGACCAATACCATAGCGATGGTCGTATTAGCCAGGGCGATATATAAGAAATAATCACTTTGATTATTTGGGGGATACATTAATAACGCCCGAACAAGAGTATCCTTGACATCATCAAAAGAAGCTTGTGCAACGTTATCCTAATGGAAGGGAATCCCCTTTTTCAAGAGCCGAGTAAATACTTTATCCATTTCAGCATAGCTAGGTATGAACCTCCTTAGGAAGTTAGCCTTTCCCTGAAGTTTCTGTAACTAAAGTAAATTTGATGGTGCAGGCAAATCAAGAATGGCCTGGACCTTCAATGGGTCTATTAGAATTCCTTATTTTGAGACGATGAATCCAAAAAAATGACTAGAACCAACACAAAACACACATTTATGTGGATTGAGGAGTATTTTGTAGTTTCGACAGCATAAAAAAATGGCTCTCAAATGCATCGGGTGATCAGTCTGATTTCGTAAATGAGTGGGTAAATCGTCTAGATAGGGTTGAACAATGTGCTTGATGTCATTGAAAGCATAATCCATTGCTCTCTGAAAAGTTTCCCCAACGTTCTTTAAACCAAATGGGAGTTTCCTATAAGCGAATGTGCCCCAGGGACAGATGAATGTTGTCTTATATTGATCCTATGGGTGGATATTGATTTGATTGTAGCCGGAAAATCCATCCATGAACGAAAATATTTCACATCCAACACAATCGTCAATAATCTAGTCGAGAAAGGGAGTAGAATAGTTGTCTTTTGGACAATAAATATTGACATATCAATAATCGACGCACACTCTGATGATTCCTTGTTTTTTCATGACAGGAACGATGTTGGAAACCCACTCGGTTAGCTGAACAGGTTAAATGAAACTAACACGCAAAAAAATTCAACTTCTACTTTAATGGCAGTGGCCTTCTTCGGATGAACAAGACGAAGGCGTTGACATACTAGCTTGACATCATGGTACATATTAATAGTGTGTTCAACGATACTAGTATCTATGCCTGGAATTTCCTCATAAGACCAAGAAAATACATCACGAAACACGAAATAGAGAGCGATATGTTTCGAGTTCTGATGGAGAACAAGACACGCCGACATGAATGTTTTCTACAATATCAGGTTTGGTCGAAATATCAATAGAAATGGTTTCTTCAATATTTGAGAAATTTCTCTCGGAATTGATTGCATTAATAGGAAAAGAATTTGAAAATAAATTTTTGATCAATGGGTGATATAGTTCACTAAGATTATTTTATTCATAATGAGGAAGATGGGAACGATGATGATAATCTTCCCATGGTTCTCCTTCCAACAGCATAGTTTCCAAAATATTCTCATCTGTCAAGAAAATTGAGTAAAAAGGATCAGATGGAGTACCAAAATCTAAGGAACGATCAAACCAAACAACCGGCGACGATGATTTCAGATTCGCCGCCCAAGACAGATAGATTGATTGCTATGCCAGCTCAATAGGGCTGGGTGGCAGAAACTCATCCAAAATAACAATTTCAGAATCACCCGTACTCTTCCTTAAGCGAGATGGAGTGGAAGAGATCATGTATCAGGTCTCTATTCTTGCAATTTATGCCGACATCGCAGGCAGCGTAATGAAAAGGTTCCCATCAGAGTGGAATCCTTTCAGATTCCTACACCAATGTTCTGAAGTGTGAGTTGGGGTGCGTGAACAAATGGAACACTTACAGTTACCTGAGAACTGGAGGCAAAGAATAATAGTTGATTGATGACTGTGATAACACCCTTATGTGGAAAGGCGATCATTCTCAAATATGTAGAAACAATTGCAGTCATAGCATATACCCACGGCCTTCCGAGTAAAATATTGTAGTCAAGGGGTTCGTCAACAACCTCAACTTCAACATTCATTGTTTTTCCACCTAGTTCAACATGCAGGTTATTGATAATACCACAAGGCTTATATGTATGTCCATCAAAAGCCTTCAACGTCGTTGATGATTGAGATAGGCGCGGAAAGCCAATTGACTTCCAACAATTTATATACATAATGCACGTATATTCTCCCTCATCAATAAATGTACGATGAACAAGGTGATTGATAACATTTACTTGGATGGAGAATGTCAATTTTGCTGGTAATTACGGCACATAGCCCGTATGATTAAAGACTACGAGATTAGAATCAGTTGGATCAATTCCACCAATTGTTGACAACAAAGCCTGTTTCTGGGAGGGAAAATTTTGTAATACCTCAAGAGCTGACATAGTTGAAGGGGATTGAGTAAAATCTTCAACTATATTATAATTTTGAGCAACTCTTGCTCCAGGATTATATGTCGATTTATGAATGAGTCCATTCTTGTCAATTCAATAATAACATATGGTGCTACCGATTCCGTAGACGGATTCGTGGTCGAGGTAGTAGGTTGATCAGTGGCATGACTAATGTAATCCTTATTACATGTTGACACCAAAACATTTGTCGATGGCTTTGCAACAGATAGGATAAGCACTTGGGAACTAGAAGTTGGATCCGTAGCAACCAAATTTGTGTCTAGATTCGGAAACGGATTTGTCAACACAGCTGATGCATGTGAAGTCTTAACCATTTTTTAGACTTCAGCGTGGTGAGGAAAATCCAAAACAAAGTGTTCCTCATTACAGTTTATGCATGGATAACGAGTTTTTTGATTTCCAGACGATTGATCAGATGATCTTTTTTGCGGGTTAGAAGTTTTCTTTTTCTTTGATTTCTATTTTTCTTACTTCCAGGTTACTTGTCACTTTTGCCTTTTTCAAATGACACGACATTGATTTCGGAAGAAGGCGCAAGATCAGATGCAGTAGTATGATGTGTGCTTGTAGTACTGATCATACCATCTCTAGCATGAGAGTCCTTTGATGGAGGAGGAACAATAAAATTAGATCGCGATGCATTAGGAATTTTCTCGTAGAGCATGCCAGACTGAGTATAAATCAAGTCTAAATATTGGGCACAAGCAATGACCTGCTCTTCAGTGACGACGCCACCCTTAGCCACATCCTTAGTTATAGATGGTAATAGGGACTTAATGAACCACTCAGCAAGGAGTTGATCAGGAACAAATGTATTAACCATTCTACGACGATGACGCCACTCATGAATATGATCAGAAATGTGAGTAGCATTAGTCTGTTTAAAATTAGTCAATAGTTTCATTCCAGTTTCATATCATATGGGTAACTGGAAGTGAGTCAAAAAGAAAGTAGTTAGGGCAGTGAAATTATCAAAAGAAGCTCTAGGTAACTCAATGTACCATTTTGCAGCCGGACCAGTGAGCATACGCTGGAAAAGACGTAACCGAAGAGAGTCATAATTTAGGGATTTTGATGAAAACCACAAATGATAAGTCATAACATGAGTCGACGGGTCTTCTCCAGGGTTTCCATTGAAGTTAGGAATATCCGAGGGTAATTTATGAGATATCACCGGCCACTAAGGAGCATAGTTGATTGGTTCTTTGGTGAGCCAGTTTAAATTCGGTAACTCTAAAGTTGCAACAAAGGGAAACTGTCGATTGAGGTCAAGTTGAGCATAACCAGGGTATGATGGAATTGCTTGGGAAACAGGCCTTTGAGCACTAGTATAAGGAATCGGTTGTTGGTAACCCAGATAGGGATTTTTTTGATAGGAAAACGCTTGAGGATTATGTTTACCAAAACCTGGGTACGATACTTGTTGAAATGAAGGTTGAGGCATTTGCGCCTGTGGCTGCCAAGGGGTTTGTCCACCAATGTTATAACCCAAATTAAGATAACTTGGATTTGGTTGAGGATAGGTATAACTTGGTTGTGCCTGCAACATCTCATAATATGGTAATCCAACTTGTGCATAAATTATTCCGGGTACAGGTTGTTGTAAATTAGTTGAAGGAGTAGGAATCTGAGGGCCCAATACTTGAGGGTATTGAGTTTAAGGACCCTCCTGAAACAATTTTTGTACAATTGTTTGAGTCTGTAACAGGGGTAAAGATGTATTAAAAAGTGGAATTGATGTGGGTGCAACAGGTTGGACCGGTTAATACAAGTGTACAACCATTTGTGGTAGGATAGGCAGAGTGGGCTGCCATTGACAAACATTAATTTCGACATTAGATTGAACAAAAAACAACGGAGTACTGCCAAAGTGGGTGACCATAGGTTCCCCCCATCATGAGGAGTATAATAAGATGGAAAATATTGTTCTCCAAATGCAGGGAGTCCAGTTGAAATGGTACTGGATGGAATAGACCCAGATGGACCAGCTTGATATTTCCTCGATGATGGATATAAAGGATCAAGTCATTCAGTACTCACTATAGGTTTACCAGTTAGAATACCAGACGATGACATTGGTGAAGTCCATGGGTTTGAAGATGCACCAGAGAAAATTCCAGATAAAGATTTATAACCTGATGGGACCATAGGGCCACCATGTAAATATGACTCTGGTGAATTTGTGAACATCGACGGGGAAGTGAGAGCAGGTGCTGACGCAATCGGAATAGATGGTCCAACTGAAAATGTTGGTTCAGGCATGGTTACTTGAAAAAATGTATACCCTTTTGAATCGACGGGAATTTGAATAGACACGGGATCTGTTGTATCTTAAGAAACAATCCCTTGGTTGTGGTAAGGAATCAGTGCTCAAGACATATATATATGTCACAGAAATATTATATCAAATGGTCTTTGCTTAATCACCTTCATAAATTAATTATTAAAACCCTCAAGAATCTGATGCAACAAATGCTTCACAATGCCATTATCTGCTGATATTAAATGGAGTGATAAGAAGAACATGAAGGACGATCAAATTGATATGTTGGCGAACAGAATCTATCACTTTAAACTTCAAAGGAAATTTTATGAAAGTAGAGTAGTTAAAATGAAGGAGCGCCCATTAAAGATATTTAACTCTTATTCACATATGTTAAAAGAGACCTGCAGTTACATTACTTCATTTTATTCATAGAAAGAAATAGACAAAATGGAAACTGGAAAACATATCAACAACAACAGATGCAAGAATATTGATCTTCATTCATTAATCATCAGAAATTTGAGTACAAAATTTACAGTAGTCGAAAGGTCCATAACTCAGACCCTTTTCCTTTCTTCTCTTTCTCTTTAAATACAATATAAAAGCAGTTTGTAATTGCTAAAACTACTCCTAACTGCTCAAACTACTTGAAACTTCTTAAAATACCTATTACATATCATCAAAATGTCTCATTACAATTGAAGTATCATAATAGCGATGAAATCAAACTTAAAATCTAATCTATTTGCTGAATGTGAATTGGCCCCACTGCTGCTACATTCTCCTGATTGGTTAACGTGTCTTTCTTTGATAATGAGGGATCACTGGGTAGAACAGCCATCCAAGCTCTGCATTTCTTCCACACATCAATGTTTGTCTTGGAGAGTCAATCAGCTTGTGGTACTCCAACCTAAAGGTAGTGATCCTATTGAATGTACGTCGCTCTATGGATAAGGTCTTTGCCATCCATAATAGATGAAAATGCCTCTGCAGAAAGTTAATAATTGTTTCTCCTTTTAGGATCTAAGTCTTCTCATGAGGATTATCCACATTACTCTTTTCCAATACCAACAATGGTTCATAACAATCGCATGATAAAATAATGCCTTTTAGGTCCCAGATGATGGCAATCCTTCCCTAGCACTTTTATCATACAGATTGTCAAACTTGTTCACTACTTCTTTAAATTCTGTCAACTTCTTTTCAATAGTCTTCCTGTAAGTATTTTTAACAATCAATTTGTTATTCTCCACAGCATATAGGATCCTGTCTTTAATATCATTGTCTTCTAACTCTTGATCAATTTTTGATTCAATGAAATCAATAAACTTCTTTTCCCATATGGATTTGTTAATAGTCTTCTGCTTGTCTACCATAACTTGCTCTTCAAAATCTCTAACAATGCTCTTTTCTTCTTATATAATAGTAAAATATCCCCAAGCCACTCTCATTTCTTTAATGATTTCATTCCAGATGATATATTTAGCCTATATAAAAGTTATATTCCCCTTCAATTTCTCCTTCAGGCTCTTGATTTCAACATTAGCTATTTGACAATCTACATTGCATTTATCGATTTCCCCATCCTTGGCTTGCATTATTTTCGTTACTATCTCCAGATAATTTTGTGCCTTTTTGAGATTTTTCTCTGCCATTTTCAGTTCAGTATTCAATTGAGATATCTATTCTACTAGATCATCATTGCCAGATGGAAAAATGATAGTGTAGGAATGAGAATCAATCTGATTTTGCAGTTTCAATACAATCTCCTTCAACTTAGAAATTTCTTCTTCCTTTTGTAAGAGCTGCTGAAAAATAAATTCTTTCTCACTTTCCACTTCTGCCACCTCTGCTGCCATGGAATGCTCCCCTGTAGGTAACTTAAACTTTTTCTTCAACACAGAAATCTCTGATTCTGCACTTTGTAGCGATTTCTACACAGTTGACCTGTCTTTTGGATCAACTCCAATTTTTTACAATTATCTTCTTGAGTTCTTCATTTTGTGTTGTTAAAGCCCTAGAATTGGATTTCTCCAATTTCAATTTCTTTATCACCTTCCCTATCATGTTCTCTACCTTAAGAGCCATTGCATTAGTTTTGGTCAAATCGTTCACTATCAATTGACCTGTTTGCATATATAAATTTACTTTATCAAGCAAAGGAATATTTCTCACATCAACAGTTAAATTTACAATATTGAAGTTATTTGATGACCCTATAGTCATATCAGAGTGGTGAGAAAGAGCAATTTTAAACTGATCCTTTTCAAGATCCATGGTAGTTAGCAATATTTCTTGGTCTGGAGTTATTTGATATTCGGCCTGTTCCTCCATGCTAGCCTACATCCTTTGATTTCTTTCAGCAATCTGAGCAAATACTTGTTTAATCAAAGGTACTTTCTCCTTAGCATCTCCATGTCTTCTTGGTGAGGCTGGGACATTCTGCTCATATCCTAGTTGAAGTGAGAAACCAGGTTGAGCACCTATTATGTATTTATTGAATTTTGTCCTCTTCTCAACTCTCTGCTCCTCATCTTCATAATATACAATTGCTTCTTTACTCCTCTTTCTTGATTTCTCAAATATAATATGATTTTGTATATTAGAGCCAATAGAACCTGCAAAACCCTTATTTGCTAGCTTTTTTATGTTAGATCTGCTTTGATGAACAAATTTTGAGTATCCAGTTTCAATTCTCCTATTTGAATCACTTTATGGGGGTCATAAGCCCAATTATATATTAACTGTAAGTGCATTCCATCTAACATCATATTAAATTCATCACCTAATTTTCTCATGTTGACTATAAACAAACCCATAGTCATAGGTAGTTTAAACATTTGCCCCTTTTTCATAGGTATAAAATGTATTTGCTCAACATTCAAACTCTGTCTAATGAACTCTAAGGAAAATAATCTCATAGGCAAAAATATAGCAAGACTATATGGTTCTACTCCAGCCCCATAAATTCTAATCTCTAAGTAGTATTCATAAACATACCAATCTCCAAATTTACAATTTGTCCCCAACTGAAGAAACGCTTGAGCCTTTGGCAAGAAACATGGGGGAGAAACCCCATTCAAAATCTTATATGAAGTAGACATGAAATTATTTGCAAAATAAAACAGACCCTCCTCATTTTGTTCCTCTGTTACTACATTAGTCCAAAACACTACTAACTTCCTCTTTTTATTTACAGCCATGATGTTTAACCCCAAATGTAAGAATTCTTCTGCATTTTGATATAAAAAGAGCTAAATGATAAGAGAAGGGAACCTGAATGACCCAGTGAGTGATAAAATCATGAGTTCAGTATTGACAACTTCTTGCCAATATGAAGGAATATCCAACACTACTCCTAGCTTCATCATCAATGCAAACAGTCCTAGGACTGCTTTGTCAATTATGATGTCATCTTCTTTTCCCAATATCTTTGAAATACACCTCAGAACTAGCTGAACTTTTGTGTGAAAAAATTCTATGAAGAATTGTTTGCTGTAAAGTACAAACCACTTAGAATCTAGCTTCAGGAAGAAGAAAAACTGATTGAATTCTTGACCTGCAAGACTATCATAAGATTAGTGAATTGAACATAAGATTTTGACTCGGATAACACAAGGCTTGATGAATTAAAACATTCTCTCCTAGAAAATTAATTACAAAACATTTGCAAGGGTACATAACAGATACTAGCCAGTGCACAAACTTAGAAAAAAGGTGCGTTCTAGGGAGACATGCAGATAGTACCCCTGGCTTGACCATGGCAGAGAAAATTGGACATGCTTTATCATTTAGATGGACCTGTTGATAAAATTTGAAGTGTTTTAAAGAGCAAACAGTGTCTCGGATATCCCTCTCAATGTCCATGAGAGGAATATGACTGGATGAGCCGGAAAGGGATGAACGCTTAGCCATAATTCTTCTTAGGGTGGCGAGCAACGATAGGGTGGTGAACAACAATGTAGACTCTGATGCAATTAGGTTGACAGATACGAAAGAACAACATTAGCTTTGCGAAAAGAATAAGCGGTTTAAATAGATGGCATGGGGTTTATAAATTAAATGCTAAGTTGACGCGCTAAAGACCATTAAATGGTACCATGACGTGGTTGAAAGCTATCACCAACCAGTGGCTTACGTCACTGCGGGAGACCTCAAGGGTACGGAGCACTCAATGGGGCCCTGCCCCCACCGTGAATCCAGACCGTAGATCTTGATCAGCCGATCAGTCAACAGGGTCAACTGCGGAGGCACCCTCCCCATTAACCCGTGTGTCGAATTTGCCTGCAGGTTGCCGTCTTTCTTTTCTGACCAGAAAATCTCCGGATCCCACAGTCATAGTTTCTTGATCATTAAATGAAGCATTAGGGCCCACCTTCTCAAATCATTTAAAGTATTGAACTTTAAACTTACTAAAACATTTACAACTTTAGTTAAAGTATAAGAAAACTATACTTTAACATATATTTATATATTTTTTCCATTTTTTTTTGTATTTTTGAAAAATTAAAATAAAGGATATTGCAAATGAGCCACAACATCTGGCTCCACCTGGGGATAATGTTTTTTTCCACGAAACACTAAGAACTGTAGATTAGTGCCTTCACTTTGGGCATGGATTCAAATGATGTTTGATGAAATATGAACAATGAGAAATCCAAATATGTACAATGGTGGGCCATAAAATATCAATGTTGGAAATAACATTTGAGATACTACCCATTCACAGGCATCTCTATTGTTTCTCCATCAATATTCTCCAGAATAAATGTGTTATTTGATATAACCTCAACAATATTGTATGGGCCATACCAGAGTGGATCAAAATTACCATGCTTTCCCTTCTCGTCTCTTCTGGTATCCCATCTTAATACCAAATCTTCAGTTTGAAAAAGAATCTCTTTTGATTTTTTGTCAAAAATGGACTTCATATTTTCTTGGTAGGTGATCAAGTTTTCCTTGACTTTGTTCCTGCTCTCACTTGATTCTATAACCTTGTTTAGCCTTCTCACCAATGCATTAGGTTCTTCTTGTGCTTCTTGAAGAAAATAAATCACTGGTCTAGCCAATTGAGTAGGAAATAAATCTTGAGTTCCATATACCAGTTCATAAGGAGGCTTACCTGTAGATCTTCTAATAGTCACTCTTACTGCCCAAAGAGAAAATGTCAATTTTGAATCCCAATTTTTCTTATTTTCATTAATTGTCTTCTTCAAAATCTTGACCAATGTCTTATTGGAATATTCAGCTAGCCGATTCCCTTGAGGATAATATGTTGTAGAATGAGATAGAATGACTAATAGAATGTAAAATGGCATCCACCCATGGTATTCATCTAACCATGTTATCCATCCACCCATGGAATTTTCCCATGGTATTGTAAATGTCATTGACCCATGGTATTCATCCACCCATTGTATTTATTCACCCGTGGTATTGTAAGTGACATCTATCCATGATATGCATCCACCCATGGTATGTATCCACATATGGTATTCATCCACACATGGAATTTACCCATGGTATTGTAAGTGGTATCAAACCAGGTTACGCCTCCATGGGAATGAGGGTTTGAAACATATTTCAGTTTCAATGTTTTGTAGCAATCTTCAACAAACTCCATGATTTTTTTTGGGCGGAGAGTTTTAAGATCATATTTGAAAATTTTGGTGAAAAATTTACAAAAAAAAATACCATATCTGGATTCCTTGTGAGAAAATACTCAAATTAAAAAAAAAATCGGCCGAATTGGAGTTCGGATGAGGGAGATATCGCTGACTCAAAATCAACAATGTTGCAGCAATTTTTATGATGACAATTCATGAACGAAATATCTCCTATAATTTCTTGTAGTTTTCATTGGGAAATTTCATATAAATGGATACAAATCTGTGCTACCCTTGAAAAATCACCCGATTTCAAAAAAAAATCGGTCGAATCGGAGTCCGAACGAGGGATTTATCGCTGATTTAAAATCAACTATTTTTTTCAGAAATTTTGTGACGGTGGGACAGTTCCAGCGCGAATATGAGAGTCCATGGTCTCTAGATATCGATTTCAAACACATGGGAAGATGCAGAATGATCATTCCATTTCCAAAAATACGTTATAATAACTATTATGAGTTATATTGACCGATTTATGCTCATTTTAAATTTGGAGCAGCATTCAGAGGGGGTTCCCTTTGGAGACGTGCCCTCCCACCCTGCTTTAGTAGGCACCTGCTTCACGTTCATTAGTTTCAGCATAGCAACATTCAACTTGGGTTATTTGGAGACATGCCCTCCCACCCCAAGCTATGTAGGCACCTGCTACTTCATCAACAATCAACATCACGATTATTGGTCAACCACACAAAATCCTTCTCATCGAAGTCCATTTGCTAGGCTGCATACTATTAGTAACATAGTTGGTCACAAACATTACAGGGTATATCTATCCTCGGATATTCGTTATTCATGATTTTTGTTCATCCATAAACCCACACTTCATCGAAGTCCATTTGTTAGGCCACACACTGTCAATATCACAGTTGATCACAAGCATTACAATGTATCTCTATCCTCGGATCTTAGTTCATCACGGTTATGGGTTAACTACACAAAACCATTCTCTTTAGTGGCTCTTCATATTCAACAAAGGCTTCTTAGGAGGGAACTTCATGCAATGGGGACCATTGCTTCTTAAGGAGGGAGGAATGATCCGAATAGAAAATGGCATCCACCCATGGTATTCATCTACCCATGTTATCCATCCATCCATGGAATTTACCCATGGTATTGTAAATGTCATTGACCCATGGTATTCATCCACCCATTGTATTTATTCGCGCATGGTATTGTAAGTGACATCTATCCATGATATTCATCCACCCATGGTATGTATCCACACATGGTATTCATCCACGCATGGAATTTTTCCATGGTATTGTAAGTGGTATCTACCCATGGTATTGGCCCATGGTTTTGACCCATGGTATCCACCTATGGTATCTACACATGGTATTGTAACTCAAAAAAGGCTATAAATAACAAGCCTCACTTTGTAAAAGGACATATTGTCCACCACAATGTAGCTCACAGTTTTTTTTCTGTTTTAATAAAATTTCTTTGTGGTTTTACTTACTGTGTGTTATCTCCTCGTTTTTTTTGGCATTCTAATTTTGCAGATTATACCCATGGTATCCACCTATGGTATCTACACATGGTATTATAACTCAAAAAAGGCTATAAATAACAAGCCTCAGTTTGTAAAAGGACAGATTGTCCACCACAATGTAGCTCCTTATAGTTTTTTTCTGTTTTAATAAAATTTATTTGTGGTTTTAATTACTGTGTGTGGATACATACCATGGGTGGATGGATATCATGGATAGATGTCACTTATAATACCATGGGAGAATAAATACAATGGGTGGATGAATACCATGGGTCAATGACATTTACAATACCATGGGTGGATGGATAACATGGGTAAATGAATACCATGGGTCGATGCCATTTTCCATTCGGACCAATGACAT
>CM076580.1:1557033019-1557315702 GCA_034641835.2 Pinus albicaulis | reverse complement strand
GGATATCGAAAATGAGGCACAATAGGATCAACAAAAGAAAAGGGTGGTGATTGAGGAAAAGACTCGTACAGTTAAAGATCCTCCCCAAAATGGGTTGGAGTTAAAGGTGTTTCGTCTTGTGGAATTTCTTCAATCGAAATTAAACTAGGTAGAAGGATTTCGTCGTCAAACCCAAAGTATATTTCAAGAGGTTGACAACACGATATGGGAGACTCAATGGCTACAATATATTGTGGGGTGACTGATATAGGAACAACTTCCAGTCATTCGACTTCGAGATGCAGATGTTCTGGCAAAAAAGAGACAGGAGTTGGATCAACTTCCAATTGAACAACGTCGAGTTCGAGAGGTATGGTCTCACTAATTGGATGGATCGTGACCACGGGTAGCTTTGAGGACTCCGTCTCGACAATAGTAAATGAACCAGGATTTGGAGAAACAAATTGTGTTGACTCTGGTATATCAGAAGATGATGCTTCACCAGAGATACTGATGGTACTGGTTTCAGTAGAGCGAGGTTTCCTTCGCCGACCAGAAGTGACTTCCAATGGTAAAGGTGGTTTCAATGCAAGTCTACACGAATGACGGGTAAAGGGATTTTATTCTTCCACGATGACTGATTTATTTTATGACCAAAAACAAATAAAAAAAATAAAAGGGTAATGTTAGGCAAAAGGTTTACCAAGAAACTGTGAACTGCAGAATACCTCCTGGCGAACCAAGAAGTACGGGCAGGCAATCTCCTCAAATGTTGTGTTCGGTGTATCATAATTTACAAGGCGGCCGACTCGATTCACTATGGATGGATAGAAACCTAAATTTTTCCTTCCAAATATACCCGAAGGTACATGGAGGCCCAAGTTCGTATTAGAGCTGTCTAATGGGAAACCGCACAGTGAGAGCACCCCTTTATACTTTTCGTACTATAACACCGCCCGATATATCCAAAGCTACATGGACGAGCTACGATATACTTACGTACATGGAGTGAGGTATCACACTCAGAATATATCGCAGACAATTAACGATAGCTGCTATGTTTTACAACACCGAAACACATCTCTAACCTAGACCTTCTAATATTATCGTTATCGTTCCAATGCTTTTTTCGGTAAATTGATGTAAATTTTAAGTTGATCCTGTTTATCAATTTGCCTTTCAAGGTTCACCTCGAAGATGTGATGGAAATTCCTAAAATGCAAACTAAAATGATAAGCAAACTTTTCACTTTTAGCTTTTCCAATGAAAATCCTAGCTACTAAAGGGAAAGAGCAATCAGTTTTGAGAGCAAACAACAAAGAGAACAAACTAATATGTAGCTTTCCTAATTTGTTCCTATGCAAAACACACAATTCACTACATGAAAATGCAGGTTTTTCTTTTCATTCCCCTTAATGTGAATTCAAAAAGGAAACTATATGCATCAAATCAAAAAAAACAAATGCTTTATTCTTTGAGAAATGATGAATTTAACAACAATTTCTCTTTTAGGAAAAATGAAGAATGGAACTACAATTTTTCCTACATGAAACGAAGAATTTAACGACAATTTCCTTTACGAAAACAAATGGACCTAATGCAGAAATAAAAATACTTTGAATTTGATTTGTCAATGATAAATCAAAACACTTAAAGAGACATTGAACAAACTTACTTTTCAAAGGAGGAAGAATCAGGCAAATTCACTGGTCTCTATGAGGTATTAAACAATTGAAAACATAGCAAACAAAAGGATGAAGGTGATGGCAATGAAAAATTCAAAGGGAATTTGGTTGGCTTAGGGGGCAACGCAGTCTCTAAGGGGACACAGTGTGTTGCAAAGCACCCCTGAGTGGGAGACAGTGCTATGAAAAGCACTGTGTCTTGACCAACAGTGCGTTAGGCACAGCAGAGAACAAAATTCAAGCTACAAAACACACTTCTAATGCAATTCTTTGTTTCAAAAGCCTAATAATTGAGAGTAGATTCTACTAGGTGGATAAGCAGAGGAAAAAACACCAGGAATGAAAGGAAAACTCCCCAACGGAGTCGCCAATTTGTTATGCGGAATTATGGATTACGGATAAGACACATTCCCTAAATGTGGTGCTATGCATTTAGAACAACAGATCAAAGACTTTGCAGACACTTTACCTAAGATTAAATAGACAAAAAAATATGGAGAAACTTACTTGTGATCCAAGCGCTTCCTATTCTCCTTCTATCGCTCTTGTTGTAGCTTCCAATCCAACTTTGATCACCATACTAGTTCCTACAAGTATAAACACTAAACTACATAGAGATTGCAACATACAAATGGCTATTTATCTTAATCAGTTAAATCAATGAAACATGAAACATATACATCAGCTAAGAATCCATAATATGAAAGATAGAAACATATACAGATTCATATGTGGGAAAATGAACAGCAAACTTTATTAATGGATAGAAGGGGGAGGTTACAACCAGCGATTGATTTGATGTCACCAGCTCCATCATTCATCCCAGCCTCATCACAATAAACATCTCACCAGCATCATATCATTCTAATCACACTCAATTGAGAATTCAACAGCATTTCTTTTCCAAATCTCTTCCTTCTCAAGCACTAGGATCTATGCTCAATTTATAGAGCAGTTGCAGGTAGTTTCTCAATCAATGACTTTCTAATAATAAGCAAGACATGTTCCCAAGCTCAAAGATGTTATATGGACACAAGGATTTGAATTTTGACACATATGGACTCTTCTAGAAGGCACTGGCCATTTGGAGATTCCAAAACAATGAGAATTTCGCTCACATTTGACCAATGCACTCTTGAATGTCGGGAAGTGCTTTACAGAGCACCCTTGAATGGAGGTACTGCATATGCAAAGCAGTTAGTCCCTTCTGAGGCTGCATTTGTGAGCTCATAGGTGATATAACATGTACTTCAAATCTTGGAAACCTTGCAATGAAAGTCATAGATGATTTTTTCTTGTTCTTTGTCTTAGAACATATAGCAACTGAAATGATAGGGGATGATAGACCCTACTTCATTGGTTATGGGGATGATGTCTAGTTTAACGAGGTCACTGGGAATGGTGCCAAAATTGACCTATAACACTTTCACATGGTTGGTGTGGTGGAGAAAAATATTAACATGGGACAATTTATGTAAGATAGGCTTCATAGGGCCTGGGAGGTGTGCCGTATGCAATTTGGAGAATAAAGGTGTGGTTCATCTCTTCCTATCATGTCCATTTGCAACCTCTGCCTAGTGTGGGGTTTTGGAAATATTACATATACATGTTTTTTGGTATCAAATTTCTGTTGAGTCTTACTTATGGAGTGGTCTTTGATATATAAGGAATATCACTCCCTCCCTTTATATATCTTTTGGGGAATTTGGAGGTGCACGAATGCACTTATATTTGAAGAAGTCTCAGCAGATGTCAAGCATACAAGTTTGAATATTTTTTCTTTTTTAAATGAAACCGGGCCTATTCCAATGAATAGTTCAAGGAACATCCATCCTATGATTATGGAAGTGGGGAATTTAAAATTCTGAAGCCTGGAAACTTTTATCACTTTTATCGGAACAATGGATTTGGCTCTAATAATCGAGCAGATACCATTGCTCTATGGGGGGTGCTATTGAGTCTTTGGATGTCTATGGAGAATCTAAGGTGGCATCGATTGGGTGCATATGTATTCAAAATTTGAGCCACACATGCTTATTAACTGGATGAATAGCATAAAAAATTTGATCGATAGCTTACAAAGATTGTAATTTTCTCACATTTATACGAAGAAAAATATAGTTGTGGATAATTTATCTAAGGAGGGATGTAATAACCTATCGGGAGAGATCACATACTCAAATTTTTGCAAAGGCACTCTTCAAAGAACTGGGAAAATTGATGTTTTATATTTTCTCTCATATATGATGCTTAAGACATTTTCAATTTTGTTGTTTTTTTTTCCGTTAGAGTTTTGTTGGAATTTTTGCCAACATGATAGAATACTTTATGTGTTAAAATGATAAACAGGTAGATATAATATCTTTGGAAGCAGGAAGGATCTATATAGTCATAGTATGTATAGCTTGACAATATATGGTGGCTTTTTTTTAATGTACATGTATTACCCATTTCAGATTAAATGACACATGGAATATACTGGAAATGTGCATATGTAAACAACTTTTATATTCATAGAAGTGTGTTGGATTTTTTTTATTTTTTGAAATAAAAAACAATTATTGTAAATCCCATTATACAGATTAATTTTACCTTACACTTCATCTCCACATCCTCTATTTTTTCATTGTAAATGAAAAGTTATGTTTTCTACTCTTTAGAGATGTTCAATACATATAAAGAAATTTTTCTCTTGGTTAAATTTTGGAAGAGATTGATCCATTTTTATAAAGGAACAAAATGAATTATAGATTTTAAACAAAACAAATAGATACAATAAAAATAAAATTCATTTAATAAATAATAAATGTTGAAAATGGTTTACATGCAGAATGGAATCAAGCTAGTTCAGGCGATGGTGGCTTATCTCTGAGAAGAGATGTGATGGTTTCATACCTTCTAAATTGTGTTACAATTATTCTTGGAGGAATTTTTATCATGAAGAAATAATGATATCCCATAAACATCCAAAAACCTAACACTAGGAGTTGAAGCACCAAAAGTTATGGGCCCTGATGGAGTTATTTGGAACGTCAACTTCCCAAGGTCGTAGCTTTGGAATATGATCTTTGTCTGGCGTGAACATTATCTCATTAGAAATTTTTATCCGAGGATAATAGCTTTCTACTATAAAGATTAAAATTTCATCCATGTTTTCATGTTTCCCAATGAAAACATCATTTAGGGCCTCAAAATGGCTCTGAAAGTTCAGGACCTGAAAACTGCCAAAAACAGAAAACTACTTAAATAGGAAAATGAGCTAAAAGTAGGAAACTGACAAAAAATTGTGTTGGGGGTCCAAGTGGAATAGGTGGGAGGCCACCAATATCCACCTGGATCAGTCCTACTCCCTTAGGAAGCAATGGTCCGCATTGTGTTGAGTTCCTCCATGAGGTGAGGTAACTTTTGTTGAACTTGGTCCTTGGTGAGCCACTTGCCTTTATGCAGCCGGCCTTGAAAAATTGATACAGTTGGATCCTTTTTTGGCGAGTGTTCTTAATTTGTGTGTCCATTATCTGATCAGTTAAGGCATGTTCCATGCAATCTGGATTGAGATCTATTGGTGCCAGTTGATTAACAATGTTTGATGTGTCCAGCAAAGGTGGAAAGCATGGTAGAAGGTATTCCACATTGAATATTGGGTGCAAGCCGGGGAATGGGGGGATACTTAGCTCGAAATTGTTTTCACCCACAGCCTTGATGATGGTGTAAGGCCCATATCATAGTGGTCAAATCTCTCGATGGGCTTCGGCAAGGCATTCCATATGAAAATGTAACCAAACCTTGTTACCCACTTGAAACTTATGTGGCACCCAATGTTGATCATGACGTTGTTTGTACTTACTATTTGCTTTATCCGTGATATCATGAACTTGTTGGAAAATGCGTTGAATGTGTTCAATAAACGTGATGGCTTTATCAACTTTGGATTGAACATGTGTAAATTATGTCTGTGTAATTGCAAGAGGCATTGCAACATCAATAGGACACAATGGTTGAAATCCCAGGCCCACCTAAAAGGGTTTGTGTCCAGTTGAGATATAGAGATATCCGTTGTAGTTTTGTTGCACATTGGTGATGGAAAAAGTAGTGTAGGATCTAACATATTTTCCAACATATTGTCAGATTTTTGGCCAATAAAAATACTTTTGCAGTACTACAACTTTCTTTTCTACACCAAAGTGTCCTGCGACCCAACTGTAATGCACCTCCAAATTAGCTCGATCGCTTAAAGGAACACAAAGATGTCCTATATAACACAATTTTCCATCCTAAAAGTGGAAGTCTTGAACTAGCTTTCCATAAATTAATATATTGTAGGTGGTAGCTAATTCATATTCATTTTCATATAGTTACAACCATCCATACATCTTGTTCCCACAAGAGTTGAGAATTGTGCCCAGTGCCACAATTGCGGGTCGGCCTAGGTACTCTATGGCATGATTGGTCATACCCTTCTTGTATTTTATGTTTAAATGGAATTATTTATAAGATCTCTTCCTCCCTCTGCTTTCTTTTCTTCCGTCATGGGAGGCCTTCGAGGTCCATGAGGACGGTCTTGCAAGGGTTCAAGAGGTTTGAGTCCCAACTCCTTATACCCCAACCTCATTGGGGACATGCATTCAAAAACATAGAAAGAGAAAACAACTTTTATACCACTAATCCAGATTTATGAAGGAATAGAATGGAATACAAATTTAAAATAGAAACACAGAGATACAATGGAACTAAACTTCAATTAATAAATAAAAAATGTTGAAAATTGTTTACATGTAGAATGAAAGCAACCTAGCTCGGGTGATGGTAGCTTATATATTAGAAGAGATGTGATGGCTATATGCCTTCTGAACTGTGTTACAATGAGGCTCAGAGGCCTTTTTATCACGAAGAAACAATGATAAACCATAAAGATCCAAGAACCTAACCCTAAGTGATGAAGTGCCAAAAGGTATGGACCCCAATGGGGTTAGTTTGAATGTTAACTTCCTAGTCTCGTAACTTTGGCATATGATCTCTGTTTGGCATGCATAATATCTCGTTAAAAAGGTTTTTCTGAGGAAGAAAAATTTCTATTAAAAACATCCATATTTGATCCATGTTTGTTTTTTCCCTAAAAAAATTTATTTTGGGCCTCAAAACTACTCTAGAAGTTCAGGACCCAAAAACTGCCAAAAATAAAATAAAAATTGTTGAAATAGGAAACAGTGTTGAAAATTAGGAAACTGATATAAAATAGTGTTGTGGGCCCGAGTGTAGTAGGTGGGTGGCCACCAATATCCACCTATATCATTTCTCCCCCCCTAGGAATTAATGGTCCCCATTACGTTGAGTGCCTCCATGAGGTGAGGAAACTTTTGTTGAACTTGGTCCCTGGTGAGCCACTTTCCTTGGTCCAGGAGTTTATTGGATTTTACAACCTGATATAGTTGGATCCTATGTTGGTGAGTTTTCTTAATTTATGTGTCCATGATAATATTATTTTGCATTTGTTCAATGCAACTTGGGTTGAGCTTTGTTGGTGTCAACTGCTTATTGATGTTTGATGTGTCCAACAATGGTGGAAAGTATGGCCAAAGGCAGTCCCCGTTGAATACTGGATGCAGGTTAAGGAATGCGGGGATACTTAGCTTGAAATAATTGTCACCCACAACCTTGATTATGGTGTAAGCCAGCTTGTATCAGAGTGGTTTGACCTTCCAATGGGCTCCGACAAGGTGTTCCTTCTACAGATGCAACCAAATCTTTCCACCTACTTGAAACTTATGTGGCACTTGTTGTTGATCATGACATTTTTTGTACTTAGTATTGGCTTTATCCAAGATATCATGGAACTGTTGGAAGATGTGTTGAATGAATTCAATAAAATCTATGGCCTTATCAGCGTCAGATTGAACATGTGGAGATTTTTCCTTTGTAGTTGCAAGAGGCATTACAACATCAATAAAGCACAATGGTTGAAATCCTAGGCCCACCTGAAACGAGTTGAGGCTAGTTGAGCTATGGAGAGATTTTTTGTATATGTGTTAGACATAGGGGAGACTCTCATCCCATGTTTGTGGATGCTTAGAGTTATACATGCATAATATTTTCACTTTGCACTATCATTTTGTTAATGACCTCTACCTCGCCATCAATTTTTGGGGTGGAATGCAGTCAACTTGGTGATCTTGGTGTCCAATAATGACTAGAGGCTTGAAAAAAATTTCTTAGGAACATGCTATCATGATTATATAGTGGTCTGCAGAATCCCAAATTGTACCGACACTCGTTCGAAGAAGAGCTTGTATGTGGCTTCTGTTATGGTATTCTTCATGCGGGCAACCAATATAGCCATCATAGAAAATCTATCAATGACCACAAAAATACAACCATTACCATGATTGGTAGAAGGAATACCCAACATATATCCCATGGAGATGGATTCACAAGGCTAGTTAGGAGTAGGCACAGTGTACAGGCCTTGCTTCTTAATGGTTGGCTTGGAGATGGCCCAGATAATGTAGGATATAATATATTTGCCTACATCTTGTCATAGTTTTGGCCAATAAAAATACTTTTTAGCACTACAACTATCTTCTCCACACCAAAGTGTCATGCAACCCAAATGTAAGGCACCTCCCAAATCATCTTGACACTCTCGCTTGAATGAACACAAGGATGTCCTACGATAACACAATAATACATCCTCAAGGTGGGAGTCTAGAACTATCTTTCCATCCATCAACATCTTGTAGGTGGTAGCGAATTCTGAGTCATTTTCACATAGTTGTGTCCATCTAGAGATTATTCCCATAAGAGTTGAGAATTGTGCTTAGTCCCATAATTGGGATCTAACTGAGGTATTATGTGACTTGATTGTTACTATGCTTCTTATATTTATGTTAAAATGGAATTGTTGTAGGTATTGGACCATTTTTTATGGCAATCGTTCTTTAAGAGTCTCATGTTTCTATATAAATTGAAGAGTCCGTTGATCCGTGTGGATGATCATCTCCTTCCCTAGAATATAATGTTTTCATTGTTGGTAGGCTTGCACGATAGAGTGCATTTCCTTATCATAGGAGGGTTACCTTTGAACGATATCAGAGAGTGTCTCATTTTGATAGGACATTGGATGCCCTTATTAAGTGATGACTACAGCAATAGCATAATCGGAGGCATATGTCTCAATCTCAAATGGTTGTTGCAGTTTTAGCAAGGTGAGGACTGGTGTAGAGAAAAGACGTTGTTTCAGTTCAATAAAAAAAAATTGTTGTGACTCAGACCAAAGAAACTTTGCTTTTGCTCTAACCTTGGTAAATTGGCTCAAGGGCCAAGTGATATCAGATAACCCCAACACGAATCTCTGATATAAATTTTCAAGGCCTAAGAAGCTACGAAGCTTTATTATAGTTTTCAGGGATAGCTAATCTTGAATGACGTGGATCTTATATGGATCCACATGCACACCTTTCTCATCAATTATGTAGCCCATATATTGGACTTGGTTCATGCCAAAGTAGCATCTCTCCATGTTGGCACATAGATTATTGAATATGAGGATATCATCCAAATATACAACCATGAATAAGTTGGTGAAAGGCCACAAGATTTCATTCATTGTCCTCATAAAAGTTGTGAGGGAATTTGTCGACCCAAAGGGCATGACCAACCACTCAAAGAAACCCTCCTTGGACTTAAAGGCAGACTTCCATAAATCTATGGGTTCTATTGGAACTTGGTGATATCCAGACTTAAAATAAATCTTGGTGAAGTACCTAGCCCCCTTGAGTTGGTCAATAAGTCCATCAATATGTGGGATCAGGTATTTGTTCCTAACTGTGATTTTTTTCAGCACCCAATAATTAATGCAGAGTCTCTTGGTCCCATATTTCTTCTACGTGAGTACAATTGGGCTCCCATTAAGTGAGTAACTTGGTTACATGTTCCATTTCTATAGAAACTCCTAGATATTCCACTGGATTTATTCATTTTCCATAAGAGAGTGATGGTATTTTGTCCCATTAGGTAGAGGTGCACTAAGGGTCAGATCAATCAAATGCTTAACTTGACAATTCAAAGGTACCCTTATGGGTGAGGATAATATTTTTGTACTCTTCCACGACCTTTTCCACTGGATTTTGTTCCGCCCTTGCCCTACTTCGTATTTCCAAATCCAATGTCTTGCTTCTTCTATTTAAATTTCTACTCAATCTTGACAGTATAATGGTATGTCGCACAAAGCAAGGAGGTGTCTAGGAACTCCATTTTTACCTACATGTATTTTGAATATAACCACGGTACTTGAGCATCAGATTTTTCTCAGATTATTTGATACCTAGCTCCATGCATAGGGTACGAAAGATATTCATGAAATATTGCACTTCTTAGTCCCTTATTTGTTGTAGTGTGGTCCATTTTATGTACTTGTCTTCATAGCTCCCAACAGGGAAATATTGTTCCTTAAAGACATCTTCGAAAGAGTCCCATGAGGATGTGGCTAAAAATAGAGAGGATTCCTCCTCATCCTTTTACTCAGAGTAAGCTTCCCACTATTCCTTAACATACAAGGTGGCCTTAAGGAGCGCAAAAGTAATCTTCTCTACCAGAAAAATTATGGACCGAAAAATATCCTTCTAGCATATTTAACAAATTATCTTGAGCATCTGCATCCATCTAGCCTTCGAATATGGGTATGTAAAAATTAACTTGTACCTTAATGGGGGTGACACCTCTGAGGTGACTGCTAGATGAAGATGTGTTTCCCATTGGTACCCGTCGAAGGATTTGGGAAAAATGATCCATCATCTCATTCCTCTGTCGCTCGAGGGATACTTTGAGAAATAATTTGATAAGATACCCTACTCCCTCGTCTTTATTTTCTTCCACTGTGGGATATCTTCAAGGTTGATGAGGATGGTCTTGCAAGGGTTCAAGCAATTCGAGTCCCAACTCCTTATACCCTGACCTTGTTGGGATAAGCATAGAAAAATAGAGAAAGAGAAAATGACTCTGATATCATTGATCTGTATTTATGAAGGAATGAAATGAAATATATATTTAAAACATAAACACAGAGATACAGTGAATTGAACTTCAATTAATAAATAGAAAATGCTGAAAATTGTTTACACACAGAATGGAAGAAAACTAGCTCGGGTGACGGCAGCTTATCTCCAAGAAGAGATGTGACATCTAGATGTCTTATAAACTATGTTACAATGAGGCTCTAAGGACTTTTTATCATGAATAAACAATGAGAAACCCTAAAGATCCAAAAAAAAAAAATCCTAAGAGATGAAGCACCAAAAGGTATGAGCCTCATGGGGTTATTTGGAAGGTCAACTTCCTGGGTTTGTAACTTTGGCATATGATCTTCATTTTGCACGCATTATATCCCATTAGAAAATTTTATTTGAGAACAACAATTTTCAACTACAAACATTGATTTTTAGTATTACATGTTTCCCCAAAAAAATGTCGTTTAGGGCCTCAAAACGGCTCTGAGAGTTTACAACCTAAAACCTACTAAAAATAGAATATTGTCGAAATAGGAAAATGTGACGAAAATAGGAAATTCATAGAAATCCATGTTGGGGTCCAAGTGGAATAGGCAAGTGGCCACCAAAATCCACCTAGATAAGAGGATAACCTTTAATTTGCACAATAGATTTTGGTCAACGATATCGTACAATTTGGGAACTCTTTCAATATCAAATTTATTTTATTGGAAGATTAAGGTTTGGGTTTAGTGAAGAAACATGTGCATGTATTATTAGCTCCTATTGTTCAAAATGAAGCGTGCTCCTGAGTCAAAGGTTTTTGGATTTCATATAGTTAGGGTGTTGTTTCCTTATGCTCTATTAAACATTATAAAACTACACATGCATTAGGATTATAACTAAACATGAAAATAGTTATGGAGTTAGTTCAAGTTTTAAGACATTAATTTAACATGGCTTTTCATGTGAATCATGGGGCTATACATTGTGAAATTTCATGTGAATCTTGTTTTTTGAAATGTCTTTTACATTTCTGTATTTATTTTTGTATGATTATCTTTTGTGTAGATAAAAACTCTCTTACTATGCATCTTTAAAAAAAAATTATCATTGGATAGATAGAAATATGACCCTATATTCAACCTAACATTGAGATCCACTACATGCTTGTCCAATCTAAGTCCATGAATAGTAGCAGCAGTAATTTTACTCTCACTACCTACCATGTTGAATGGTGTTGGCTTGTTTGATGATTGGATAGGTAGAGATAACAGAAATATGCATTCTTTCTCGATATGCCCTTCAATTTATATATAAACACTCGCTTGGAAATGAGAAATTTTTTTTATATATCCACCCTGCCTCCCCTTGCACCCCTTGTAGGGGGCAGCGCATCTTTGTGTTTCTAGGAATGTTACCGAATCTAACAAATAGGGATCTATGCATCTAGGGTGATTTTCATTCTTCTTGGTCAAGCGATAAGTTATGTGGTTTTCACCCTACTAGTCAAGCTATTTGTTACCATAAAGTATAGTTTTCTCTCTTCCTCATAAATGAGGGGTCAATGCATCTTCCTTGGTATTTGATTTAATTCAAAATAGAAATAAGAGGTACTCTCTCTCTCTCTCTCTCTTAGATAATCTTTACTACTTTTGAACGATGCATAACATGACTAGACAACCTGCTATGGTGGTGTTTGGAAACATAACGTGATCAAAAGAACTACTATGGTTGTGTTTTTTGTTTCCAGTTAGAGCAGCAAAATAGCATTCTAGGAAAAAAAGAAAAAAGGAAAAACATTTTCAATTCAAGTTAACTTTTTTTAATGTCTTTATGACACCTTTTCCCAAGTTTTTGAATTTTTATGGAATAATTTACTTATTTGATTTTCACTTTTAATAAATTTAAAATAAAATAAATATTAAATAATTTTTAATATTAAAAAATAATAAAATATTAATAATAGAATTTTGAGTACTTTTCGTTCATGGAAATATGTGAGAAGTCATATTTAGAAAATTTCGTAGATGAATATGATCACTCATTGAACAATGTTAACCACAAAGACCGTAATTTTTGTAATATCTTAAGAAAAAAATGTGGTTTAATGAGATGGCTACGTAGTCTTTTCAAACAATTGTCACGGGGATATGAAAAATGATTGGTGTATAATTTTGTAATATCATGTTTATTTTCATTTAGTGCATGAAATAAATGATTTTTTTTTTAATATTGTAATGTTAATAATTATAAAGTAAAAAATAAAATGTATATATTTTAAAAAGAATTTATTCTAATTGTTTGACATCTTTAATTAATAATGTTTTTATTTTTAATAGTTTGATATCATTAATTAATAATGTTTTTTTTGTCTCATTAAATTATAAATGGAAAAAAGTAACATTAGAGAATATAAATAACTTTAGAGAATGCCATTGAATTGAGATTAAACCAAAGCCGAAGAAGATCTTGCAAAGGAACATCTCCATAAAATATGTTTCATTGTTTCTAATCCTAGAAATAACATAGTCCATCAATAAAACGCCTTTTGACCAATAAAATTTTGAAGGACAAACCATGATAATGTATGTTTTTAATCTCTCTTTATTTTTAGTTTTAGTTTTTCTAAATGATATTTTTAAAACTTTTCTAATAAATGGTGATAATTAACCATCTACATTTGTGAGAAGTGCTTGCAGTGCCTTTAATGTTTTAACAGACCTTATATATTTTGATAAAATAAATCTACACCAATTATATAAGATAGAAAATTGAATTGTCTCAAGTCCAACTAAGATCACTCTTCAACCACTATTCAAAAGGTGGTTTAATGAGATGGCTACGTAGACTTTTCAAATGATTATCACAAGTATATGACAAATGATTGGTGTATAATTTTGTAGTGTCATTTTTTTTTCATGTGTTACATGACATAAATGGTTTTTGTTTTTGTTATATATATATATATATATATATATATATATATATAATTTAGTTTTAATAGTTTGAAATGTTAATTAATAATGTTTTTTTGTCTCATCAAGTTATAAATGACAAAAGGTACCACCAACTAATGTAAATAGCCTTAGAAAATGCCAATGAATTTAGATTCAACCATAACAATATCTTGCAAAGAAACATCCCTATAAAATAGTTGAATTGTTTCTAATCCCAAAAATAACATACCTCATAAATAAAACCTCTTTTGATCAAAAAAAAAAAATTTGAAGGACAAACCATGTTATTGTATGTTTTATGTTTCTATTCTCTCTTTAGTTTTTCTTTTCCTTTTTATTTTTTAATTATATTTTTAATTTTTTTCAAATATTTGAAATGAGGATTAACCATTTGCATTTAAGATAAGTGATTGGAATGCCCTTATTATAAATCTACACCAATTATACGAGATAGAAAATTGAATCATCTCGACTCCAACAAACTCACTACTCAACGACAATTTATTTCACCATCAGTTTTCCAAAAATTGAGACCACCATATTATTTCCAAATAAAGTGAGATTATTATCCTACTTTTAAGAATAGTTATATGTGTAAATGATTAGAAAACACCTAAAAAATAAATAAAGGTCTCTCGTTGGAGAAGTCTTATGGGCAACTTCTCAATAATATTAGTTAAGATTTCAATGTTTGGAACTTTATACATTCATTTCAGTGTAAATACTAATATCCTATTTTGAAGAACAATTATTTGTGTAATGATTAGAAAACACCAAAATATTAAATAAAGGTCTCTTGATGGAGAGGGATTATGGACAACTTCTAGGTAATATTAGTTAAGATTTCAATGTTTGGATTATACACATTCATTTCAGTGTAGTTGTTAATTTCTACTGATGTGTAATTATTTGTGTGTCACAGTAATAACAATATGGGTGATGTCGAAGTTGGGGAGTGTGAAGAACAAAAAATGAATAGGAATGAACAACAAATAGAAAGTTCACAAAGAAACAAAGATAAAATGAAAAGGAATATCAACAAAAATAGTCACAACAAAACAATATCAAGAAAAGATGAAATAACAAATTGAACAATGAAGAGCATATCAAAGAGAATATCAACAACGAAATATGCAACAAATGACTACAGAACAAAAACAACAAGAGATGAAAGAACAAATTGAGCAATAAATAGCACATCAAATTAAAATAGCATATCGAGAAATAATAATGCAACAAATGACAACATAACAACAATAAGAGATGAAAGAAAAAATTGGACAAAAAGTCCATCAAAGAGAATAATAAAGATCATATCAAGAAAAAAAAGAACAACAAATGACAATAGAACAACAAGAAGAGATGAAAGAAAAAAATTGAACAAAAAATAGCACATCGAAGAGAATATAAAAGATCATATCAAGAAAGGAAAACACAAGAAATGACAACAAAACAACAACAAGAATAGGCAAAAGAACAAATTGAATGGCACAAAAAGTGACATATAAAGAGTTTGAAGAGAAAAAAAAAAATACAAGAAAATATGGAATAAATCCTATAGAAAAAGGTAATTAAATATGTAGCAAAAAATCCTACGAAAAAAAGGTGTTTAAAGGATGTAGAAGAAAATATTGCAAAAAAAAGGTGTTTAAAAAATATCTTTGTCCAAGTTCAGTCAAAGATTCTCACTTATATGGATATTGCACATCGAAAATTTAGCGATTGAATTGATCAATTAACTCAATTTCAAATGTATTATGTGTGTGATGAATCATATGTTAGAATTTATATATTCAAAAAAAATACAATTCCAATATGCATGAGACATAAAAGAGAAGTCACTCATCATAAATTTCCATCTGATAATCATATGAATCCAGGACAACAACCTAAATTTCTTTAAGATCTCAGAAAATTTCAGGAGATGTTAACATCACATGCAAGTCCAATTTTGTTGGCAGTGTGTTTAATAGGTAAAAAATACAAATATAGAGGATAGGCCATTATTTTTCCACAATAGGTTGGGAATAATGCCATGAGGTTACCTTCACATATTCAAGACTTGGATTTGATGATTGTTGTTAGAAAAGATAAATTATTACATGAATTGAATTATAAGATTAAGAATGATCCATATTATCATGGAGTTCAAGTTTATGAGAATGCACTTAAAAAATCACCCAAAATAGCAGCAAATGTATCACATTTGATTAAATTTGCTACATTTTAAGAGATAGATAGTGACACTGGATTTGCAATGTTGGAAGAGATTACATAGATTGATGATACATTACATGTTAGATCCCTATATTACTAGTATAGTCCCTTATTGTTGTTAGTGTAACCCCCATATTGTTATTTTTGTACCCCTATAACCCCAATATTGTTATTATTGTGCCCTTACATTATTATTGTTAGGTCGGCTAGGATTATATTGTGAACCCATGGACTCCTATATATAGAACGAGGTTTTGGTCATTTGTATCATCCAAGAATTGTTCATTTATGTAATTTATTGGAGGTTTCCCCCTCAAAGTGGCTGATTTCTAAGGCGTTGATCTCTCTTTTCTTCTATTTTTGGAGCTGGTTTCATAACATTTGGTATCAGAGGTTTGGATTCTAGGGTTTCGCTACTCCAAACAGGTCATCATGGAATTTTCGCTATAACTATTTCTCTACGAAGGTTCCGAAGCTGAAATATTTACAGAGCGAAACCGAAATCCGGAGGAACGTCGTGTAAAAATTTTAGATCTTGGTTTGCAATATTTTCGAAGATATGATCTGTGGAAGTTAGGGCTTTTTTAGGCTCCCGAATTTCACCCAAAACAAGTCATCGTGGAATTTGTGCTATAACTTTGTTTCTACCAAGGTTCAGAAGCTGAAATTTTTACAGAGTGGATCCACAATCGTAAGGAACCGCATGTAAAAATTTCAGATCTTGGTTCACAATATTTTCGGAGATATGATCTGTGGATATTAGGGTTGTTTCAGACTCCCGAATTTAATCTCAAAGAGGTGACCGTGGGAAAATCGTCATAACTCTCTCTCTCTGAGCATAGGATTGGAATTATGTAAGAAGTGGCTACAATTATAGGGACTGTAGTTTCTTGTGTATCAATTTCAGAACCAAAGGAGGAAACAGTGACACTTGGCACGTTATACAAGTTCGCTCTACGAAACTAGTCCATAATTAAGTCATTGTGGGAGATTGGGCATAAATTTGACTTGAAGAATCCAAATCAGGTCAGACCTATGGCATTCGAAAGAAGATTAAGAGGGATACTACAGGACCAAATTTCAGATATTGAATATCCAAAATCACAGATATAATTCAATTTCACTATCGAGCTCCTCAAAATCAAGAAAAAGGTGTGTAATTTTTTTTCGAATTGCATAAGTCCTGTTTGAAAAATCATTTTGAATTGATTCCAAGGGCATATTGTAGAATAGATATCATTATTGGCTTCTAAAATGCCCCCTAGAAAGAATTCAACACCAATTAAGCCTTCAAAAGACTCTAATATGACCCATGAAGACAAAGAACTGCAACATGACATGTCAAAATAACGAGAGCAAGTGCACTAAATTTCGCTCTCGCAAAGATCAACAAAAAATGAAATGGAAGTTTTGAAGAAAAGCATGGAAGATAAGATGGATGGTTTGAAGAAAGGCATGGAAGCTAAGATGGATGGCATGGAAGCTGGCATGGAATCTAAGATTGATGAAAACATGAAGAATGATCTAAAAGCGGACATGGAAGGTTTGACAAAGTTGATACAAGAAATGTTTCCTAATGGCGAAAAGATAGTAGAGGAAACTCATGATGAGAACAAAGTAAATGTTAATCGTGATTTCCTAAACTCTAATTTTGGATGGAAGAACCACCATATTCCAAATATGGATATGAGGAATTTTGATGGCAAGGATCTCGTAACATGGATACTACAGATGGAGCAATATTTTGATCTCAATAATGTGCAAAACACACAAAAGGTACGCATTGCAAATTTACATTTAGAGAAAAATACATTTGTATGGTATCGATGGCTTTGATTCCATAAAAGAATTGTCACTTAATCAAAGAATTGTCACTTAATTAAATTTTACGGAAGAAATGCTAAGTATGAGGATACAAAGAGCAACACCTTCTTTAACCAATTGATAAATCTCAAACAAAAGGGTTTAGTGGTGGAGCACATTGAGGACTTCCAAAAAATTGAATATAAGGGTAGCCGATATTCCAGAGGAACATAGGATTGATGTCTTCATAGGGACTTTAAAGGATATCATCCAACATGAGGTTCACGTTTGGGAACCTGATTCATTGGAGAAGGCATTCAGGTTGGCAAGAAAAATCGAATGTAAAATTATGGTGACAAGAAAGCCTACCACTCACATCTATAAAGATGGAAGTGTTCCTACTCCTAGACTTCCACAACCTACAAGGTTGACACTACAAAAATTGGAAGAAAAAAGAGCAAAATGGATTTTCTATAGGTGTGATAGAAAATACACAGAGAAGAAATTATTTTACATAGATTGTGAAGAGGAAAAAGAAAATGAACAAGAATCTTCAAAAGAAGATGATATACACCAGGAACCAACCCTAGAAGAGAAAGAAATGAGTCTCACCATATCGTGTAATGCATTGGCGGGAATTACCACTCCTCAGACTCTCAATATAGAAGGACATATCAAGAAGAAAAAGGTAATAGTGTTGATTGATTCAGGTGGTACCCATAATTTTATTCATTGTAAAGTAGCCAAGGAATTGAATTTATTTCCTATACCCAGCACCATAATGTGAAGTGATGGTTTCAAATGGAGGAACTAAAAATTTCTCTGGAGAATGCCATAATATCAAACTAACCATGGGAATATGTATTGAATATTCCATGCTTTCTATTCCAATCGAGGTGTTGATGTTGTAATCGTGCTGATGGTTACAATCTTTGGGGACGATAGCTTCCTAATTTTCAATAACTTCTCTTGAAATTTTTTTTCGGAAGGAAAGGAAGTCGAATTACGGGGTATAACGGGGAAGCCAGGAAAGATAATAAGCTCTAATTTCATGACAAATCTTCGAAGAAAGAAAAGAAACGAGGCGTAATTGCACAATTATGCTCACTAGAAGTTCCAACATCAAAATCAATTATTTCTCCAGATCTCCAAAATGTCTTGGACAATCATTCCAAGGTGTTTGAAACTCACAAAGGACTCCCACCTATTCGTGATCATGATCATGCTATTAATTTGATTCCAAAAAGTGTTCCTCCAAACATCAGGCCTTATAGATATCCTTATGTCCAAAAGAGTGAAACTGAACGTATGATTGCAGAAATGTTAGAGGCTGGTATAATTCAACCTAGTCAAAGTTATTTCTCTGCTCCAGTAGTATTGGTGCACAAGAAGGATGGATCATGGCGCATGTGTACGAATTATAGGGAGCTCAATAAGCTCACTATTAAAGATAAATTTCCCATTCCCATGATTGATGAATTATTGGATGAATTACATGGAGAAATTTATTTTACCAAGTTGGATCTTCGTTCATGATCTCATAAAATTAGAATGAAGACTGAAGATATTCTGAAAATATCATTTCGAACTCATGAGGTCATTATGAATTTTTGTTCATGCATTTTGGCCTTACCAATGCAACTTTTACATTTCAAGGGTTGATGAATTCCATTTTTAAACCCTTGATGATATACTAATCTAAAACAGGTCTTGGAAGGATCATGTTCAACATGTTGACGGGGTGCTCAAACTATTGGAGGAAAAACAATTATATGCAAAAACCTCCAAATTTTTCTTTGGAGTACAAGAGTTGGAATATCTGGGTCATATTTTATCTCAGGAGGGTTTTAAGGTAGACCCTAAAAAAATTAAACCCATTGAGGAATGGAAAGTCCCCACAACCATAAAGTAGTTGTGAGGATTTCTTGAGTTAATAGGGTATTAACGCAAGTTTTTTAAGAATTATGGGAGAATAACAGCACCTCTAACAACATTATTGAAGAAAGATGCATTTTCATGGAATCCTGAAGAAACTAAGGCCTTTGAACATCTTAAAGAGCCAATGTGCCTAGCACCGATCTTAGCTACGCCAGACTTCACAAAAACCTTTATTGTGGAATGTGTTGCCTCGGGAAATGGAATTGGTGATGTTTTAATGCGAGAAGGAAGACCCATTGCTTTCGAAAGTCGTCCAATCAAAGGAAAGTATTTACAAAAATCTATTTATGAGAAATAAATGTTATCAATACTGCATGCACTAAATAAATGGTGAACTTACCTAATAGGAAGACACTTCAAGGTAAAAACTCATGATAGTCTTAAACACTTTTCGGAACAAATACTATCTTCGAGGAAAAACTGACAAAAATGGGTCACAAAGATGTTGGGTTATGATTTTGAAATCATCTACAAAAAAGGGAAGCTAAATTTGTTTAACGGATGCACTCTCAAGAAAGGATGAAGAGGTGGAAGCATTGCTTTGTGCCATTTCTATTATCCAACTTGAGATTGGATAACCAAAGCAAGGGATGAATGGAAGAAGGACAAAGAAGTGTGGACACTCCTTCAAAAGTTGCGACAAGATCCTAGTACATCTGATACATTTAGTTGGAAAAATGATTCCTTATGGTACAAATATCGCTTATATATTTGTAAGAATTCCCAACTAAAACAAAATATTCTTCTGGAATTGCACACTTCTCCTTTAGGAGGACACTCGGGATTTTTAAAAACTTACCACAGGGTGAAGAAAGAGTTTTTTTGGGATGGTCTTAAATCTTATATTCAAAAATTTGTGGCGGAATGTTTGGTTTGCTAGCAGAATAAAGTTGAGACGATTAAGACCCCAGGACTTCTACAACCTTTGTCCATTCCAAGTCAACGTTGGGAGGAGATTTCAATGGTTTTTATCACAAGTTTACCTAAGTCTG
Organism: Pinus albicaulis; assembly: GCA_034641835.2. Lineage (NCBI taxonomy): Eukaryota > Viridiplantae > Streptophyta > Pinopsida > Pinales > Pinaceae > Pinus > Pinus albicaulis. The sequence continues at coordinate 1,557,295,150 of CM076580.1, read as the reverse complement.
AAGGAAAGAGTGTCATCATGGTGGTAGTTGATAGACTTACCAAGTATGCACACTTTTGTGCATTATCTCATCCATTTAAAGTAATTACAGTTGCTACTGCATTTATGGAAACAATTCAAAAGCTACATGGAAACCCAAAGATTATTCTAAGTGACAAAGATCCCATTTTTACTGGAAATTTTTGGACGAAATTATTTTCTTGCTTGGGTACTCAACTATCTCATAGCTCATCTTATCATCCTCAATCCGATGGTCAATTTGAGATAGTGAATAAATGTTTGGAAGGATATCTTTGTTGTTTTGTATCTGATAAGCAAACACAATGGGTCAAGTGGTTACCTCTCACTGAATGGTGGTATAACACTTCCTTCCATACTGCAGCAAAAATGACCCCATTTATGGCACTTTATGGATAACATCCACCATCCATCACATCTCATTTAAGAGAAAATTCTAAGGTTCAAGCAGTGGAATATCACATCGACCATCAACAAGAATTTCTCCAACTCTTAAAGGATAACCTAAATTTGGCACAAAATCGAATGAAACAATAGGCAGATCAACATCTAGAGAGAAGTTTTGATGTAGGAGACTGGGTATTTTTATGGCTACAACCATACAAACAAATTTCCCTCAAGCAAGCTAAGAAGGATAATAAATTATCGCCAAAGTACTATGGTCCTTACAAGGTGTTGCACAATATTGGTACTATGGCATACAAATTGGAGCTTCCTGCTTCTTCGCGAGTGCATCCAGTTTTCCATGTTTCATGCTTAAAGAAGGTTATAGGGGAAAAACTTCCAGTTCAAACAATATTACCAGAACTTGATGAGGAAGAAAAATTCATATTGGAACCTGAAGCAGTCATGGAAAGAAGAACTTGACAGCTACAAAACCGATCAATTTCAAAGTATCTCATCAAATGGAAGAACTTACCCACTGAATATTCTACATGGGAGGATCAAAATTTTATACGGAAGCATCCGAATCTACTCAAGCTTTGAAGACAACACTTTTTTAAAGGAGAGGGGCATGTTAGGTCCCTATATTACTAGTATAGTCCCTTATCGTTGTTAGTGTAACCCCCTTATTATTATTGTTGTAACCCTGTAACCCCAATATTGTTATTATTGTGCACTTACATTATTATTGTTAGGTCGGCTAGGATTATATTGTGACCCCATGTACTCCTATATATAGAAGGAGGTTTTGGCCATTTTTATCATCTAAGAATTGTTCATTTATGTAATGTATTGGAGGTTTCCTCCTCGAAGTGGTTGATTTCTAAGGCGTTGATCTCTCTTTTCTTCTATTTTTGGAGCTACTTTCATAACATTACATGGCTTACAATCAACTTATTTTTCAATAAAACAAATGCATGACGAGAGATTGATATTATTTGAGATTGGGCAAAGAATGTAGAGTAAGTGCTTATTTGTCTTGGCATTGGCTCATCATTTAATAAGTATAACATTCTGGGATTATTCACTATGGAATTTCCAATTGTAACTCCCTCCTCCAACATTTACCCAAGTTAACCGACGTGTTGGGGTAAATGTTACACAGTATTTTGTCGCATTCCTCAGTTGTTATCCCAAGTGTCGTATTTTGTGCCATTCATGTCACAAACATCACAAAGCGACAAAATATGTGTAAACTTGTTCATTATGGAAAACATGCTTAAGATATCTGTGAAGACCTAAAAGAGAAATGTCTTGAAGTTTTTTTGCAAAGTTTGTAAAAAACCTTATTTTACAAGCCCAGCACGGTTCTTCCCTTAGTAATCTTGCGCTTGTCACCTTGTCCCTATCCTATGAAAATCGTAGATAGCACGGGAATTAAGTACTAAAGTCGCGTTGGTCCTCTTTAGGCAGGTTCTCCAAAAATGGAGCAGAATCTTCGACCTCTAGAATTCTCGAGAACGGAGTTATGGTACTTGTTGGTTGAGGATATGGTCGAATACTCCCATGTTTGGACCTTAATATTATCTCCAAATATTTTCCCCTTAGAGATAAGGCCTTTCACACTAATTAGTGGATCCTTAACCTCCTCATCTCTGCTATAAGAGAGTGCCATGCTAGTGAGTCTTGGTTGGTCATTGTTGGTTGCCTTACTTATGCCTGATTGCGCCCATATGTTGTCGATTTGACAAAGGAGAAGAGATGGAAGAGTGTGGCTTGGACTTGGATTACAACTTCGAAGGAGGCTTTCAACATCAAGGCATTGGTTTTAAAGCTTCCATTTATTCATTTTATAATGTAAAGTATAATTTTCTTCCCATAAATCTGTTAATGTTAATTGGTTTAGCATGATACTCCTTGATTTGTCATGTAGTTTGCTTTGAAACACATATACTATGTATCTTTTGTCTTTTATCGTGTGACCTTATTTACAAGTATTCGTACGTAGAACGCATAGCAAGGAATCAGCCAGAAAGCGAAAGGATCAACATTGACATCGAGCAAACAATTGCATAAGGAGCGAGGTAGGCCATTTCCCTCTCTTACTTTATTTTTCAATGTTAAACTAGGAAAGCTTGTATACTTTATCGCAGTTGTTACTAGACCCACTCATTGGGCTAGACGAATACCTTCTTTCCGGAGAATGGATTTGCCTGCATAAAAAATTGGCGACTCCACTAGGGAGCTTACACCCTGTTCACCCTCTTCTTGTTTTTGTCTTCATGTTGAGTTTGGCCAACCGTTGAATGACTGCTTGTTTGGCTTGTTATTTAGCCTGTACTCTAGCTTGCTAATGTTTTAAAGTATCAATTCTAAGGTTTTCTTTCAGATATTTCTTGTTTATCCCTCTTTTCCTAGCCCAATGCATATTTTTACACACATTCATGCTTCCAACATTGGTTTTTTCTAGAACAGTCGCGCTGTAAACCACTAGTGTGAACTAGTGAGCCATACTGGTCTTAGAAAATAGATATTTTTCAATCTCTTTTTTAAAATCTTTGGTGTGTCTTGATCTTTGAAATGTTTTCTTTTATTTGATTATGTTGTTTATTCCTCTGAGATTTTATAGTCTATTTGAGAAGCGTAAATTGGTCTTATGATTTAAGTCGTAAAGTTTTGTTTTGGTTGAGTCTTGTTGTTGCAAGTTAATTAAAATCTCTGTTTACTGCTTGTGTCGATCAAAAAATATTGATTCTCTATTATAGGGCAGTAGTAGACTTTGTGCTTGTTCAAAGAAATTGGTTTTTTCATCTGGTTAGTGTCAATTTCAAGAATTACTTTCGTTGAATGCATAAGATCACTTGCATTGAAAGTATAGTTTTTGAAATTTCTTATTGAAAATAGATTACAATTTTTCAATGAGTGAAGCTTTTTAAGAACATTGATTGCATCAGTTGCATTTTTATCATTCAAAGTGGAAAACGAAAAATATTTTTGTTGATTTAAGTGCATTTTAGTGAAAGTAGAAGTTACTTTACTGAATGAGTTTCAATTGGGATAGTGAAATTGGAATCATTTTACTTTTTAGAATTTGCATTTTTGAAATTAAGTAAAAAGTGAAAGCTAGTTGGGGGGGCATTTTTCTTGTTGCATTTTGTTTGGTGCATTACTCTTTTAGATCTCTTCCCTTGTTAGTTTAGCTTTCATTTAAAATCAAAGAATCCTTTTTCTCATTTAGCTGCATCTTAGGAATTCAGGTGACATCGTTTTGAGCCCAAAATCGAAACTTAATTTCATATCAACATTAAAATAAGCCTAAATTAACCTAAGGATCATTTGGAATTAACGAAAACATCTAAATTTTTGGGCTAGAGACGTGTTCCGGCGTCGTTAAGCATAGCATCTATCGCTAACAACCTGTGTAGCATCCCAGGGGTGATATCTCATCCCATGTATGGAAGTATATATGACTATGCTCCACATATAATAAGTATAAAGGGATGCTCTCATCGAACGGTTACACATTATATAGTGCTACTACAGACTGAGCTCCCACATACCATCATGTATATTTTGGGAGACCCCACTAGGTTGCAAACTTGCAATAGGTAATCGAGTCGGCCGCCTTGTAGACGTGATACACCGAGCACAGTATTAGGGGAGATCATCTGCCCGTACTTCTTGGTTTGCTAGGAGGTATTCTGAAATTCATAAATACCTAGTAATCCTTTTTGCTTAGATTACCCTTTTTTGTTTATTTTTTTTAATTATAAAATTTATTGTCCACTAAAACATCTTACTCGTGTAGTACTCCTTTGCCTCAATCATGACTCATTAATTTAAAATTTTTAATTTCTCAAAACAAATTCATCCATCGTTTGATTGATCTTGACAAACGGTCATCGTCGCTGAATTTTCGAATTCACCTCACTCAGCCCCTGAAGAAACTCAAGGACCTCATCCTGAGATCTTGCTATTTCCACCTAGGCCTCTTGAAGCTCAAGGTTTTGAGCTTGGAATTTTTCCAAGCATCTAGCCTTTCTCTTCACGACCACCACCTGACGATTGGTCTATGCCTTCTCAGGATCTTGAGCCAGAAATTATTGAACCCATTACACAGTTTGTGGTCTTTCCTCCAAATCCGCTCTATGATCCATTCATGATATCTCCTAAGCATCCGTACAGTACTTTTGATGATCCCAACGTTCCTTTTGGTGATTCTCCTGTAGCATATTGAACTAATGTTCGGCAGTTGTTTCCACCACACATGGTATCGAATGCAGACGATACTCCATTTGTCAGTACTCCTCAAACTGTTCCTATGGAAACTTCTGCGACCCATATCCTAGAAGTTGACATCGAGTCTATGTTCCCTCTAGAAGGTTTTCCTTATGTTTCCACTCCTCATGATTTAGGAAGTGGAACGAGTGTACCCTATAGTCAAGTCGCGTCTTCGCTTCCACGCGGTTACACTTCTCTCGGAAACCTTGTTTCAGGAGCTTCTGGGGTTACATCCTTGTTTCATGATCCCATTTGGTCAACGGGTATTCCCCCATCTTCTGGCCCATTTGTTTCAAATGTGGCTGCCGTTTCACAACCTGTTACTCAACCTTCGAATTATGTAGGTCAAATAATTTTTTCACTAGCGTCATCTCCGCCTTTATCATTATCTGTGATCACTGCGATCCCATATTTGAGTGTGCAATCTACGGCTTCATCCATGCCTGGGGGAAATCACATCCTTTATATGTACCTACCCTTTCGGGTGGGGGAAATATGAACTATGGACATGTATCGGGGGTGGGAAAACCCATATCTAGTCTTGGTGGAACTTTGGTTTCATCCTCAACTAGAAACCTCTCTATCGGGTGGTCACCCTACTTCGGCTCAACCTGTTTATCAACAGCCCCATGTTCAGCACCCTTATCTTCAACAACCCCATATTCAACAACCACATATCCAAAATCCTTATATTCAGCAACCAAATGTACAATATCAGTATGTTCAGCAACCAAACGTATCGTAGTAGTATGTCCAGCAGCCCCAAAATCCATTGGGAGTTGTTGCGACTAATCCTTGGTTTGGTCCTCAAACCCAATCTGGTCCAAACTCTTCTCTGGTTCAAACTGTAACTTACCCCAATAATCATGGTGTTCAATAATCGTGGTGTTCAATACTAGCAAATTCCACAGGGTCAGTTTCAGAAATCCCACCAAGGACACTAAGTTTAGCAAGGGCCTTATGTACAACAAGGATTTATCCCTCAACATACGCTGCAGTAGGGGTCGCATCTATGACCCCAAAAGGGGCCTTATCAACAGCTCCAGCAGGGTCCTTATGTTCAACAATAGCTACAACAAGGTACCTACCAGCAACTCTGGCCTCAACAAGGTCCTTACCAACAAAAATGGGGACAATATGCTTATTATGGTCAAAATCAACCCCAATGGGGCAAAACATTTATCAACAATGTTGGAACCCTCAGATGGGTAATTACTAATGACCTTTCACACATTATAATCCGTAGTTAGCATTATTGGCTACATTGCAACTTCTGGATGTGTAAAGGCTTACGAATGACCCAATCCAGCATATGTTGCATTGGCCTCCAGTCTCAACTAATATTCCTAGGTATTGTCCGAAAATTGAAGGTAAATCTGGAGAAACCCCCATGCTCATGTCATGACGTGCCATTTTTGGTGCTCTTCTAACTCTTTGGTAGATGATTTAGTTCGATTACGTCTTTTCCAGCACACATTAACGGGCATGACCACTAAGTAGTACATTGAACTACCCCGTGGCATTTTTCAAGATTTCAATTCGTTGGCTATGGCCTTCCTTACACATTTCTAGTTACATGTCCGGTATGAAACTGGCACTCACCTATTAACATCTTTGGAACAGTCAACTGCTACCCATATCTCTGATCACATTCATGAAAGGATACGCAGGCATCATTTGATCAAGTTTGAAATTCCTAATCAATTTTTGAATCAATGGTTCAATAAATCATTCATTCCCAAATTTTCCAAAGATATTTCTATGGGTGGTTGTGTAATTGAGGAACAAACCACCACCCGCGCTTAGTATCTAGACCTGGTTTATTCCCAGTCTGGGACATTATATGATCTTTTACCGAACACCCCGCGAACTTCGACGGACCCATCATCTTTTAAATCTACAGATACACCACCATTTCATGGTGTTATCGGGTCAGTGGCTCAAACTACAAACAATACTCCAAAATCTTCTTCAAAGCCTAAGTCTACTTCGGCCACTACACCCTACACTCCTGCAAGTGACCCTAAAAATATTGGTAAAACCTCTGAGGTTAACGTCGTTCAGTATGTCGCGATGGATAAATCCTCCAAAGGTAATAAGAAAGGGAAAGGCAAAGCCAAATCTGGTTCCCCTAAACAGGATTCCTCTAATTCATCTACTAATTATGCATCTAAATGTAAGCCCAAATATCCTTGCTTAATATGTAATGACGATCATTACACCAAGGATTTTCCTCATCGTGCCGATTTTAATCATCTTTTAAAAGGAACATAAGGAATGCCAGTTGTTTTGAAATAACCCTTTCCATCTCATCAAACACAAATGGTAGACCAGCCTCAATCTTCTGCATCTGGAAGCTCTCAAGTTTTCATGAGTGGCAGAGAACCCATTTCTGTTGCTACGTGTTCAAAAGAATATCTAAATCCTGCCAAATCTATTGTGGAAAAAGATGCCATGGATGTGCCTTCTTCTTCCACTCCGCCTAGTTCGGGTCCTCTTCATATTGAGATACCTAGTAATGATTCCATCATCTTACCACCTCCCAAAGATGTTCTTCGGAAATCCTCGTATAATCTGAATGCGTGATTTGCTCAGCATTATAATATTGTGGAATATTTAGCTCAAGTGCCTTCAGCGATGTCGGCCTTGGAAGTCCTTTTTTGTGTGAAATCTCAGAGCTTTGAGCATTACATTGCCTCTGCATCTTTGATGTTGGTGCAATCAATTAAATCACTGATCCATTGAACTTGGTCAGCAGAATTTCATAACCCTGGCATTCTAATCCAGATCAGTTGGAGGGAAAAAGAGTGGATATGGAAGTAGAAGTTGTCAATGCTAATCTCAACTACAATCTTCTACTCGATCGTAGTTGGACCCATGCAATGATGTGCATGGTCTCTGCCATTTTTTGTTTTTTTCATTTTCCCCCTCAAGGAAAAATCATAACGGTTGATCATCTTGCCTTCTTTTCACCTGATTCTTCAACTGGAAATGTACCGTATGTTGGGAATACCACTGTTCCTAATGAGAGTGTTAGAGCGGGTCTCTTCAAAGACTCGTCATTTATGGGAATCTTCTCCCTTCCACCTCCTAAAGTTACTTTCATGAACATGATTTCATCTGGTCACGACCCCTGGATCATTCCTAGCCCTGACTAGAATGACAGTTTTTGTGACATTATGCCACTTAGCCCTATTGAGAAAATGTATGAGAGCGTCCTTCTGGCTTCTCCAGTTGCATCCAATTCCAACAATAACTTGGTTTCATATCTAGACACATGCTCGCAATCCCCCTGTTTTGGTTCATGGGATTCTGATGATCCTTTGAATGAGACATTTATGAATGATGAGAGTATATTATAAGTTATGTCTCTTGAAGAAACCCCCCTGGAATGATAGTCATCACCGTTCCTTATTTCTCCCAATCCTTGGTGAAATTTCTACTTTTCTGGAAACCTGTGTTTCCCCTGAATCGACTGGTCCACTTCAAAATCCCATTTTGGTTCATGAAGTCCTATATGAAGGAAACATGGGTAATATTTTGGCTACTATCATGATCGACATCTCTGTTAAACCAGGGATTGTAGATAATATCCATATTGGGGCTTCTTGTTATCCCAATGAGATCGATATTTACATTGCCTTGTCTAAATAAATTTGTGATGTCTTCACCTGGTCATATGAAGAAATGTTGGGCATCGATCCTAGTATCATGGTGCACGAGATTTATACCTATCCGGACTTGAAACCTCTTCATCAGCATCTCCGTCTAGTGCACCTGAGAAAGGTAGCAACCATAAAGGGATAAGTTGAAAAACTTCTCAAAGTTGGATTCATTTATCCTATACCTTTGACAGAATGGGTTTCTAATATTGTTCTTGTTACCAAAAAACAAGGAACTATTCATGTTTGTGTTGATTACCGTGATATCAATCGAGCTTATCCTAAAGTAAACTACCACATTCCTTTTATCGATCAGATAATTGATGAATGTGCCAAGAGTGAATTTTTTTCTTTCATGGATGGTTTTTCTAGTTATAACCAGCTTAACATTCTCCTTGTTGATCAACATAAAACCACCTTTATCTGTCCTTGGGGGACATTTGCATACAAAAATATCCCTTTTAGCCTAAAGAACGTTGTTGCCAACTTCCAGCGAGCTATGTCCTATGCATTTCATGATATTAAACACATCGTCCAGTTGTATCTTGACGATCTTCCTTCTCATTCTATGAAATGTCAAGATCACCCTGCTCACCTTCAAGCAATCTTTCTTTGTTGTCGACACTATAACATTCGACTAAATCCTCATAAATGTGTCTTCCTCGTTGAATCTAGTCGTCTCTTAGGATTTGTGATTTCTAAGGAAGGCATCCAGATTGATCCCCTGAAGGTCGAGGCTATCATTAATTTTCCTCCTCCCTCTTCTATCCATCAACTACAGATCTTGTAGGGGAAAGTGAAATTTCTCCCTCGTTTGGTCTTGAATTATACAGAACTTGCTAAAGGATTTACTCGTTTGTTGAAAAAAGGGATCTCGTTCATCTGGGATGAAGTTGCTCAATATTATTTCGAAGCTTTAAAGACAACTCTTGTTTGTTCACCTTTGTTGCATCCCCCTCATTATCGACGTGATTATTTCCTATATTTAGCTGCGGCTGACGGCACCATTGGCATGGTGCTAGTTCAGGATGATGACGAAGGGAATGAACATATTATATACTACTTGAGTCATAATCTCTTTGATGTTGAGACACATTATGGTCATGTAGAGAAGCTCGCTTTGGTAGTTGTTCATGTTGTCCAACACTTTCGCCATTACATTCTCCTATGTAAAACTATTGTGATTTTTTATTGTAACCCCATGAAATACATCCTTACTCTTCAGTTCCTTGGGGGAAAGTATTTCAAACGGATTTTCATCCTTCAGGAGTTATATTTAGAATTTTTTAAATCTAAATCGAAGAAATAATTAGTTTTTCATGAGTTAATTTGCGATCTTAGATCCGCAATTCCACCCACTCCTTTTACTAAGGTGATTCTAGTTGAATAACTTTTCTCATCGGTACTCTTGATCCATGGTATGGTGATATCATTATCTATCTCCAGACCCTAACTTTTCGACTTGAGTTATCTCACTCTGAGCGACGCCAAATCCATCACCAGTCCCAACCTTATCGCATTATTAGGGATACTCTTTATCGTAGTAGTGTCAATATTGTCCTTCATCGATGTTTGACTCTTGAGGAAGTTGAGAATGTTTTGAATGACTGTCACTCAGAGGCATGTGGCGGTCATATGTCTGGCTATGCTACTGCTCAAAAGATTCTACGTGCAGGTTATTTATGACCATCTATTTCCAAGGATTGCATCCTTGTTGTCCAAAAATGTCATGACTTCCAGATATATTCTTACAAAGAATGCACCCCACCCAAACCCTTGCACCCAGTTTTTACCACTGGACCATTTTCGAAATGGGGCATCGATTTCATGACCTGTAACCCTCGCTCGGTCGGGTGGCATAGTTATATTATCATTGTCGTCGATTATTTCACTAACTGGGCCGAGGCGATGGCTACATACGATGTTGAAGGTAAAAATGTGGCACAATTTCTTTTTAACCATGTCATAGCTCGATTCAGTGTCCCAAAGGCCATAGTCACTAACCATGGCTCTCATTTTCAAAACTATATGATGACATAGCTTACTTCTCAATTGGGCTTGCATCACGACAACTTAACTCTTTACTACCCACAAGAGAATCGTCATTTTGAAGCCGTTAACAAGGTTTTGGTCACGATGCTTCAATGAACCATTGGGATGCATAAACAAATTTTGCATCTTATGTTATTTTCAGATATGTGGACGTACCGGACTTTGGATAAGACAGTGACTGGATTCACACCATTCTAATTGGTGTATGGTCTCGAAGCCACACTCTCGATCAAGTGTGAAATTCCTTCTTTGAATCTAGTTGTCAAGTTACTCCATGGCACTTCACCAGAAGAGGAATGATTTTTTCATCTCGAACGTCTGATTACACCCGACGAATTATTTCTTTGGTTATCGAAGCTCAAAAGAAACGAGTTAAAGCATAATATGATAAATCAATGACTCTGCGTGTTTTTTATGAAGGTGACTTGGTCTTGTTATATGATCAATCTCATGATAAATTGGGAGTCGGGAAACTCGACCAATGTGGCATGGGCCCTTCATCATTAAACAAGTATTAGAGAGAGGCACCTATGAGTTGGTAGATTATGAAGGGAATAAATTAGCTGAGCCCCGAAATGGGCTCTATCTCAAAAAGTATTATGCTTCACTTGGCGTAAATAATTTTGTACATTAATGTGTTTTATTCATTAGTGTACAGTTAGATTTTGGTGTGATTGTTTGCTTTTGTAGACATGTTTTCCTTTGCTTACCTTGTGTTCCACTTGGTTTTGCAGATGTCGTCAAACCATTATGTTGGTTTTTTTGATGACGCTTGTCGTAGTACACGGAACTTGTCTTCCATGGCTTGAGCATTGTTTGCTCTTAATAGCGAGTTAGTGAATTTACAAGCGGTGTATGCTTGGGTCAAACAACTAACAACATTGTCGAGTATAGTGGGGTTATTGAACTATTATCGGAAGTTGTTGCTCTTGGTATTAGGGCGTTGTTTGTCAAAATTGATTCATATCTCATTGTACTACAGTTAAATGGGCATTATTCAGTAAGAAACACTCACATATTACACATGTATCTACGTGTTTGATTATTAGAATGAGATTTTGATTAAATCACCTATCAACACATTCTGAGACATTTGAATACATCAACAAATACATTAGCTAATTATGTGTTAGACAAGCATTTACATCATATGTAAAAACCAAAAACAACATCATGGTAAAGAAGATTAGATGGCAGTAGAAACATACATATACATATACATATACATACATACATACATATATATATATATACATATATTGAGTCTATAAAAAGTTTGTTACATCAAAATGTCAAAATTTGTGTCTCGATACACATGGCTTCTCAAGCCTACATAAGTGCACTCAAAAAGAACAAATGAGGTATATCTATCCTCTAGCATGGTGTTGGTGGTAATATGTGACAACTCTGACCACTTGACCTAGCAGTCGACGAAGTCGAGCTGAAAACCCCATCGTATGTCTCTGATACCATAGTGTGATACCATCGACTAAGGCATAATATGGAATGCCTCTCATCAAGGCTGTGAGGTTATGCTCCACCTCAACTATAGGGTTTGCACCCTCATCATAAACAGTTTCCTCAATCTGTCAAACCACTCGCTGTGCTACCCGAGATAACCCTGGAGGCCTCACCGCTCTGACGTCTAAAATCAGTAATCACAAGTTAAACTCTTGGTACACAGATTAAAAAAATATTGAAAAACTTAAGAAAACAAATTCTTACTGAGATCATACCATTTTCCTTCCAGTGGAAGAGGAATATTTGGGTCTACTCTGAAATCTGTCCCTGCATATGGCCAGTCATCAATCATGATGAGTTGCTAGTGGATCCACCCGAAGAATGTGGGAACAAATGACATTTGATGCTCGCCGTCATAGCAAGGCATCAGCTCGCTCCATCTTAGGAGTCGTGGATCCCTCAGCACAAGAATACCCACCTCTATACTCTGAAATTGGAATAATGGCACCCTCTCTAGGAAGAGAGTCACTAAGATCGATCTGTATCCAAACTGCTTCAACTTCACTGTTTTGCACTTGGTGAGTTTATCCTTCAAGTTGACCAACAATTCCTCACACCGATTGAATACTGTTGGACTCATATAGTCCACGAGATACTGAAATTAAGACTTGCTCATCTCATGAAGGGCCTGTGCCCCTGCCACCCAAGCTATGGTGTAAAGGACTACCTGGAGAGTTGGGTCATTAACAGTTTTGATGTTAGTTTTCCCACTCTTGGTCTTTGCATACCTACCACTGCAATGTCTGGCGATGAGCATATCTATCCTCTCACCTCCTAGTCTAGTTCCTTCCAGTTGGACAGGCAATCCCCTCCTGGACAGACCCGTGATGAAATAGATATCGGAAATATCAATATCTAAGTCATGATCACCAATGGTGAAAACTTGGTGGTCCACATCCCACCATCTCACCAAATACTGCAATAAGTCTACTTGGGACCTCATCCCAGGTATCTAGAATAATTAAAGCAATCCGCATTTGTGGAGTGCCCTTATGCAATTTAGATCTTGTGCTTCTTCTCGATCCTTTGCCTCATGAGCCCGTTCTTTCCACTCGATAGCCATAATTTTCATGCAAAACATTAATTAACAAGCATTAAACATCTTCCATGGAGTAAAATTGGAAATTCATTGGTTAAAAATTTGGACTTTCATAAATAAAATTTGTCCATGGTGCCAGCGCGACTATGTGCCAATTTTCACACGCTAGTGGCGTGCTAGTACTTTAGGGACTAAGGTGGGCAGTGCGGACCCGACGGGTGAAACCCGCGTTGGTCGCCCAAAGGCCCTAATGTTTCCAAGGGCTCCCTAAACCAACAATAAATGAATGAAAATGATAAAAAATAGAATAAGAATGCAAGCAAAGATGAGGATTATTACCTGCAAAAAACATAACAGTAAATGGTTTCCTGGATCAACTGAACGAGGCACCTGAAATTTGAATAAAAATGGAGGGAAAGTGATATGGTAAAAGTTAAATGGTAAGTGTGTTTTTTTTATTTTTGACTTTTGGTTATTTAAAGGACCTTTACCTATATTTTAATTTAAAAATGATTTTTATCGTTTTATGAGCACTTTTTCCTATATTTATATTTTTTCTCAATCAAAGTGACGTTTGTTCCCATTTGCAGAAGTAGGTTATTATAAGTTAAATTCGATCAACAGTGACTGACGAGTTACCTTTTATTACATTTTCAGAGTTGTGAATACAAACAAAAAAGGTACGCCCCTTGGAGTCAACTTTAAGCTTTTTCTAACTCTCGAAACATGAAAAGATCGTCGAGCACTTGTCCTTTCAAGCTCGTTAAATTAAATGAATCGTCATCATCTCGGTATACGTTTACTTTTGGGTTGAGATCTACTATTTACGAAAAAGGAATACCTTAGTCAAAAATGACTAAGCAGTTATCTCGGATATTGTTTTCTACCTTTTTGGATTCGAGAGACTATTTATGAAAATAGACCTTTTGGAGTTTTCTTTTCTGTCTCTTTTTCAAACTCCATAAACATGAAAAGGACACTAATTTACCCCTGCTTCGGACTCGTAAAAAATAAGCGACGAAGGACTTGTTACCATGACGAGACCGAGATACTCCTTCCTAGGGCTTATTAAACTTTCTAGGATGGATTCATCCGAAGGGTGAACTTATACGCCAAGCATATGGTACCCTCTTCAAGTTGGCTATCAAAAATAAAGAGATACTCTTTAGAAATAATGGGGGAAAATGGAAGTGAAGTATATTTTGTGTTTTGTACCAAAGGCAGGATGTCACTCTTGAACATGAGACTCATCTATGTTTCGTGTCGAGTTGGGGATATCCTTTATTTGTCACTTGCCTCCTGTGGTTTGGGAATCCATTTGCCTCTCATTTGATCATCCTTTTTCGTCATCATGACCTCTGATACTATTTTTTGAGTCAAAATGTTGCCAAACTCTGGATTTTTGTCACCGATATGTTTAAGAGAAGTCCTCTATAAAATTCAAACATCCTCTGCTTATTTGACACTCTCCGAAACAGTCCCAAATCACTCCTATCATCTTGAGAAATCCTTTTTTTTGTGTTGATGATGTGGGAATCATTATGGCCCTCCTTCGACGGATCACTTCCTGTCGACTTCAGCTCATTATTCAAGAAAATTATTTAGAATCTCCTTTTCAGTACCTTGGATCTTGCATGCCTCAATAGCAAGTTCTTCGCATTCGAGGACAGGTTCACATCATTGGCCTTCGATCGGATGATTCTGCAAGTGTTCTACTCCAGCTCATTTATTCGCACTTGCAGTTGTGTTTTTGTACCTTGAGGGCCATCGTCATTATTGGTGGTTTCTCTCGTGCTTGTTAACAATTTACATTATTGACTGGTAATCATGTGGTTTCAACCATGGTCGACATCAACACATCTATTCGCATGGTTAGATTCGTATAGTGGGTAGATCGAGATAGCGACAAAGACCCTGGATCACATCTATTTTTAGCCAGGTTGCGTGAAGTTATTAAGTATTCATGATTAGACACATGATCCTTTCTATATGGATGGTTTCAACCATACCGTGGATTTGTTTCCATCATCTCTTTTAGACGGATGGTTGCGACCATACCATGGGTTCATGTGTTATTTGATGCCTATTCAGAGTTATTTTATTAGGCATGTTTATATCAAAGATGTCACATATTGTATTGTGTTTTGTTTGACAGGTCTCCTGATGATGGTTTTCCAAAGTCCTTGCCATGGCTAATAAAACATTTCAGCCATCAATCCTCATTCCGCTTTCATGCTTTAGGGGGCATCTGTTAGACAGTATTTTTCCGCATTCCTCAGTTTTTATCCCAAGTGTTGTCTTTTGTGTCACCCATGTCACAAACGTCGCAAAGTGACAAAAGTTGCATAAACTTGTTCATTATGGACACCATGCTTAAGATATCCCTGAAGACCTAAAAGAGAAATGTCTTGAAGTTTTTCTACAAAGTTTGTAAAAAAACTTATATTATAAGCCCAGTTTGGTTCTTCCCTTAGTAAACTCATGCTTGTCACTATGTCCTTATCCTGTGAACAGCACTGCTAGCACAGGAATTCAGCAATAAAGTCATGTTGGTCCTCTTCAGGCAGGCTCTCCAAAAATGGCGCAGAAACTTCGGCCTCTAGAC
Source organism: Pinus albicaulis (assembly GCA_034641835.2). Classification (NCBI taxonomy): domain Eukaryota; kingdom Viridiplantae; phylum Streptophyta; class Pinopsida; order Pinales; family Pinaceae; genus Pinus; species Pinus albicaulis. Next base: position 1,557,279,589 of record CM076580.1, on the reverse strand, counting down.
TTCCTGAGAATGGAGTTCTGGTACTTTTTGGTTAAGGATATGGTCGAATACTCCCATTTTTGGGCCTTGATATTATCTCCAAATATTTTCTCCTTACAGATAAGGCATTTCCCCCTCATTAGGGGATACTTAACCTCCTCAGCGTTGTTATAAGAGAGTGTCATACTAGTGAGTCTTGATTGTTCATTGCTGGTTTCCTTACTTTTGCCCGATTGCGACCATATGTTTCCAATTTGACAAAGGAGTTGAAGATATTGAAGAGCATGGCATGGATTTGGATTACCACTCCGAAGGAGGCCTTCAACATCAAGGCACCGGTTGTAAATATTCCTTTGTTCATTTATAATACAAAGTATACTTTGCTTCCCATAAATCCGTTAATGTTAATTGGTTTAGCATGATACTCCTTGATATGTCAAGTAGTTTTCTTTGAAACACATATACTATGTATCTTTCATCTTTTGTCATGTGATCTTATTTACAAGTATTCAGATGTAGAAAGCATAGCGAGGAACGAGCCTAAAAGTGAAAGGATCAACATCGAAATCAAGGAAACGATTGCACAAGGATCAAGGTAGGACATCTCCCTCTCTTACTTTACTTTTCAATGTTAAAATAGGAAAGCTTGAATCCTTTGTCACGGTTGTTACTAGACCCACTCATTGGGCTAGAGGGATCGCTTATTTCTGAATATTGGATTTTCCTATGTAACAGTAAACATGTGATGATAGGCTACTATAATGTGATTCAACTCCTCATTTATAGTTAATGAATTGGAACCCAAAAAACCAAACCAAACCAATCTAACCTTTCACACTTGCTATAGAACCTTCAGGAGCCAACCAACCCTTCCAGGTGACCAACCCCTGAGATAACTTGTCATTTTCCTGATATGGACCCTTATCCACTCCCATGACAAGCCATGAATCTGACATACGCCTTCTAGTAACTCCCACAATAAGGCATATCAGTGACTGTGGACTTTTCCAGGTAGTTTTATGCCAACGACCCCAAATTTTGAGCCACTTTTTCAGGACCAGGTCTCAAGCCACTATGCATAACTTCATGAAACCTTCATAAATGAATAATAACAATGAAACAAATATAATAATGAAATCACTCGAATAAGTACTTGATATGACCCCTACTATCCATGACATAAATTTCATCAAACATGATGAGCCTCAGTATTGCAACTCCCAAGGCTACCAACTTTCATTATCAACCCGGGGTTCGTAAAAACTTATGAGGTATCGACACTATATGTGCAGCATAAAATTGTGCTTATTTTTTTTGTTTGATTTAATGGAGTGAATGACATGAAATAAAAGCATAAACTAATTGCATAAATGAAAATTTTTCTTTGGAAAGAAATTAATCCTAGGCAAGAACAACAATTTGTAATTGAAATTCTAAAAGCATGAATTCAAATAAACAAGCCAAATATACTTTGAAAAAATTCATGTCCTAAGTGGTTTTTATTCTTCCTTAATATTGGATTTATATCATAGGGGTCATGATTCAAGCCTAAGAGACAAAAACCAAGCTTTGGGAGCAAATCTAGTCGAGTTTACACGTGCTACAAGAGTGCTACAGGAAGTCCTGGTTTTGCTACAGGAAGTCTTGTTTAGGAGACAACTCACTCAATGACTAAGTAAATAAAATTAAAATGGGATGGGACATATTTTTTTAGTAAGTATGATGTCTTAGGTCTCCACTCCAAAATACCCTTGTTCACACATGCTAAAAAATAACAGAAAATTACTACTCTAAAATCTGGAAATTCAAGAACTAGTGAGCTAGTTAATCTATCAAATGCCCAACCTAATCAAGTTCAAATTAAATGGGGTAAATTTGTTATAACTTTAATATTATTATGACCTAATACAAGTGGAATCAATTCAAATGAATATCATTAACCCATTCTAAAAAATATAAGGAATTTACTACTATTTCGCTACAAGGCATTTCCAGAAATATTATATTCGTGAACTAGTAACCAAATCCAAGTAGCTTAATGATAAATATGACCTTCCAAAGTTATTATAAGGATTAATAATTCTTGTGAATATGTAAACAAGCTTCAAAATAACTCACTTCAATCATTTAACTCAATCCTACAGCACGAAAAGAAACAATACTAAATACGGAAATATGCAAAACAAAAATAAGAGATGCATGTGAATAAGAAGTGAAAAGAACATAAAGAATTGTGAAAGAGGGATCTTAGGCTCCTGGGAGGGCTAAGCCCAAGGAGATTCAAATTCCTATGGGAGAAACAAATCCTTAGAAGCTAAAAATGGCACCAAACTTCATTATTGAATCAATCCAAGTACATCCCTGCAATAAATGAGAATGGAGTTGTTAAACAACAAGTTTTCTCCACAAGAAGACTAAAAAATACATGCCCCTTGAGGTCAATTCGAATTGGTACTTATAAAAAGTGATGAGGTAGCATTCTCGTTGAAAGGAGGAAGTTATCCCCTCCAAAATCCCTCAAATATTGGATCTAGTTCACAACACTAGGAATTTGCATTAAATGACAGGGAACACATTTCTAGATGTTCTCAATCATCAAAGTTCCAGAATATCTCAATTTTCATGATATTTTGTTCATTTATTCTCCAATATTGATCCTCCTGTAGTATGGAGAAAGTCCCTACATTATCTCCTTCTCCAAATCTTCATAATCTTCCCAACTTTCTCACAATATCATTCAAAAATAAATAATATTAGGCACAAATACGCAATTATCTCTAAACCTTCCTAAGAACATATTAAAGCTTAAAAAACCTTATTAAGTGTAGAAGGATAGATTTAATATATCCTTTATGTGCCTAAGAAAAGTTAGATGGGCATTAATTTATGTCTAATTTGGAGGCCCATCATACCCCCCTACTTAAAGTGTTGCTCATCCTCTGAGAAACTTAGTGACCTAATTGTGCCTCCTTCATGACCCTAGTGGCCTCTCTTTTCTACATTCCTCGATCCTTTCTCTTAAGAAGCTTGGTTGTAGGTTCTGCAAGGACAAGCACAAAAATGTAGTTGTTCTTTTCATGATTGTTTAGCAGTATTTCAAGCACAAAAACAAAACTTTCCTCTTTGAAAGTGAACTTTGTTGGCATGTAGGTCCATTGCGTTCACATTCCATTTTCACTTATTTTTTCCCAAATCTGTTTGTGTATAGAAAAATCATAGTGTTTCTAGAGAACATTAGCTTCCCTTTTTTCCCTTGTGCAAGATTGGTTCTTCAGGATTTTTCAGTTTGGCAAGTTCTTCCACGTCCTTTTCCAACCTCTTGCTACCTTTTTCCATCATTTGGACAGCTCTTAAACCCTAAAAACGACCTCAGATGTGATCATGTAGTAACTCAGAGCATCATGTCATAGCCCTGTTGCATTATGTAGCACATCACAAAACTTATCAAAGCTTGACCAAAATTGCACCTCATGCTTAATTTTTTTCCTCTTACCTTTCTATAACATCTTCTAGGCCTTGGACACAAACTAGAAAGAGATTAGAGACCTCTTCGAAAGCCTCTTTTCATCACTATGGTTTGAGTTCTATTTTGATGGTGAATGCATTCTTGTCTTTTGTTGCCTTATTCTTCTCTTTTTTTTCCTAGATGATTGCCTAATGGGATCTAGAGTTCTCGGTTTTGATATGGTCTCTTTTAGGCACATCTAATTTGGATTTTAGCACAGATTTTTTCTCTCCTCCTTCTTCTTCCTTGAGTTTTTCTTTTGGATCATCTCCCTCTTATTCATTAGCTTCTTCTTTTCCTTCTTATTGGTTGTCAGATTTCTATAGTTAGATCCACCCCCTATAGCCTTCAATACAAATTTCCAAAGTTGGCAAGGAAATTCTCTATTTCTACTACAAGTTTTAGATATTTTTGTGTAATGAGGGTTTTTAAGACAGAGGAAAATTGAATAGATTTCCTATATTTCTTGGAGGAAGGTTGATTTCATGCTCACCCAAAAACAATTGCAATTCCCTTTCTTATCAAGCTCAATTCAAAGGAAACATCCATATTTCATTTTTTTTTTTTTTGTAAACTTTTATCAAAAGTTTACCATAGGTTATTATGCGAAAAAATTAAAAAAATAAAATAAAATAATAAATAATAAATAAAATAAAAATAATATATAAATAAAATAAATAAATAAAATAAAAATAAAAAATAAAATAAAATTTGCAGGCTTATTGTTCACATATAATAAGGGAAAATATGTATTTACCCTTCCTTTAGATTTTTTCCCTCGAATCCTAGGGTTTGAGGGTGAGATTCATCAAAATAAGGGTCTTTTGCAACAACTTATGTCTTCTTGTAGCATCTTTGTTTTCTCTTGTAGCAAATCTGTTTTTCCTATAGCAACTTCTTGTAGCAGCTTTGTTTCCTACAGAAACTCTATTTCTCCTATAGCAACCAATATTTTCATGCCAAGAGGTGGTGGGTCCACCTTTTATTTTTTATTTATTTTATTTATTTTTTCTATTTTTTTTCTATTTTTTTCTTTTTTTTCATTGCATGCAAAATAAACTCATAGTGTTTTTTTTGTTAACTGAATTCGCCCTCAGCTACCTCTTGGCACTCCTTGTAAATAAAAAATAAAATAAAATTTGCAGGCTTATTGTTCACATATAATAAGGGAAAATATGTATTTACCCTTCCTTTAGATTTTTTCCCTCGAATCCTAGGGTTTGAGGGTGAGATTCATCAAAATAAGGGTCTTTTGCAACAACTTATGTCTTCTTGTAGCATCTTTGTTTTCTCTTGTAGCAAATCTGTTTTTCCTATAGCAACTTCTTGTAGCAGCTTTGTTTCCTACAGAAACTCTATTTCTCCTATAGCAACCAATATTTTCATGCCAAGAGGTGGTGGGTCCACCTTTTATTTTTTATTTATTTTATTTATTTTTTCTATTTTTTTTCTATTTTTTTCTTTTTTTTCATTGCATGCAAAATAAACTCATAGTGTTTTTTTTGTTAACTGAATTCGCCCTCAGCTACCTCTTGGCACTCCTTGTCTTCCATCACAACTAACTGCTTACCACCCACTTTCTCAAGTCCTCTTCACTTTTTTCTTTTTCCTTTCCCACGTGTGTGTGTGTCTTGGTGGAAACGTGAAGCTAACTGCTAGATAAGGCTGAGGTTGCTCTACTACTGATTGTGGCTATAAAAAACCTTTCCTTCTCACACTTTTAACGTTTTCTTAGGCTAGAATAGACTCGAAGGGTGAGGATTTAGAGTTTCATACTTGAGCCTTACCCCCTGGTCGAGTTGTTGTAGGATGGTGCATGTTGGAGCTGGAGCTGGAGTTGGAGTTGTATCACTGGGTTTGTAATGCTGCTTGATTTTTTGGTGTGTCTTATTTATTTTTGAATTGTCTTAACTTGACTTGTTTGTTGTGTTCAAGCACCTTGATAAGTCTTCTCATGTATGTCTGTTGGTGGAGGATCCTCCTTGTAGTGCCATTACTATCTTCATATTCATATCACAAGTATTATTGGTCTCCATTATTAGTCAAAACCATCTTCATGGCTTTTCCGGTACTTACATAGGGCTTACTACATGAAGTTACTTTCCTTGTAGCAACCTCTTTCTCTGCTTATTTTAGGCTTCTACCTCTGTATGAGTAATGAGGGAGAGTGTGAGGTGGTATTAGGGTGATGGTAGGATGATTATAGAATGATGAGGAATTGGTGTGGCCTTGGAAAAATAGAGTGAAGGAACTTTGTGTTTTCTTCATAAAAAAATCTTTTACAGAGGTGAAAAAAAGGTAAGGTTGGATTAAAAAACCCTTGTGCTTAAGATGGAGGAGTGATGAGAATGTGGTAGGAAATGATGGGAATACTTTCATCATTTATTTTTTTACACCTCAAGGCCCTTTGTGATTTTTGTTTGTCCTCGATCCACCTGCATGTATCGTACTGTAACTTCATGTAGCATTTTAGGAAAGCCCCCTTGTAGCAAACTTAATTTATCTGTAACTCTCAAACAGTAGACTAGATTGACTAGAAATTTTTTTAGCCTGTTACCATCATCCTTATGCACCTCCCCATTGGCCATTGGATGAACGAATCTCGAGAAAATAAATGTTTGTAGGTGATGGAGGTCGACTTCTCACAAACTGTGCACCAGAATTTGATAAAATTGCTTGAACATGTTACCATCATCCATATGCATATCCCCATGAAACAACTTGGAAAATGGATGCACGATTTTCAAGATATAATAAAAATAATTTTATGCTAAAAAACAGGACTCCTGTAGCAGTTTAGGACAGCAAGGAAAATGAATGAGAAAAGCTTTGAAATGATGGGTGGATGTTGGAAATGGATGAGGGTGATGGATGGCATGACCTTGGTCCTTTTGGAGCATCTTAGAAAAGGAGGAGGAAGTCCAAGTTTTACTTCCTTTGACTAGATTTTTGACCAACTTGTTCTTTTGGTGCCAACTTGTTTTTATTGCTTGCAAAGCTTGGAGAGCACATGCATTCATTAGAGAGAGATACATGGAGAACCTTTTTTCATTTTTTTTCATTTTTTTTCTTAGGCCTACTAGTTGCCTTAATGAGGTTTTCAACTAGTAGGTCTTCCTAGGCACCTCAAAGGATGTTTTCACCTAGGATCTTTTATTTTTCTCTTTTTTCTCTTTTTTGCAACTGTCACACAGTAATTTGTCATTGTCCTTGTACTCCCCGTTCCTTGATCCTGGAGGACTCGTAAATTGATCCATGTGTACTTTCCAAGCATGGAATGCATACCCCTGAACCACATTTTGTCTGCCAATTCATCTCCCTTTACAACTTTTCTGAAAGTTCCTTGTAAAAACCTGGTTTTCAAGGTCGAAGTGGATCCAACATTAATACAGAGCGCCGATCGGCGTGGGTCTCAGAGCAAATCTTTGCTATCGGCGTGGGTCAAACACTGAGAGAAAGCATCGACCTTGAAAACCAGGTTTTTACAAGGAAATTTCAGAAAATTTGTAAAGGGAGATGAATTGGTAGACAAAATGTGGTTCAGGGGTATGCATTCCATGCTTGGAAAGTATACAAGGGTCACTTTATGAGTCCTCAAAGATCAAGGAATGGGGAGTACAAGGACAATGACAAATTATTGTGTAACAGATGCCCCCGAAAGTATGAATTCCGAACATGAGTGAGGGGTGAAATGCTTTACAAGTACGTGTAAGGAACCATACGTTGTCGTCGAGAGACCTGCAAATCAATCATAGATACATATACATAACTGAAAACTCTGATGAAAACACATGAATCCATGGTATAGGTGCAGCTATACATCAAGAAAAGGATCATGTGAATGGTTCCTCGGCATGGACGCAGCCATCCGAATGAAGGGATCATATGAAATAGATCCACGGTATGGGCGCATCCATCTGTCTAAAAAATCATGTATATAATCATGAATGACTCATCACTCCTCGCAACCTAAACTTTTGTGATCAAAGCCTAGGGTCTTGCGCTCCAACACCACCCGATCAAAGTACAAATTCTAACATGTGAATAGACGTGTTGAAGTCGAACATGCTAGAAAATCACTTGATTATCGGTCAATGATGTAAACCGTTAACAAGTGCAAGAGAAACCACCCATAGTGTCAATGGCTCTCAAGGTACTACTAGTACAATCCACGGAATTTGAATAGTGAGTTGAAGTCGAACACCCGTGAAATCACCCGATCGAAGGCTAATGATGTGAACATGTCGTCGAATGCGAAGAACTTTCCATTAGGGCATGCAAGCTCTAAGGTGCCAGAAAGGAGTCTCTAGATCAACTTCCTCGATAATGAGTTGAAGTCGACAGGAAGTGATCCATTGAAGGAGGGTCATAATAAAACCCACATCATCGACGCAAAACAGAGAAGGTGATATGAGTGTGAATCAAGACTGAAACAGAGGATCAAGGAATGTACAGACTGCAAAAGGATTTCCTCTTGAACATATCGGTGACACGACTCTAGAATTTGGCAGCATTTGACTCAAATAGGAACAGAGGTCATGTTGACAAGATTGGTAATCGAATGAGAGGTAAACGGATTTCCCAAACCCATGGAAGCAAAGTGACAGAGTGAAGATATCCCAACCCGACACGAACTGCAAACAAGTGTCATGTTCAAGAGTGACATACTGCCGACACAACTGATGAAAAACTTCCATTTTCCCCCACCATTTCTGGCGAGTACCTATTTATTTTTACACAAGCTTGAAGAGGATAGCATATGCTTTTCATATAAGTTTGTCCTCCGGACAAATCCATCCTAGTACATTTTACGAGCCCTAGGAAGGAGGAACTCAAGTAACGTCATGGTGACAAATTCTGATGTCATCAGGGTTTAACGAGTCTGAGAAAGGGAGAACTTGGCATCTTTTCATGTTTATAGAGTTTTAAAAGAAGCGAAAAAGAAAACTCCAGTAGGTCCCTTTTCATAGGTAGTCCCACAGATCCGAAAAGGTAGAAAACAATATCTGAGAGAACCTCTTAGTCGCAATAGGCTAAGGTATTTCTTTTTCGTAAATAATCTATCCCAGCCCAAAAAAGGGGTAAATGTATATTGGATAGATGTCGTTTCGCAGCCATTTAGCGAGTTCAAAACGACAAGAATCTCATCAATCTTTTCAATTTTAGAGAGTCTGAAAAGAGCTGAAAGATGACTCCACCTGGAGGAATGAGTGGTATTAAGGGTAGCAACTAGTTCCGATGATAGTGGAACTGCTCAGAACAAGTAAAGGTTAAGAGGCTGGCTAACAAGACCACTCATTGCAGCGGTTCCTCAAGAATGGGTAAAACAATAAAGTGAAGGCATATGATCGGCCAAGCAGATGATGACGACGGAATGAGAAAACCAAGGCTCATCTGGAAAAACGAGCTGATAAAATGGCAATCATGAGAGGTAAAAAGGGAATGGTTTCATTTTTACACAAGCTTGAAATCGGGAAATTCTGCTTAAGGTTGGTTTCATTTTTACACAAGATTGAAACTTTGTTAGAAAACTATGCTTGAAACTAGTTTCATTTTTACACAAGCTTGAAACGGAAACAAACTATGCTTGAAAATTGGTTCCATTTTTACACAATCTTGAAAAAAAGATAAAATATGCTTGAAAAACAGGGAAAAATAGGCATTCCCCCAGCATGGTGACTCAATTCGAGGTACATGCCCCCCAAGCTTCAGTCCAGATGTAATGAAAAGCAGATGGAGTGAAGGTTCAAATTACGAGATCAAGAGAAAGACTCGACTGGGATTTTACGAGATCTAATCAAAGACTCAAATTGAACAGGAACATGTTTCATTGTTTTAACGAGGTTGACACATTAAAAGAACTATCCTCATGAGAGCTTATTTCATTTTTTAAGGAGCTTGACACAAGAAAACGAACTCTGCTCCGACGACCTTGTTTCATTTTTTAAGGAGCTTGACACAAGAAAACGAACTATGCTCCGAAGACAAATCATCATGTCGAATAAGAAGTCATGGATTCCATAAGGTTCGCATCGGATAGGAGAACAATATCTTGGAAATCAGGACCCAATGCCCCCAGCGCACGATGCACAATGGCACTATCACTAAATGCGGGCACGGGACAGGTAGCCACATAATTAACCTGTGGTGGGAAAGAGACAACCACTAGATAAATATCTAACAGAGACGATGGTGGGATAGCTACCATATCAGGACCAAAGAATGAAAGTTGATCAATGGTCACGATCCGACCTTTGTGTGGAAAACAGATCACATGAAAGAGGGAAGAGACAAGTGCACCCATGGCATAAGAATAAACGCACTCCAAGAGTAAATTGAAATCCAAGGGGCCTGGAACAACATTCACGTCTATATAGAAGGTTTTCCCTCCCAAAGTAATAGGAAACTTCAGAAGGATCCTTAACGGTTGACTGGTTCCTCTGTTAAAAGCCAACAGATTCTGCGCAACATGCGCAAACGGTGGAGAACCAAAATATTGCCAAGTAGTGGAAGACAGAACACTAACAGATGTGCCTTCACTATAACGGTGTTGGGTACGACCACATTGAAGGCCCGTACCGTGATCTCAAAAGGCACATAAGAAGGAAGGCGGTATCCCGCAAATCGACTCCAATTGAAGGAAGTGACCAAACTACTTGGAGAGGGTATCATTGAACTGAGATGGTCATCCCCTGGCGTTACTGAAGCAAGAGGAGCGTCCTCCTGGACCTCAAACATAGGAGTAGGAAGAGTAAATTCTTGAACTAAAGGGATTGGAGAATATTTCTCCAAGTCCGAGGAATCTGAAGAAACAAGAAGAACGTGAGGGGGATGAGATCCACTCTCGACGAAAAAGACCTGATGAACCATAGGCGGGATCAGGTCGATTGATTCCTCGACCAATGGTTGGTTGGGAATGGATTCGTGAATTTGAATTTCCGAGGGAGCGGGATTGACCAAAGATGAATTTTGATCAATCGTTAAATCAACTAACGGAGGACTCGAAGAAAGCTTCTGGTAACCAGCTGGAAGGCAGGGTGCAGAAACAGTAGGGTTGTCCAACACTCTCTTGGCTTCATCCATGTACGGAAAAAGGTGAATGGGATGATGCCCTTCACACAACCTACAGGGATTGGTAATATTACCCTGTTTCTTACGAGGCTTATCATTACTAGTCGAAGATGTGCCACCAATATGACTTCCAGAAGCCAAAGGCAACGACGAACGACCGTCGGACCATACTTCAAGTACCTTAGGAATGCCATGGCAGTCTCAAAGAAGGTGCTCATCTTCGCACAACATGTAAGATAATTTTACTTTCCATGGAAGGTTCGATGGTTTATCAAGGGAAGGTTTCTTAGGCGCAATAGCTGCAAAGTTGGCCTCTCTTTTATCTGACTTCTTCTTCTTCATATTCTTCTTCTTCTGCTTGGCCACCTGGTTACTAGAATCCGAACTTTCACCAGGCGAAGTAGAAGATGAGGAAAAAGAAATAGGCGAAGAAGGAGAGAGGTCCACCTTAGAATCAACATGGTTTTGTTCAGGCAGAGGAGATGGTTTAACAGAGGTCAGAGTACTCGAGACCACCGAGGTCGAAAATAACCACACGAGCAAACCAACAGTTAACCCCGGAAGGGACAACGTTGCCATATAAGGAGCATCGACATTCCCAAATGCAGGAAAAAGACCAGGATTCCCTTCAGAGGGGATTCCTTGGTTGGTAAACTCCAGAAACATTTCCATTGGAAGCAACTGTAAAAAAAAATGCTAAGGAAGATAACTTTAACCAGGAAAATTTCGTGGGCAGTTAATATTTTTAAGACATCGAAACACAACTCTACCATTTCATACTTCAAGAGTTGAGAAACGGGAAAAAGGTGACTCTATCACTTTCAGGTTGAAACGAGTGTGAAAGGACAAGCGCTCGACGATCTTTTCACTTTTATAGAGTCATGAAAAGATCAAAATGACTACTCAGGTAATCTAGGTAAGAGGCTGTACCAAGTTTCCGTGAACTGCCATATACACCTTGGTGATCAAATGAAAGAGAAATGAAGAAGGACTTTATGTACATGCAGGTAGTCTCCCTGAATGTTGTGTTCGGTGTATCACAGTCACAGGGCGGCAGACTCAGCTTCCTACAGATAAAGGATTACAGCCTATGAGGGTCTCCCTTTATATACGCGATGGTATGCGGAGCACAAGTCTGTACTAGCATTGTGTACTGCCAAATGGCGAATGACAGCTACGAGTTTTAACGACGCTGGAACATGTCACTAGCCTAGACCTCTAAATGTGAGCATTAATTTTCAATTCTTCCTTAGGTTGATTGAAAAAATTTTAAGTTTGATCTTGAATTATGTCTCAGTTTCAAGGCCCTATCGAATGTCATCTGACAATCTCTTATATGCAGCTATATAAGAAAAGAAATCTTTCACTTCGATTAATGTTATCTAGTTAAGGGAAGAGTTTCAAACAATGATGCAACAAACAGCAAACGAAACTTTTTCCAAACTAGATGACTTTCACTATTCAAAAGTAATCTAACACATTCAATGATGCGAATTATGCAATGTAATCTATGCAAAATCCTCTTTTTTGAAAACTATGCAATTGTAATCTATGGACAATTTCCTTTTTTTTTGAAAGAATAAGAATGCACTCAATGTATTTTTCGATGAAATGAAAATCTACTTAATGCATGCTTTTAATGAAAGAGAATGAACTCAATGTGATTTTTAGCTTTCAATCATTAAACAATGTAATATAAGTTCAATGATGGATCTCAAAAAAGACTTTTCAATGCAATGTGATCTAATGCATTTTAACGAAAAGCAAACTATGAGACGAAAACTAAATGAACACAAATTTCCTTAATGGAAGGATGAATTCAAAAGGGATGCAAACAAACACTAAGAATGCAATCGTTATTTTAAACACTTTGTAAAAAAATTCCTCCAAAGGCTACAAGACATATGAGGTCAAGCACAAAGAGGACTTCCAAAGCATGAGATCAAAACAAGGCATTCATTCCCTTTTACATCAAGCAATCATAGAAATAAGTCTTTTCATCTGAACAACGAGCAATTTAATCTATTCTCACAAGTGAAAAATTAAAGGGGAGAATGTGTAAATCATACAGAGAAAAAGGCTGGAAGGGAAAGACACACTGGTGAAGGATTTAGGGAAAAAATCTTAATTTTCCACACACCCAGAAATTGGCATGAATTTTGTGGGTGAAACTAGCGCCAACTGGCGCGACTTTCTCACTGACAACTAGTGCCAATGGCCAATTGGCGTGGGTTGCTAACTGACAACTAGCGCCAATCGGTGCTACTGTTAGAAAAATAAAAGTGCCAATGACTGAACAAGAAAAAACAAATCATTTCTCCCAACCAAGACCAAACTCACCACCTCAAGCAAAAACTAAAAGTTCGTAATTGATGAAAAACACAGGGACAAATAGGGAAATGGTCATTCGACTAAACTCATTGAATGACTAAGACCTCAAAGAGTGACAAACTCAAAGGAAACTCCCCAGTGGAGTCGCCAATTTGTTGTCCAGGTAAATCCCCTCTGCGGACAGAGGCGATCCCTCTAGCCCTATGGTGGATCTAGCAACTACGGGAACATACTCACATCTACCTTCCTAGATTGTAAATGAAATTCAGAGCAGGGAAGATTTCCAACCTCATTTTGATGCTATGTTGTCATCTTCCATTGAAGCTTCTTGATTTTTCGCTCTCCTCAAGCTTGATACACACTGCTACCAACGTTCGATTGCCTGTACAGACAATCAAGACACCATGATAAGCGTAAAATCACGACAAACATAAAACAATTACAATATATCTAACTGATCAAGGAATGATAGAAATCTCATTATGAATGTAAACAAGAATGGAAGATAAACATCAGATGCATTTTATTATGATAAAGACAAGGGGAGTTTACAAACAAGCCTTTATGTTGAGGCTCTCCTTCGGCAGGTCTGTATCCAAGCACGTTTGCAAACACCCTCACACACAAAGGTCCAAGATCTCACTATGTTCTAAACACACAAAAACAATCACACTCTGCACTATTCTCCCGAAGCTATGATTGCTTCTCTTCTCTATGATTGCTAACTAACTCACTAACTAAGGTTATAGAGCTGAAGGAGATCTCCTTATATAACAATGGAGGAGGAGGTTATGGGCCCTCAAATGATGGGAAAAGAGCTTATCCTTTGGAGTAGTTCCTATTTCATGGGAACAAGAAGCCCAAAGGGGAATTCCTCGGCCATATCCTCATAACAAACTTCTAGCTAGCCGCCTCACGAAGCTTCTAGTCGCGGAAGCTTCCTTTCTTTTTTAAAGAACTTTCCAAAACAGGATCGGCGTCGGTCCAACATTAAGACAGAGCACCGATTGGTGCAGGTCTCAGTGCAAATCTCTGCTATCGGCGTGGGTCAAACACTGAGAGAAAGCGCCGACCTTGAAAACCAGGTTTTACAAGGAACTTTCAGAAAAGTTGTAAAGGGAGATGAATTGACAGGAAAAATGTGGTTCAAGGGTATGCATTCCATGCTTGGAAAGTACACAAGGGTCACTTTATGAGTTCTCTAGGATCAAGGAACGGGGAGTACAAGGACAATGACAAATTACTATGTAATAGCAACCCATTGACCACCTCATGGAGGTTTTCAGTCATTGAGTCAATCTGAGGTGCCTCAAAAGAGGTTTTCACCTGAGACCTTATTCTTTTCTTTTTTCTCTTTTTCCATTTTTTATTTTCTATCCTACTCTACTTGAAAAAAAAAATCTCTTTCAAGTATAAGAATAATTCCAATGGAGCCATGTGCACATCAAGATGACAAATAGAATCATATGTAGGATTGAAAGACATGCTTTGACATGTACCTAAATATGAGAGACCAACTTCTTTGATTGAGATGATATCAAGTACTGTTGAATAAGAGTGTGTTTTTGCAACTTAATGGCTGCCTGGAACCATATTTAAATATAGTTGTGATGCCCCTAGTCCAGTTGCACATTGGGATTTTTTTTGTGTCTTATTCTACCATGACATTCAAATATTCCTCCTTTTGCTAATTGTGGCCTTGAACACATCGAGGATATAATGGTGAACATAATGTAACTTTATCAATTTTTGATTTTGATGTTTGCTCTTCATCAAGTGCAGCCCATGATTCTTTGGTCTCCTCATTTGAATCTTCTTCTTTTGGATGTTGTCCTTCAATGACATCAAGAGAATCACTTTTTTACAATACTCTTTCTGAGATAAGATGGATACCGCTTAGATCAAGAGGATATGTTTGGTAGTATTGTACCTCATCATTGTAAGTGGGTTGAGATACTTCATTGTGTGGGTTTGGAAATGGTGTTACAGGTAGTTGAGTGGGAGTGGATCTTTGAGAAGTATGTGGTTCGGGTTATGGTTGTGGGGGAGGTGGATGGTAGGGATAACATGGAGTTGGGTATGTAGGATATTGAGGATGATATTTTGGATTTATCGCATAAGGTCCTTGCCAACCTTTTTTCCAAGATTGGTTTTGGGGTTGAGATGGCCAAGGTTTCCAAGGAAAGGGTGTGTTCCAATTACTTTGATATGGATGTGCATAACCTTGAAATTCTGAATTAGGTTCTTGCATCATACTAGGTTGACTAGGCTTCCATGGTCTTCTTGGAGCTACATAACATAACTGCTTTGGGGATTGGCTTGCTCCACTATCTTCTTGGTACAATGACTTCAACCTTGGTAATGATGGGAAATATTTAGTAGCATATGATTCTGCATGGAACACTTTGTTGGAGCGAGGCCCCCTAGGGTACTTTGTTGGGATAATTTTGCTTAAGTTTTGTTGTACGCGCTGTGCGCAGATGGTCAAAGGGGCTTTAAGATGGGTCAAAGTGTTGAAGTTTTCAACAAGAAACAGTGAAATTGGCATCCGGAAACAACATCCATGATCCTAGTGAAAATTAAGCACCTATACTAGGGTGGGGCCCACACAAGCTATTTTTAGGTGGATGTCTATTTATAGATGTAAGTGCATGTCTATTTATAGATTCATATCTATTTATATATGCATGTCTATTTTTATTATCCCTTAATATTAGATGGACATTAAACTATAATCTATTCTCAATGAGAACTTGAAAATAGTTAACTGAAGTGGAAAATCAATTAGCTAAGTGAATTTTGAGTTAAGAGGTTGGTTGGTGGGACATGCAGGTTGAATTTAGCTGTAACAGAGTGATTCTAGTTGTAACAAAGTTGGAAGTGCAATGGTGCATGAGTTGTGCAAGTTGTAAATTAGTTTAACTCAGTTAAGTGAGTTAAAGTCAGTTGTGCTAGTTGTAACTGCAGATACACTAGTGAGAGATCAAGTGAATTAAATATAAATTAATTCACATGTAGTGATCTCACATGCAACTGATGTTTTTACTATTATTAACTGCATGCATGTCAGTTCCAGTGGAGGCCTAGTTGAGATCTAGGTGAAAGGGAAGTGTAACTATCAGTTGTGATATTAGCAGGCTACCCAGGTGTAGTTATAACACCACATGATGCCCATGATATTAAGCGCAATTGAGGGAGGCTGAAATTCTTTGTGATTAAGGATTGCATTCATCAGGAACTGCGTGAGTAAGGCAGGCTGTTGGAGGCAGAAAATTGTCTGTGTATTGGCCCAATTTTTGTATGACAGTGTGAGACAATTAGCTGATTTACTGAGAACTCTTGTGAGAAGAGTTTTGAAAGTAATTGTTTCATGATTCCTTTTGGAATATACAATATATGATAGAGGGGTTTTGAGCAGTAAGCTTTCCCCGGGAATATCTGGTGTTGTGGTTTTGATCTATTCTTCTTTGCTTCATGTGATTGGAAATTGTGTTGTTTTTTAATTCCCCAAAAGATTTGTAGAAGTGATTATGTATTTAACAGTCGCATATTGTTAGATTAGGAGAATCTAGGACATACATGTATTTTGTATAATTTCTACATGGTATCAGAGTTGTGTTATAAATTTTCTACATGGTATGAGAGCAGGAATTATTTTGGTGCGCAAGTTTGCAGAGAATATCTGAAAATTTTGATGCAAAATTTTCATAAACAAATAGCATATTTGGATTCCTTTCGAAAAAATACCCAAATTTAAAAAATAATAATAATAATAAAAATAAAAATAAAATAAAATAAAATTCGGTCAAATCGGAGCTCGGATGAGGGATATATCGTCGATTTAAAATTAGCTCTTTTGTTAGAAAATTTTGCAACGGCGAGACAATTACAATGTGCGCGAGCCAAGAACCTACATGCATTGAGGTACAAGATGCATGCAAAGCTTTGAGGAGCAAAGTAGAGGTTAGTGACTTGGTGGTTGAAAGGGAGCCTCTCAACATGCAACCTGAGAAGCAGTCTCAAAAGGTTGTGGAGCAGCCACAACTGGAGATGCATAATAATCTCTATAGATCTGATGTAGATGCAATTTCTACAGAGCTTCCTACCATTGGGAAGTGTGAGAAAGCCATGCAATTGACCCTTGAGGGGGAGCTGGGTTTGCATGTAGGTAAGGGTGAACCTCAAGATGTGGAGCAGCAACAAGATGAGGATCATGGAGTGGGAGCAACCACTCATGCAGAGAAATTTTGTGCCAGATAGGTAAAGGGAGTGCATGCAGCTATACCACCAGGTGAGAGGTGGGGCGAAATGCATGAATAATCCAAAGAACAAATTTTAGGCATGATTCATTAAGATGGTGTGGATATCATGAATAGAACCTGGCTACGAGGAGCCCACAGAGCAGCAGTAGCAGGATCAGTTGGAGTGATGCAGTCAGATGTCGTGAGGACATGAAATCAAAGTGATAGTGTAAGATACTGGAGCACAGATCAGAGTTGGAAACAAGTGCAGAATGCATGGATGCAGGTGTTAGCAGCGCAGTGGTTCCTAAAGACATGTGCAGTAGCTAAGCAGAAGTCAGAAGACTTTGATGACAGATGCATTATACTGATTCAGTTGTTTTGGAGGCTATCCAGTTTCAGAAGTGTTGCATGCAAAGGCTACATGTGCAATAAACACTATCGGAGTGTTGCATGCAAGAGTTTCATGTGCGAGAAACACTAGAGAAGTGTTGCATGTCGCATGCATGGAGTTGCATGTCGCATGCAAGGGTTGCATGTCACATGCAAGGACATTCATTTATTGTTGAGAGGGAGTGTTGAAGTTTGCAACAAGAAACAGTGAAATTGGCATCTGGAAACAACATCCATGATCCTAATGAAAATTAAGCACCTACACTAGGGTGGGGCCCACACATGTTATTTTTAGGTGGATGTCTATTTATAGATGTATGTGCATGTCTATTTTCATTATCCCTTAATATTAGATGGACATTAAACTATAATCTGTTCTCAATGAGAACTTGAAAATAGTTAACTAAAGTGGAAAATCAGTTAGCTAAGTGAATTTCGAGTTAAGAGGTTGGTTGGTGGGACATGCAGATTGACTTTAGTTGTAACAGAGTTGGAAGTGTAGTGGTGCATGAGTTGTGCAAGTTGTAAATCAGTTTAACTCAGTTAAGTGAGTTAAAGTCAGTTGTGCTAGTTGTAACTACAGATACACTAGTGAGAGATCAAGTGAATTAAATATTAATTAATTCACATGTAGTGATCTCACATGCAACTGATGTTTTTACTATTATTAACTGCATGCATGTCAGTTCCAGTGGAGGCCCACTTGAGATCTAGGTGAAAGGGGAGTGTAACTATCAGATGTGATATTAGTAGGCTACCCAGGTGTAGTTATAACACCACAGGATTCCCATGATACTAAGCGCAATTGAGGAAGGCTGAAATTCTTTGTGATTAAGGATTGCATTCATCAGGAACTTCTTGAGCAAGGCAGGTTGTCTGGAGGCAGAAAATTGGCTTTGTATTGGCCCAATTTTTGTATGACAATGTGAGACAATTAGCTGATGTACTGAGAGCTCTTGTGAGAAGAGTTTTGTATGTAATTATTTCATGATTCCTTGTGGAATATACAATATATGATAGACGGATTTTGAGCAGTAATCTTTCCACGGGAATATCTGGTGTTGTGGTTTTGATCTATTCTTATTTGCTTCATGTGATTGGAAATTATGTTGTTTTTTAATTCCGCAAAAGTTTTGTAGAAGTGATTATGTATTTAACAATAGCATATTGTTAGATCAGGAGAATCCCAGACATACATGTATTTTGTATAATTTCTACACAAATTCCCTTAATTATTGTAAAGGGTTAAAGGGAAAAAAATGAGTCTCAAACCATGGTATGTGCGAGTTTTTGATAATATAAATATGTAAGAATCAAGCGAGGATAGACATGACATTATAGACATGAATGAATGAAATCTTGATTAGTTTTGTTAGTCTGGGTTTGTGTCTGGGTAGAAAGGCTCCTGCTGGCTGTGTGTACAAAGACATAAGTCCTAAGTTATGTGCGAACTCTGCTACTTTGTGCGCAGAATGATAGATTGTACTAGATTGCAATTCTCTTAATAAAGAAGGCATTTTTGGCAAACCCGGATTCTTATGTGATTTACTGTCTAGATTATTTGTTACTTGTTTTCGATCTGAATATGTTCTTTTGTTGGATATTTACTTTTGTAATTGGTTAATTGCATCTATGTGCAAGAATTAGTTGATGTTAGATAAATAGATGTGAATGAATTACAATTAGCTACTATGCGCAAAATATATTGAAGTATTATGTGACAATTTGCAAAAGGGTTAGATCTGTTACCATTGATCGTGGATGCGCAAATATTATTATATCATCTGCAGTAAGTCTTATTGGACCTGCCACATCAAACACTTCCTCAGGGTGTGGAAACCTGGTTCCATCACCCCCCATACTACTTCGGGTGAGACTTTCGTCTACGCAAGCAGATCACTGTCGAAAGGGCCAATAGTTGGAGGGTTTTGTTGGTTGCGCGATAAATCTGAACCTGGGTCAGGACCCCTCAAGCCAACAAATGGTTTCGTTTCCAGGACCAAGATCATTTTGAGGGATATTTGATGTATTCGCATTCGACAAAGAACAAACTGCAATATTGGATTGATAAGAAGATACGTGAATTTGCGATCCAAGAAAATAGAAGCTCTAAATTTTCTACCGAAGATTGGGCGCAAAAGTATATCTACATAGAGCTCCACGAAATTTTCTTTGCTTCCTTTGCAACCGAGTTGCATGAATGGTTGTCTCAGCTTACTAAATTCCAGACCTACGAAAAGGACGACGCAATCACTCAGTGGACCCTAGAGTTGGTACAGCAATAAGAGAAAACTAGCAACAAGATCACCCATGCGGTATATCATTGGATCAATAGTGTTCTGGGAGGATTTTTTACTAAATTCGCTATTGATCAATTTGTATCATATTCTGAAGTTGAATGAAGGTTTTTCAAGGGACCTAGAGGGAATTTCTTATGCTCTCATAAACTATGGATTAAAATTCTATTTTGTGAACAGGGTACTCTCTGCAGTCATACTGAGTGAATGTCCCGTAGATTACGCGCAGTGGAAGAACATACAGATTAGATCTAGAAGAAGGTTTTGTTTATAGCCCCCTCAAAAAGTCTGACAGTGACGAAGAGTCTGAAATCAGTAGCTCTGGTGAATCTGCACACTCTGAAGAAGAGGAATCGCAAGATCATGATAGTCTTGGGTCGTTGGCCATAGTTTAGATCCCATCCACTCCACTCCCAAACTCATCTCACTCTAACAATCCATCCACTCCACTCCCAAACTCATCTCACTCTAACAAGTCGTCCACTCCACCTCCACCTCCACCACCAGACGCGGATATGGTCGCCTCCATGAAGTTACCCACTTTTTGTGGTATCGGGAACAAAGACACAGACCAATTCTTGTTTTTGACTGGCGATGTATGGATAGCGTAGCAGGTTAATAATGAGGATGTTAAGAAATCACAGCTGGCCACCGCTTTTCAAAACTGCACGTTGAATTGCTACATAAGGTATGTGGCAACATATACTAATGCAACTATTGATAATCTGAAGGTTGCATTAAAGGAACAATTCAAGAAGTCGAAATCATTTTCTCAATGTGTCACTGAGTTGAAGGAGATTCGACAAGAATTGAACGAATCTATATGGGACACGGATCAACGGTTGAAGCGCACCATCAAATATGGAGTATTTACTATTGATGACATGCAACACAAAGAGTGGTTCATTTCCATGCTGCTACTACATCTACGCCAGCCCCTAAGTTAGCAGAAGATTTCCACACAATCTGAAGCTATAGAGATTGCAATGAAGCTATAATCTTCGTCGGTACCATCTGCGCAGATCGAGACCTAGTAGATCCAAAGCCAACTGGAGGCAATGCACTTATAAATACAAATTATGCACAGATGTATGGTGTATATGCTACAAATTTGTTGGGAATCACAAGGATTAGTGCCATGTATTCAATGACTACCTATTAACCGGAGGACCAAGCCCACTGAAGAGTGCGGCAAGACCAAGTGGAACTCCTACGTTATGGTGCATGATTTGTCAAGAAATGGGTATGCACACGACAGACTTTTTCCCAAGGATTGGTAAATATATCCCAGATTCTACAAATTTTGCTCATTGGTGGGACATGATGAGCAGCACTGTCGCAGCTTTGATTTGATGATTGACCGAGCTTATCTACATAGGATGCACGTTGAACCAACCTCATCAGCATCCTTGTCTCGGCGTGGTGGATTCCAAAGTAGAGGATGAGGAAGAGGAGGGGGAGATGGTCGAGGAAGGGGGAAACTCATATGTTATAATTGTGGAAACGTGGGTGATTATGCGCGTGAATGTGTGAATCCAGCACAACAGACTTGCAGGTATTGTAGATAATTTTCTCATATTATTGAAGATTGCCCTATTTTGATTGCAAAAATGCAAGAAAAGAAACAACAGACTCCCACTCAAAATATTCAAATGGTAAGATCTGAGCTACGCAAAGAAGAACCAAGAGTGAATATAATCACTAGGAGTGGCGCAACCACTAGTGAAGATAACGGGACAAAGCCTGAGATTGATCTATAGATCTGAAAAGCACCTGAAAAAAAAATAAGGAAGGATTCAACTTACAGAGAGAAAATGAAACCTTTGTAGAATTGAAGAAGGGTTTCGCAGAAGTGGGCGCCTCAACATCAAGCAAGCCTATGGACGTGGTCGGGGGAGATGAAGAGATAAAGCCCTTCCTGCATACTTGAATTAAATTATTGCGCAATAATAAGGCAGTTAAGAACCTCCAAGTGTTAATAGACAACTGCACAGAGAAATAACAACCTCGAGTGGAGCAGAAGGTTTTTAATAAGATCTATAAGAATAAAAGAATAATTGGACAGGAAATTCGCTTAACTACTCATATTGGTGCATATGAGATGGATCGGGTCATTTTGGATCTAGGATCTGATGTGAATGTTTTACCAAAAAAGACTTGGCAACGAATGGGAGAACATAAGTTGGAGTGGTCCACTATCCAGCTGCGCATGGAAAGTGAGAAATATTATCCCATTAAGAAGGCTCTCGCAAGTAGTAGTAGATATCGAAGGAGTAAGGGTGCTCGCAGATTTTGAAGTTATACATATTGTTAATGATACTAAACCCTATCCTACGCTATTGGGTTTATATTGGGATATCGATATGGGTGGCATCATCAATCTTAAGCATAGAAGTATGGTATTTAAAAATAATGGAACCAAGGTTGTGGTCCCCCTAGATCCTGCCGAAGGAGAAAGATATATAGAGTCGGTGCGCATAGATGATGATGTCCATCATATCTATAAGTTGAATGAACGAGATGAAACCTGGATCAACTCGACAGCGGATGGAAGACTCAACTGGGAGAAGGATAGCTCCTACTTTTCAGATTCAGATGAAGAATTGGAGAACTGGCAGAACCGGCTGCATGAAGTCTCTGCGATGTGCTGCAATTGGGTGAGAAAAGCTCTTCGATGTATATCCTCAAAGGTATGAGATTTTCCTTATTATTATGGTTTGAGTAATGTTAATCTATTTTGCAATGGTTCCATGCACTTTATATAGCGCTGCGCTCAACCCCAGCACACTAGTGGGAGACGAACAAGAGAAACTTGGATAACTAGGGAGAATGTACTCGCATTATTCTTCTGCGATTTGAGCTTCCAAAAACCAGAATGGGAGAGACCTATTCCAGAGAAGGAAATCCACACAAACATTTGGCTAGATGGAATAAAGCTTAGGGCGAATAACCGAAGCCAGAATGGGTGCATATATTCATCCACACTTTAGGGAAGGTACCTACGAACTAGTACCTCAAAACTGAGTTGTGACAAGGAACCACTGAATGGATTGTGCTGACATAATTTTTATCTTAACCTTTATTTTTGAAAGTGGGTTTGAATTCCGAGATGAGGCACTGCACGATATTCAGGAAGTCGTCTTTGACACCACAAAATTGACGGTTGAGCACACCTTTCCAGCATGGTACGCGCAGATAAAGGACATCATTAACTGTCGAAATTTTTTAATTAAAGATAATGAGGGAGACCTAAGGAACATTACGAACCATAATTTTGAAGGACAGCGCGCAATTGTTGGACCTACGATTGAGTCACTAGATGTAATTAAGCCTATGAAGATTCGGAAGGTCAATATTGGCTCAGAGAAACACCCGAAATTAGTGAAGATAGGGGACTATTGGGATTATGATATGGTAGGTAAGGTCACTGAGCTATAGACTAAATATCAAGAGTTGTTTCCTACAAAATTTTCTGAGTTGAAGGACATAGTAGGAGATCTTGGGGTAATGAAGATCACCTTGAAACCGAATGTGCGACCTGTATAGCAACGCTCATATAGGCTGAATCCCAAATATAAGCAGAAAGTCAAAGAGGAATTGGAGAAAATGGTTGTTGCAGGGATCATAGAACCAGTGGAAGAATCAGATTGGGTAAGCCCTATGATGGTGCAGGACAAGAAAACCAAGGGAGAAATAAGGATTTGTGTGGATATGCGCAAATTGAATGATGCTTGCATACATGACCCATTCCCAAACCCATTTTTTGATGAAATATTGGACAACGTGGGAGGGCAGGAGGCCTATTCATTCACGGATGGTTTCTCAAGATACCACCAGATAAGAATTGCACCGGAATATATAAGCAAGGCAACCTCTGCGACAGAATGGGGATCCTTCCAGTACATAGTCATGCCATTCGGTCTAAAGAATGTGCCAGCTATCTTCTCATGCGTGTTGGTAGCTGCATTCAAAGAATACATCCACAAGTTCTTAGAATTATATTTTGATGACTGGACTATCTTTGGATTATTGAAGAAGCATGTATCGAGTTTGCGCCTAAAGTTGGATACTTGTTGGAAGTTTTAGATCTCACTCAATCTAAAAAAGTGTATATTTTGCGTCCCATTCAAGATCCTGTTAGGTCATATTATTTGTCAACAAGTATTTATGGTGGATCTCTCAAAGATCAATGTTATTATTAACCTGGAAGTTCCCGTAAATTTCAAACATATGCGCTCAATTTTGGGGCATACAGTGTATTACCAGAATTTTATTTAAGGCTACGCTTTGATCACTGCGCCCATGGAGAAGTTGTTGAAGAAGGATGCCCCATTTTGCTTGGATGCGGACTGCCAAAAGAGCTTTGAATTGTGTAAGGAGAAGATTTTCACTGCACCCATATTGGTCTTTCCTTACTGGACAAAGGAATTCCTTGTGCATTTCAATGCCTCCTACATCGTGTTGGGAGTTGTCTTAGCGCAACCGAGAGCCAGGGAGATTGACCACCCTATTTTATTTGCAAGTAGGAAGTTTTCAAGTGCGGAGCATAACTACTCGACCACTGAGAGGGGAGGATTGGCTATGGTATATGCACTACATAAGTTCTACCACTATCTGTTGGGAGGCCACTTTAAGATGTTTACTCACCACTCTGCTCTGAAGTACCTAGTCAACAATCTTGTGTTGGGGGGGAAGATCTGCATATGGTTGTTGTTATTTCAGGAATATGACTTTGAAGTAATTGTGAAACCTGGAAGATTGAATGGTGGGCCAGACCATCTGTCACACATCGAAAGTGGAGAAGAGCCAACTAACCTTGAAGACAACTTACCAGACACGCAGCTATATTCCATCAAAGTAGTCGATGATCACTTTGTATATATTATTCATTTTTTAACCACTAGAAGTGCACCCACGGAATATATGCTGAAACAAAAGAAAGAGTTGGTCACGCGTGCAACTGACTTCACTTTGATTGTTGGCCAACTATACGAAATGGGTGTAGATTAAGCCCTAAGAAGGTATGTATTGGAATTCGAGAGACGAGATATATTAGCTAAGTCTCATGGAGGGGTTGCAGGAGGTCACTATGCAAGGAAAGTAGCGGTAAAGAATATTTTACGAGCTGGATTACGGTGGCCCATGGTGCACAGTGACGCACATGAGCATTGTTGCACTTGTGATGTATGTTAAAGGACAAGGATACCGTCATGTAGAGATGAGATGCCCTTGCACCCACAAATTACTTTGCAAGATTTTGAAAAATGGGCCATTCATTTTGTTAGACCTATCAACCCTCCATGAAAAAATACAGGTGTGCGCTACATAATCACTGCGACAGACTATGTGACCAGATGGGCTAAGGCTAAACCTGTGAAGGATTGTAGTGTAGAAAAAACTGTGCACTTCATTTTTTAGAACATCTTGACTTGGTTTCAATGCCCTAATATTTTGATGAGTGATCGGCGTACACACTTTGTGAATTAAACTATTCAAGTTCTGAAAGAAGAATTCCAGATTCATCACCAGAAGAGTACTTCGTATCACCCACAAGCGAATGGTCCAGTGGAACCTTTTAATAATATATTGGAGACTGCACTCAATAAGATCTATAATGCTAATAGAAATGATTGGGATGTGTGCATACCTACGTTTCTTTGGGCATATAGAACCACATGTAAGAAGCTGACAGGAAAGACACCATTCAGAATGGTGTATAGGCATGAAGTTTTTATGTCGATGGATTATATTGTCCCTAGTTTTTGCATTGCAACGTTCACTAATATGGTTGAGCGGGATATTATGGAAGAACCAATGTCACAGTTGATCACACTGGAGTAAGACCGGTTCATTGCAGGTTTCCATCAGTAGGTGCAAAAGGCGCGCGAAAAGGCTTGGCATGATAGGCACATTAGACAGAAGGTCTTTAAAGAAGAGGATCTGATTTGGCTATATAAAAACAAGTTTGCGCACCACCTAGAGAAGTTCAAAATGCATTTGCTCGGACCGTATATTGTCAAGGAAATCACAAAAGGGAGGTGCAGTACACCTGGCCACATTAAGCAGAGAAGACCTTCCTGGGTATATCAATGGAAGTCGATTGAAACCATACAGGGATGTTCCTCTCCCTGCATGCATCAAATGACTATATGGCTAGAAGTATGGGTCTACGCAACAAGGATGGCGGATGCGCAGACAGGTGCGATTATCATGCAACAGCTGTGCTAGAAGGTTGACTCGATCGCAGAGGTGCCAGAATATAGTCGTTGTAATAGTAAATCTAGACAAGACAACGTTCTTACCGTTTGGAGGAGCGGCTAAATTTCATTTAATGAGGGGATTATGCTAAATTTGGATCCATTTTAGCATTTATGGGACTACATTAATGAGAAGAAGATTGTTTAATATGCGACTACGCTATAAATATGACCGGAGGGGTCGCATTAGTTCCCTTTTCTTTCTATGTTTTCTGTGCGATTTGTGCTCTCTACTCTCTGTGTATTGTCTGAAGCTTATGTCTAGCCTTGATCCAATCTTTGAGGAGGAGATGGATCATCGGGGTTTGGGTCATCTCATTCCGCTAAATATGACTGCCACTAAGCTCACACCTTCTACGATGTCGACTGAGGAGACCCCTCCCCAGGCCAATGAGACCCCTGTGCTGGTCCAATCTAAGAAGGGATCGTCCTTGGGGTCCCGAAATTCACCTCGCCAGAAGACCCCGAAGCCTCAATCAACTACTGCAGAGTGCCAGAAGAAACCTATGGCTGAATTACATGAAACAAGCATGGAAGAGGATGTTGTGGAGATAGTCAATCCCATCTCGCAGCTGCCTGTGTATGTCGCGCAGTGCAAATCCTCGGTAAAGGTCCCAAAGGATTTAGACAAGGTGTGGTCATATATAAACATGCCTCTAATCCTGGAAGATGTGCCTGTCGAAGGGGATATGTTCGCAAAGATCCCACTATTGAAGATGGAAGATTGGGAACTCGTAGACCAGGAAAAATTCTTGAAGCTTGCGCCCTCCATGTACCTGGATAAGATCCCATTAGACAGTGGCATGGTCAGGTTCGAACCAAATTCTTGGGCGCTAGGCCTCCAGAAATCAGGGTTGCTAACCTCCTACACATTCCTCACTACGGGCGTAGCCCAATCAACGACATATGTATCCGCCAGCTGCTTGCTCTGGTACATGATGATTGCCTATGGCTAGGAGGGTCGATTCCCATTGATGTTGTGTTGATACATCGTATCACCAACTTGCCCAACCAAGGGGATGACCTTGCGATGGATTTTGGAGGAAATATCCAAGAGCGCATAGTTGCCGAGGAGGTCAAGGAGAAGTTCAAGGTCCCGCGCAATACCTGGGGTTTCCTGGTTCATGAAATTAATGATCCTGGAGTCCATATTGGCATGTTGATCCTCGCGCGCAGGGTGATGCAGAAGTGTCGGCCAAAGTAAGTTCTGGCCCATGTCATTGTGTTAGCTGGGCAATGTGAGAAGGGAATGAAATTTAACTGGTCCCAGTACCTCTGTGCCAAATTCTTGGCTAATGTGAGTGAAGTCCAGGAAGAAGGCAAGCATTTCTATTATGCTTGGTTGTTTCTCCTCATCGCACTAATTGGATGGAGGACGCCACATGATACACATTCCCTAATATTGAGACAGACTTATGTGAAGCCACGCGCTATGCCACCTTATGGAATTCTAATCTCACCTCCAGAATCATGCAGAACAATATTTTTTGGGTGATGTTCGATTCTACTTTATTCCAGGTGATTCAGTCAAAGCCATGGTTATTGTTGACCTTTATGAAAAATACAAGCATGTTGCAGATTTTAAATCCACATTTCATAACATGCACATCTCCGCAAAGGGTGCTATGGAAGGCGTATGGTATGAACTACCATACCTGGTCATGGAGGATGACCTGGTGTGCATCACAGCAGAATGGCCGCCTGCATGGTTGGATTCACGCACCACTAGGGGTGCCTCTTCGTCTATGCTGAAGACTCTAACCAAGACGCACAAAACCAAGGACACCCAGCAGAAAGGCAAGGACATAGAGACATAGCCCGAGGCTACCATGATGGGAGAAATGATTGATCTCAAGAAGGAAGCAGAAGAGAAAGATGGTGATGTACCGAGGCCCCTATGACATAGATAGCCAAAGGAACTAAGAGAGGTTTTCAGGCCTTTGTGGGCCCACGAAAAAAGAGGAACAATTCCAAGTTGGTAGGAATAGAGGACCTCACCCTCACCAAAGATTACTTCAACAAAATTGAGAACATTTTCAAGTCTGCCACTGAGGACATCTGGAATGATATGGAAGAGCAATACAAATCAGTGCTCGAGGGTGTACAATCGAGCCTTCAAGAATTAAAAATGCAAGCAAGTGTGATTCAAGAGAGCATGAAGCAATCGAGCCTACAACAAGCGAGCGTGTTGACTTCCAGCATTGGAAAAACAAGCATGAAGCCCATCAGCACGGTGTTGCCATCCCCCTTGGACAGTTGAATGATTCAGGTTTTGGGACCTGCCATTGCATTTGAGTCGTCGGTATTGCACGCTAATGTACAAGCCTGTGCAGAGGTTAACATCAACTTGTCAGTGCTACTTTGAGGAAAACTCCACGCTATCCACACCATGATCATGGATGAGTTGCAGTACTAGGAGGCCCATGTCTTCCAAGCCACCACCGAGTCTTAGCAGCAAGCAGCAATGCTGCAGAAGGAGTAACAAAATACAGAGGAAGTGAGTCGCGCATCTGAGGATCGACGCGCCGCGTTAGAAACCATGATTGATCGTTTGTGTGATGGCATACCAGAGGTCACTTTCCCTACCTCAGCCGCGTTAACCGCAAAGCTATAAAGACTAGTCGTTGCACTCAAAGCATGGCGCACAAGGATCCAAATCGTTCGTGTCGAATTTGAATAGCAGATAGTCGAGCTATAGATGAAGCTCCAACTAGAGACATCGTTGGAGGTCCGAGCACAGTGCGCAGCTGAAGTAAAGGCAGCCACTAACAGTGTAGCAGCAATACTGGTAGAATGTGGTACACTTCTGAATGAGGCCATGGGTGTTTGGACGTCTATTCATAACAACCCAATTGTCCATCAACTAAGGAATTAACTCAAAATTAAAGAGCAACAGTTTACAGAGATCTGAATGGCGATGCCAACTTGGTGACAGCATAGCGTCTTGCCAAACTACATGAAGGTAAGGCCATTCAGATAGAGATTGAGGACCTTCACCACCCTGAATAGCTATTGGAGACACAGATGAAACCTTGGGCCAAGGAATCCCTATAGCTATCACAAAACCTTGATAGCGCTGTCAAAATCCTACAACAAACTCAATACAGCATCAGCCTTGCAGCTGAGGGGCCAACAACAACCAAGTTGGTAAATGAAGCACAAAGCACCGCCACGCAGAGCATTGAAGTCATCATGCCACTCAGGAGATTTGTCGACGCATTGAAGGAAAATATGAAGGTGACCACCCCGCAATGACTTGGGACAAGTCACAATATTGTGTTGGGGGATTGTTGGAGCGAGGCCCAGTGGGGTACTTTTTTGGGATAATTTTGCAAAATTTTTGTTGTACGCAGTGGGCGCAGATGGTCAAAGGGATTTTGGGGTGGGTCAAAGTCCCTTTATTATTGTAAAGGGTTAAAGGGAAAAACCATGAGTCTCAAACCATGGTTTCAGACCATGGTATGTGCATTTTTTTTGATAATATAAATATGTAAGAATCGAGCGAGGATAGATATGAATGAATGAAATCTTGATTAGTTTTGCTAGTTTGGGTTTTTTCTGGGTAGAAAGGCTCCTGTTGGCTGTGTGTGCAGAGACCTAAGTCTTGAGCTGTGTGTGGACTCTATTGTTATGTGCGCGGAACGATAGATTGTACTAGATTGAAAATCTCTTAATAAATAAGGAATTTTTGTCGAATTCAGATCCTTGTGTGATTTACTGTTTAGATTATATGTTACTTGTGATCAATCTGAATATGTTATGTTGTTGCGTATTTACTTTTGTAATTGTTTAATTGCATCTATGTGCAAGTATTAGTTGATGTTAGATAAATACATCTGAATGAAGTACAATTAGCTATTATGCGCAAAATATATTGAAGTATTATGTGATAATCTGCGAAAGGGTTAGATTTGTTACCATTGACCATGGATGCGCAAATCTGATTATATAATCTACAGTAAGTTTGATTAGACCTGCCACATCAAAAAATTCTTCAGGGTGCGGAAACCTAGTTCCAGCACCCCCCCCCCCCCATACTGCTTCGGGTGAGACTATGGTCGCACAATAAGATCACTACCAAAAGGGCCAATAGTTGGAGGGTTTTGTTGGTTGCACGATAACTCTGAACCTGGGTTAGGACCCTTCAAGCCAGCACACACAAATATCATCATCTTATTTTTTATCATTTTTAATTATTAACATTTCTACTTGTTCACTTATATTGCTAATAATTTTTGTTTTAAAGTATCAAGCAAATTTCCAAGTTCAGCTTGACTTACCAATTTTGATGTTGATTTACTTACTTTTAACCTTCATCTTGATATGTGCTTGCATATTTCACAAATTTCTTCAAATGATAATTGGTATACATCTCCTCTACTCATGAGATCAAGGAGATCAATCCACTCATCCTTAATTGTTCTAATTAAGAGGGTTTTTTGTGTCAAATCCTAAATGATTTAATTTTTCCCTCTTAACATTATACATTATACTCTATATTAGATCCTCGAGGCTCTCATCTTCTTTTAGATTCCTTCTAAAACTTTCTTCTTTAAGATCATGATCTTTATATTTTTCTAGAAATATATCTTGCATATCATTCCATGATCTTGATAATTAGTACCTAAACTCATGAACCATCTAAGAGCTCTATCCTTCAATGTTGTCGGAAACAATCTCAACTTTTGAGTGTTTATTAAGTACCCATAAGATCTGAAAAGTATTTCAAATTCAAAGAGAAAGGTTTATGGATCCTCTGACCGCATACCATGGAAGTTGGGAAGGAAATATGGAGGGATGTTCTTCATATGCACACTGACATTGGTATCTTAAATGGGAAATCCAAGAGGATCTTCTTCATTGTCATCATTTCCATCAATTTCTTCTACTTTCTCTGCCATTTCTTCTTCTTTAACCTGCAAAAGTGGATGGTGCTGTGGTTCTTACTGCACCACGTGATCAAATTAGGGGATTGGTGTTGGAGAAGTATTTTTAAATATTTTTTTGAATAAGAATGCTAATGAAGTGAAATTTTCTGTTTCGAAATGAAATATGTCTAATGTAATTTTATTTTTTTTGCAGAAAGAAAAGAAATGAATCAACTAGGGAAGAAAACAATGCATACTTTGACACCTCCCCTGCAATGGTGCCAAAAAGTGATGAGCCTCAGTATTGCAACAATGATGTTGCAACTCCCAAGGCTACCAACTTTAATTATCAACCTGGGGTTCGTACAAACTTAAGAGGTATCAGCACTATATGTGCAACATACAATGCGTCCTTATACATGCATTAAAGATGTGTAGGCACTATCTTCTTAGCATGAGGTTTATACTGATGAGTGATCACATTGGGTTGAGACACTTTTTTGACCAGCCAAATCTGAACACCAGGCAAGCTAAATGGTTTGTCGTGATCAGTGAGTTTGACTTCGAGATCAAGTACATCAAGGGAAAGGAGAATAGGGTCGCAGATGCTCTTAGCAGACGGGTACAGGTAAATCGCATAGAAGATATGAGCTCCTATAGGACATATTTACAGGATAGGATCTTGCAGGCAGTTCGACAAGATGACAGGTATATGGAGATTATGCACCGATTACAACAGAGTATAGGTACAGGTAGTAGTACAGGTACAGGTGCAAGTGTACAAGATGTGGACTACCATCTCATGAGAGATGGATTGGTCAGGTTTAGAGACAGGATATATGTTTCGGACAACAGCAAGCTCGAGAAGGTGATCTTGAAGGGTTTCATGTGAAACCATATTTAGGTCACCCAAGCTCTCTAAAGATATTGACTGCAGTGAAGAGGTTCTTTTATTGGCTGAATCTAAAGAAGGATGTGGCATAGTTTATATCTAGGTGTTTGGATTTTCAAATGGTTAAGGAATAATGTAGGCATCCATGTGGACTATTACAGTCGATTTAAATTCCATAGTGGAAATGGGAGGTCATTTCCATGGATTTCATCACAGGTTTGCCCAAGATAGCTAGACAGCATCATTCCATCATGGTTTTTGTGGATAGGTTGACAAAGGTTCCACACTTAATTCTAGTGAAGATTACATATTTCGCTAGCGATGTGGCACAGGTGTTCATCAAAGATATGTTAAAATTTCATGGTGTTCCAAATAATATTGTGTCAGACAATGATGTGAAGTTCACTTCCAAGTTTTGGAAGAAGTTGTTTGCAGGTTTGGGCACAGAGTTTCCCTTCAATACAACTTATCACTCGCAGACATATGGACAGACTGAGAGGGTCAATAGGATATTGGAGGATATGTTGAGGATGTCAATAGGATATTGGAGGATA
This sequence comes from Pinus albicaulis, assembly GCA_034641835.2. NCBI lineage: Eukaryota > Viridiplantae > Streptophyta > Pinopsida > Pinales > Pinaceae > Pinus > Pinus albicaulis. The sequence continues at coordinate 1,557,247,201 of CM076580.1, read as the reverse complement.
TGTTGAGGATGTATGTGATGCATAAACAACAGAAGTGGGAAGAGTATATTCCTTTGGTAGAGTTCCCCTACAACAACATGTATCAGGAGTCCTTGAAGATGAGTCTATTTGAGGCATTGTATGGGCGGAGTTGCAATACCCCCATCAGTTGGAGTGATCCGGTTAACAGGGTATTCATTGGACTAGACATGTTGGTAGAGATGGAACAATAAATGCAGGTAATCAAGAAGAATTTGAAAGTAATGCATGATAGGCAGAAGAGTTACGCATACCGAAATAGGTTATTTAAGTAGTTTCAGGTTGGGGAACAAGTGTACTTACACAGATTGGATCATGTGCCAAGTTGGCACCCCAATTTTGTGGACTTTTCACGATCATTGAGAGGATCGTACTAGTAGCCTATTGACTTTCACTTCCTTCCACAATGACATTCCATTATGTTTTTCATATATTATTTCTTAAGAAGTATGTTAAATATGTGAATCATGTGATTGATTGGTCTGTATTGCAGGTGGAACCAAATGGAGAATTCCAGCTGAAGCCTTAGTGTATATTGCAGAGAAAGGTGCTCATACTTCGGAATCGAGCAATAGAGCAAGTTAAAGTGCAATGGAAGCACTTTGGGCCCGATGAAGCTATATGGAAAATGGCGGATCAGATGTGGGTTATGTATCCTTTCTTGTTTGTCATTTGAGGCAAAGCAAGTTTGGTATGATGTTTGGTATATGTTTTGGCGTATGTTTTGGTGTGATGTTTTGGTATATTTACATATGTATATGGATGTAAATACCGCCATGAGCTATGTTATAAAGCTCCAATAAAAGGTATGGGTGTCATGTCATTATAGTTGTCATGTTGGTTTTCTTTGCAGCAGGGTGATCATTGTAAATATTGCATCATACTATGTTATAAAGCTCCATGGGAAGTATGTTTTCTTTTCAGTGGTTTCGCTGAGGTATATGTGTGATTGAACATTGAGGATGGTGTATCCCAAGGGGGAGGCTTATGTAACATCCCTAGTGAAAATTCCATGTAATAAAAGTTAATAAAGGTAAAAATAATAACCATGGTTGATGGGACACTTATTCCAAGCTAAATGTTTGGTAAAACATCCTAGTGGGTGTTCATTTCGGTTAATACGGCTAAGGAAATTGGCAAAGGCTTTGGAAAGGCAAAATGAAATTTTTGGCACATTTATTTATGAAAATAATGGAAATTAGGAGAAAAGGGAGGTGAAAGGTCACATGTTGCAAGTGAGGAGGAAAATGAAGAAAAATAATGGAAAATGAAGAAAATAATGGTCTCCTCAATAAAAAGGCTTCTGAGGATCAGTTGGTACCTTTTGTCAGTTCAGTTTTGACCTCTCTCATTATTCTCTCTCTCTCACACTCTTGGACTTAGAGTTTTATTGGAGCACTCTGGTATTGAATCAAGAAATTCAAAGAAGACAAGAGGAAGGAAGCAACAAGCAAGGAAGAGAGGGATCAAGTAGCTACAACAAGATTATTTCCAAGTATCAATTTGCATATGTGATTTCCTTGCTAGATTTGGCATGCATGGTATTGCATATGGTTTTTTTTTCATGGTATGGGTTTTCCCATGTGTGACAGCGTTTGCAGCCTAGCCTTGCCATTTCTGGATAGCCATGGTGTGATGGGATTCTCATGTTTTGGTTGAGCTAGATTTTCGTATGGATTCGAATTTGAGTGAGGTGGATCTCTGAAATGATAGTAGACATGGCCTAGTAACTCCTGAACCAGACTATGGGTTGTGGTAAAGTAGGATAGTGTGTTTCCTCGGTGGGCCTATGAATCCTTGACTAGTGAATTGCGGGATATATGGTAAATCCTAGAGGTGGGTTTCTCTCCATCAGGCCTAATAATCCCGCTTCGGGATATACGGTAAAGCCTAGTGAGTGTGTCTTGGTTTAGGGCCTAGTAATCCCTGGATCAGAGGATTGTGGTAAAGCCTGAGAGACTAGGAGACAGAAAAATTCCTCATGGTGTAGGTGGAGAAATATGGTGGCATCCATGCTTTATTTCTCCTAATGATCGAGTGGATATCTTGGTAAAGCCTATTATGACATGTTTATTATTTTTCCCTAGTGATCGATTGGAGATCATGGTAAATCCTATTATGGCATGTTTATTGTTTTGTCCTAGTGATCTGGTGTGGATTATGATAAAGTTTGATTTCTATTGATGAGGGTGAGGTGGTTTAGCCTCAAGATTCCCTGGTTGGTTCTTTCGGTTTGAGTCCCACATTCATGCTTGGAATATGGCACAGGGGTGATTGGTTGAAGAGAGATTTGGCTCAGCCAATCTATGGTTGGGTGGAACATGGAAGTCCCATCCCAGGTTGTATTTTGCATTCATTAATAAGATGTTCTATCCTTGACATTTTATGTGTAAATGTACTGGTTGATATGTGTATTCTATGGCTGATGTGTCCCTGATATTTCTGTTGTTATTTTTTTGGTGATAAGCATGTATTATAACAGTGATGATGTATGGCTCTCCTCATGTTTTTATTTGTAAATGAATAAGCAATGTATTTATGAACTAATAGATGATAATGCAGCTAATGATGTAAGGGAAAAATGCTTCTTAGTGATTCTCAGATAAGTATGAGACCCCTATGCTTATTTGTGTTGTTTACACTTGTAGATTACATATTTGTGATGTGTTTGACGAAATGCCTGTCATGGCTAGTAGGGGTCCAGTCTAGGAATTGTCATGATTTTTGCAAATACATCATTTTTTCGCTATTTTATTTCATTTTTGAACTTTTCATTGAGTTCTGGGTAGTGAGCTGGGCTCTGGGCCTGAAAAGTGGCTCAAATCCTAGGGACGCTGGCATAGGTCTATGGGAAAAAGTCCCTGGACGCATGCTTCCATATGTTGTGGGAGCATACAGAGCCTCCCAGACACACCCATGCCTATATTGTGGGAGCGTCTAGGGCTTTGAAGGCCTAAAACCTCAGTGGGACCGAGGGTCTGGATGCCTGAGTGGTTGGGTTGGCTTCTGAAAGTCATGTTGCTTATGTTGAAGGCTTGTGTGATGTGTTTTCGTTGATTCCACTTCCTTAAGGTCACCTAGGAGGTTGCATCTAATCATAGTAACTCTTTGTCACATGTTTACCTATTTTGGTCGATTACTTGGGTAGATGTGGGATGAGGGTGTTACACTTACTCCCCTGGGTGGTATAGAGACCCCTTAACACTTAGACCACCATTAGACACCCAACTCGCTCCCTTGTCAACACAACAGAATGAACCAATATATTGATCAGACAAATGAAAAAATAACACACAAAACACTAAATTCTCATGTCATGGGATGATAAACAAGTCGTAGCCTGATGCATATTACGAGGATAAGAAAATGAACCTAAAAAATTTGACTTACCGCTTAATACACAACTAGATAGATCCAATTAACTATGAAATCAAACAAATTTAGGCCCAACTTGAAAGAATTGAAAAATATGGGAGTGCAAGGGCCATCATAGAAACAATATTGAAAACTACAATTAACATTCCCAAACAATTCACCGAGCTCATAACAGAAATCCCTTATGACAATTCCTGCTACTTCTCTTCAGTATCACACTCATGGAAAATCCCCCTACAGTATACATGGCACGTCCAAACCAATCTAGCAATTACCCAAATAAACATATTCCACCCATAAAGGATATATCTAGAGAAAAAAGTAAAGGGAGAGGTGACACCTATCAAACCCACAACATGAAACTCTCTATACAAGCCATGATCATGCCTTCGTCACTTTCCAAAACCATAACTTTTCAATAAAACCTCAAGCCTAAAAACCAAATTGTTGGGCCTATATTTTTTCCAGAGGGGGAGAGAAAGCTTACCGAGGCAGAGGTGAAGAAAATTCTAGACAAACCCCTCCAATTGGAAAGTTACCTAATATACACATAGATAAAAAGTTCTATAACTCCAAATCACCAGGAAACGACAAACCACCAAGCCTCCAATCTCTTAAACAACTTCTACCAACACTCCCCTTCCCAAGTTGCAAGTAACAAACTCTCCACACTTCAAAGGCTGCCCCTCCTCTCCTCTTGATCTTCCAAGAATATGTCCTCAACTCTACTAGGGATAATTAGAATCCTCCCTTAGCCATTTAAATCCATTTTTCATCCCATTCTCCATCTCCTATATTAATTGTCAGTGTAGGTCAACCGTAATTTCCCTTTTCCCCTTCACTGGAACACATTGAGTCAGATCACCACACTCAACTCACACATACTTATTCATATCTAATGCCATAATTCCACACAATGTCCAAGTACTAGGTATGTGCATGCATGATGATTCATTTACATGGGATTAATGCCACATTGTCACCTACATTTTTCAAGTGGTGTTGTAGTTCTTCACTCTCCCCCTCCATCAAGCTTGTCACCCATTCGAGGTAGTGTGGTAGTTTTGGACTGAATTCTATCATGTTTTTTTTAGAGATGACTCAAGTGACATTTCCCATCTAGAGGCCACCTATTGTGATGAATCCAAACATCCATGGTTATCCAAGAGATTGACGACTTTATTCCTCGTTCTTCTCACATGACTAAGGACTAGAGTTGAGATTTAGTATATAAGAGAGGAAATATGTTCCAATAAGGATTCCAACATCCATCCTAATGAAACTTTGTGAATCTATGAGCCATTCTAAATCTTGTGAACTTATCACCAATTGTTACAATAACATAGTGTTCTTTTATTTTCCTGCAAGTTATGATACCTGTAGATTTCTCAAAGAGGCCCGAGACTAGGTTGAGATAATAAAATAAAGTTGTTGTGAAAAGTATACAATGGATGTACTCCATTTTCTTAATAGTTTTATCATAAAGGAGGGTACTTAATATGTTTTTAATTTTACTTTTTAATATTAAATCCTTGCATACTTCCTAACTAAAATTAGAACTCAACAATGCCATGTGTTAGACTATGATTCTAAAGAACCATTTTGGAAGTTGTAATAGTCACGAGATAAATTTTTCATGTAATAAAGGGACATTATAAAAGGAAAACGTAAAACCAAGGTAATGGGACACGTATTACAAGTTGAATGAGGGGAAAAACATTACTTGTGGTTAATTATTGGCTATGGAAATTGGTATTTGCATTGGCAAAAGTAAAAAGGAAATAAAAGGAAATTAATTCAAGAAATAAAGGAAAATAAGATGGAAGATGAAGAGACGAGAATATGCATGCAAGGGAAAATGAAGAAAAAGGTAAAGAAAAATAAAAGAAAAAAGGGGAGATAGAACATTCTAACTCTCTCTTTGGACACTCTTGGACATTCTAGCATACTCACTTGGAGAAGGAGGGCAAGAGAGGGAGAGACACTACAAAAATTGAAAACAAGCAAGGAAAAAACAAGGAAAGTAAGGGAGTGCAAGGAAAATATTGGACAATAGTAAGCAAGGGAAAAATTCAAGCAAAGAAAGAGCATCTAGCAGGAGGATTTTGCAAGTAACATGTTGCATTAGTGATATCCTTGCTAGGATTTGAATGCATGGTGTATGCATTTGGTTTATTGGTTATTTTATTGTCACTGGCATGGATTTTCTTGGATTGACAGAGGTTCACAACCTTGCCTTTGTCATTTCTAGATAGCCATGATGTAGTGGGTTTCCTATTTGGTTGAGCTTTGGATTGCCGATAGATTTTGGATCCAGGTGAGGTGGTCTCAGGAAAATCCCAAGGGTTGGGGGTGGAGATGGTTTTCTCTGGGAAGCTCTTGACAAATAGGTGGAGATAGGAAAATCCCTTAGGGTATGGTGAAGAAATTTTGAGGCATCCATGTTTGTATTGGTTTTGGTGATCTATGGGATAGTTTAGGTGAGATCACTATGGCTTGAGGGTGGAGGTGGTTTAACCTTTGGATTCCCTGTTTGGTTAAGTTTTGTTTTTTCCCATGAGATCCCACATTCATGCTTGGAATATGGCACTGGGGTTATTGGTCTTGAATAAAGATTTGGTTAAGTCCCAATCTATGGTTGGGTGGGACATGGAAGTTCCGGACTTGGTTGGAATTATGAATATGTTATTATGTGTTATTTCTTATTTAAATCAATGATCACACATTCTAATTTGATGTGTGATTTTATGACAGGTTTTTCATGGTTTCATTATGGTTAAATGTTGGTTGCATGAATGGTATATATATCATTATATGATGTGCTCTTGTTATGGTTATATTCCATGGTGTGACAGGCTCTTGGTTATTTCTATGAATGCATGAGCTAATATGTGTTATTGCAGCTAGTAAGAGAGGGTAGTAAGCCTTCTTGATGATTCTCTGATGAACTTAATGAAACAGTGAACATACATGCATTCATGACCTATAGGTACTATATTTACAAAGTGTTTGTATGAATGATTATCTTGTATTTGGAAAGCTTGAGCAAGAACAAAGAGTGACTCCTACATGTGGTTGAGAGAATTTTGTAGAGTTATAGGAATTTATGGGTAGTTGGCCTATAGGCTAGCCCTAAAAATTTGGAATAGGGATTCTAGCTGCACCCTCTTAACTATAAAATATCAGTTGTAGCTGCATGTACGATGGCTTGTGTGTGTGACTGAAAGCATCTAGTCGCATTCATAGGACTGCATGTGTGTGACTGGGAGGTAAAGTAGGTCAAAAAGGTAGTTTCAGCTCAAGGAAAGGTCACCAATGGATTTTTTTATATCTGGTTGATCATGTGTCCCTGGAAGGTTACAGTAAGTTTTGTACATGTAGACCCCACTTCCATAACTGAATCTTGGATTTTGGGTCATGCATAGTAACTTTCAGCTCATATTTACCCTAGTGAGCTTGTAAAAGCAAGTAAATGTGGGAAGGGGTGTTACAGAATTTGTCTAAGATTTATTCTCCTCCTCCTTCAATTTGTCTAGAGTTATATATTATAATGGAGGAAAATAACCAAAAACCTTAACATGCTCGATGCATAGTTCAACAATAAACTCGTTAAGAAGTTAACTTTTCAAGGCATATAAGCCTTTTGGGTTATCTCAATTGGTCAAGTGCCCATCATTAAAGCACCTTTTCTATTGAGAGGTCACAAGTTAAATTCTCTTGAAACTCTCGGGGTTAGGCTCCATGTTTGAGCCAACAAGAAGTGATCGCTTCGGGTAAATTTTACTGGTATGAATACTCTATGGACGTAGCAGTCATTGATCTTCAAATTCCATGAACCAAAAAAAAAAGTTAAAAATGAGGTATGAGGTAGCTGAAAGAAAAATGCATCTACAAGTTTCATCTCCTTTAATTGTCTTGGGCATAATTGATTGCAACAAATTTTATCTCGGATGACACACTTATTTGCTCTCTTAATCCATATATAGGATGCACATGCACAATCTAAATGGTATTAGTATTGTAGCAAGGCCATTGTCACATGATGAAAGAGTAAAGTCATTTATAACAATGACAAAGAGAAAACATTTTTTTCAATCTAAAGAAGGGAGTTGATTTACATTCCTATAAGGTAGGATAGACTAATTATTAATATAGGACTAAATTTACGATAAGATATGCCATTGTAATAATATAAATTTGTAACACATTATATAAGTAATAATATGCTAAAGAGAGTTTAAAATCCATGCCACTAACACTATAGTAGATGCCACCACCAAAGAGAGCAAGGATTATATCACATTAATCCAAGGATTTAATGTTGAAAGTCGACTTTTAAATTCATAGTGTGCACCCAAAAATTGTATCAAGAGAAGTGAAATGCACTATACAACTCAATATAAATGAGATATGTAATATTTGTATGTGTGTAACACTTATAAAGAAAAATTAACAAAACATTGAGATCCATGATATAACAACAAAAAATAAAAACGAAAATCAATTGTTGTTTTTTTTCATGGAAAAAAACATTATATTCAATATGATAGAGCTAAAATAATAATATGCATTGCCATGTATAAGTGACAATTCAAAATCCATTACTCTTTGTTGTCTTTCTCTAGAAAAGGGGTAAAATTCAAAAATTTAGTCATCATAGTTTCTAGTCTAAATATCATAGTGATCCTAAAACACTTGGGATGTTAAATGCATTTTAGAAAATCACATTACATTCATTAAGTGCTTGAGTAGTAAATTATATTAGCCATAAAATAAAAATACGCAAGAATTAAACATTTGACATTTAAGTGCAACCAAATTGGATCCTTCAAGCATATTAGTAAAGTGAGAAAAGTTTATGGAAGGAGAACTTCATCCTAGAACTCTTGTACAAAGAAAGTCTTTTTTTGCAATGTTAAATCTTATTTAGATAACATGCTTGGTTGAGAACTATTTTTTCTATAAATGTGAGTGTAAGATACTTTTAAAAACTATTCTTTTTTTTTACCTTGGAAAGCTTATGCATAATTGGACTTAACACCAATTTTTTAATGAAGTTTTTACTATTATTCCAATCCATGATTAGTTTTTAATTCCCTCATTTCCTTGAGCCTTTCCATCCCACAATTAATTGCACATTTTAGAAGTAACCATAAGGCGAAGAGTTTAGCATTGTTATTTGTTCCCTCAAAGAGTTTATCATTGTTATTTTTTCCCTCTCCTACTGCATACTTGAAATAAATACAAAGATTTTCATTTAGAAACAAAATACAATTGACACCATAAAAAATTAGGGTTCCTTGTCAAGCACCATTAAATATACTTGACACCTTGGATTTATCAATCATTGTCTCTTTAAGGATGCATGTATTTTTGACATTTTTGGGCTTCCATGAGTGTAACACCCTCATCCCACATCTACCCAAGTAACCGACCAACCAGGGTAAACATGTGACAAAGAGTTACTATGATCAAATTCAACCTCCTAGCTGACCTTAAGGAAGTGGAATCGACGAACACACATCACACAGACCTTCCACATCAGCAACAAGACTCTTAGAAGCCAACCCAACCACTTAGGAATCCAAACACTAGGTCCCACTGAGGTTTTAGGCCTTCAACGCTCCCACAATATAGGAATGGGTGCGTCTAGGAGGCTCTGGACTCTCCCACAGGATATGAAAGCATGCGTCCAAGGATTTTTTCCCACGGACCTGTGCTAGCAAGCCTGGGTTTTGAGCCACTTTTTTAGGCCTATAATTCAATGACAAGCTCATACATGAAATATAACAACAAAACAATGGTGCAAGAGAAAATACTGGAATAAGGACTTGACTGGACCCCTACTAGCCATGACAGACATTTAGTCAAACATGTCGCAAATATGAAATCTATAGGTTTAAATACCATATCTAAACATAGTGGTCTCATATTTATCTGAGAATTCCTAAGCAACATTGTTCCCTTACATCATTAGATGCAATATCATCTATTAGGTCATAGATACATTTTTTATTCATTTACAAATAAAAACATGAGGAGATCCATACATCATCATTATCGGAATACATGTTCATAACCAGCATAATAACAATAGAGATATCTAGGATACATCAGCCATAAGATCCACACAATAACCATACATTTACACATCAAATTCCAAGGGAATTAACTTCTCATTAATGAATTTAGAAACCAACTGGGGATGGGACTACCACGTTCCACCCGGCATAGATTGGCTGAGCCAAATCTCTCTTCATCCAATCACCCCCATGCCATATTCCAAGCATGAATGTGAGACTCATAACCAACCAAAAAGAACCAAACAATCATGGATGCTATCAAAGTTCTCCACCTACACCGTGAGGAATTTTACTGCCTCCTAGCCTCTCAGGCTTTACCATAATCCACAGTCTGATCCAGGGATCACTAGGCCCTACACCGAGACCCACTCTCCAGGCTTTATCGTGCATCCCATCCCTGGACTACCAGGCCTAAAGGATATCAATCCACCTCTTGGATTTACCGTGTATCCCGCCATTCATCGACAAGGATTCGTAGGCCCATCGAGCCATACAATCCTGGCTTTACCGTAACCCACGATCTGGTTCAGGGGTTACTAGGCTAGTGGATTTACCATAATCCACATTCTGCTTCAGGGATCACTAGGCTATATGTTTTTCCTCTCAGAGATCCACCTCACTCAACTTCAAATCCATCTGACAATCCAACTCAACCAAAACATGAGAACCCATCACATCAAGGCTATCTGAAAATGGAAAAGCTAGGATGAAAACACTGTCACACCTAGCAAAACCCATGTCATGGCAAAAAAGAACCACATGCAATACCATGCATGCCAGATATAGCAAGGAAATCACACATGAAAATCAATACATGCAAATAATTCTACTGTAGTTGCTTCATCATGCTCTTCCTTGCTTTCTCCTTCCTCTTGCACTCTTTTCTTTTCTTGATCCAATGCCAAAGTGACCCAAGAAAAATCTAAGTGTCCAAGAGTGAGAGAGAGGAAGAGAGAATAATTAGAGAGATCCAAAATTGAACTAACAAAAGGTATCAACTAATCCTCAGAATCCTTTTTATTGATGAGGCCTCTATTTTCATTATTTTCCATTATTTTCCTTCCTTTTTCTCCTCACACCTTTCACCTCCCTTTTATCCTAGTTTCCATTATTTTCTTAAAAAAATGTGACAAAAATTCCATTTTTCCTTTCCAAATTTCCTTCGCCATAATAAACCAAATGAACACCCACTAGGATGTTTTTGCCCAAAATTCAGCTTGGAATAAGTGTCCCATCAACCGTGGTTATTATTTTGCATTTATTAGCTTTTATTACATGTAATTTTCACTAGGGTTGTTACAAAACCCTCCCCCTTGGGAGACACCATCCTCGGTGTTCAACCACACATACATTAGCAAAATTGTTGAAAGGAAAACATAATGCCCGTGGAGCTTTATAACCTAGCTCGATGCAATATCTATAATGATAACCCTGCTGAAAGCAAAACAACATGACGACTATAATAACATGACACCCACACCGCTTATTGGACCTTTATAACATAGCTTATGGCAGTATTTACATCCATATACATAATTACATATATCAAAACACCACACCAAAACATATACCAAACATTATACCAAAACTGCTTTGCCTCAACTGGAAAACAAGGAAGGATACATAGCCTGCATCTGATCCTCCATTTCCCATGTAGCTTCATCAGGCCCAAAGTGATTCCATTGCACTTTAACTTTCTCTATTGCTCGATTTCGGAGCATGAGAACCTTTCTCTGTAATATGCATTAAGGATTCGGCTAGAATTCTCCATCTGGCTCCGCCTGCAATACACACCAGTGAATCACATGACCATCATCTTTAACATACTTCTTAACCAATGATATATGAAAAAAATCGTGGAATTTCACTGTGGAAGGTAGTGCAATTCGATAGGCTACTGGTCTGATACTCTCAATAATCCTGAAAGGTCCACAAAACCGAGGTGCCACCTTGGCACATGATCCAATCCACAAGGAGCTCTTCTTGGGCTTAATACACAAGTACACTTGGTCCCCAACCTAGAACTCCTTAAAGAACCTATTCCAGTATGCATAACTCTTCTTCCTAAACCATGTTGCTTTCAAATTCTTCTTGATTACTTGCATTTCTTTTTCCATTTCTGCCAACATGTTTGTTCCAATCAATACCCAGTTAACCAGATCACTCCAATTGATGGTGGTATTGCAACTTCACCCATACGCTGCCTCAAACTAACTCATATTCAAGGATTCCTAATAGTCGTTTTTGTAGGAAAACTCTACCAGTGGAATATACTTTTCCCACTTCCACTAATGATGCATCACATTCATCCTCATGATATCCTCCAATATCTTATTAATCCTCTTAGTTTGTCCATCTGTCTACGGGTGATAAGCTGTGATGAAGGACAACTCGATGCCCAAACCTGCAAACAACTCCTTCCAAAACTTGGAAGTGAACTTTTCATCCTTGTCTGACACAATCTCCTTTGGAACACCATGCAATGTGACCACATCTCTGATGAACACTTGTGCCACATCGCTGGCGGAATATGTAGTATTAACTGGAATGAAGTGTGCAACCTTTGTAAACCTATCCACAACAACCATGATGGAATCATGTTGTCTAGTTGTTATGGGAAAACTTGTGATGAAATCCATGGAAATGACCTCCCATTTTCACTCTGGAATCACAATCGGCTGTAGTAGTCCACCTATATGCCTACATTATGCCTTAACCATTTGAAAATCCAAACACCTAGCTACAAAATGTGCCACATCCTTCTTTAGATTCAACCAATAATAGAACCTCTTCACTAAAATCAATTTCTTCTGATAGCATGTGTGACCCGAATATGGTTTCACGTGAAACTCCCTCAATATCACCTTCTTGAGCTCACTGTTGTTCGACACATATATTGAGTCTCTAAACCTAACTAATCCATATGTCGTGAGATGGTAGTCCACATCCTGTAAACCTACACCTATACCTATACCTGTACCTATACTCTACTGCACCCTGTGCACAATCCCCACAAACCTGTCATCTTATCGTCCTATTTGCAAGATCATATCCTGTAAATTTGTCTCATGGGAGCTCATAGCTGCTATGTGATTTACTTGTACCCGCTTGCTAAGAGCATCTGCGACCTTGTTCTCCTTACCCTTGATGTACCTAATCTTGAAGTAAAACTCACTGATCGTGGCCAACCATCTAGCTTGCCTGGCATTCAGATTTGATTGGTCATGCAAATATCTCAACCCAATGTGATCACTCATTAGTACAAACCTCTTGCTAAGAAGACAATGCCTCCACATCTTCAATGCATGTATGATCGTTGCTAGCTCAAGATCATGTGTCTGGTAGTTATTCTCGTGCTCATTTAGTTTTCATGACTCATAGCATACTACTTGTCCATCTCGCATAAGGACTCCACCAAGTCCTCTCTTGCAAGAATATGTACATACTACAAACTCCTTGTATTAATCTGCAATCTTTAACACTACAACATGTGTCAACAACTGCTTAATGCTAAAACTGGGCTCACACTCCTCTGTCCATTCAAATTTCTTACCTTTCCTCTACAATGATGTAATAGGATAGGCAATTTGTGAGAAGTTCCTGATGAACCTCCTATAATAACCTGCCAACCCCATGAAGGATCTCACCTCATCTACATTTCTAGGAGCTACCCACTCCATGATGGCCCTTATATTTTATAAATCTACTACAATTCCCTCCTTGGAGACAACATGTCCCAAGTAATGTACCTCAGTCTGGAAGAAACTTCTTTTGTTGAGCTTAGCATACAACTGATGATCTCTAAAAAATCTCAACGCTGCTTCCAAATGCTCGACATGCTCTTCCTCATTTTTAGAATATACCAATATGCCATCAATGAACACAATAAGAAACTTGCCCATATAAGGACGCAACACATTGTTGATCAAACACATACATGTGGCTGGACCATTAGTCAAACAAAATGGAACTACAACAAACTCGTAATGCCCATACCTGGTCCTAAATGCAGTCTTGTAGATGTCCTCTTCTTTGAAGCATACCTAATGGTATCATAATCTCAAGTCGATCTTAGAGAAACTGCTACTCCCTTCAACTGATAAAACAAGTCATCAATCCTCGACAACGGATACCTGTTCTTGATGGTCACTTTGTTCAACTGCCTGTAGTAAATTCACAATATGAGAGTACCATCCTTCTTCTTCACAAACAATACCGGTGCACCCCATGGAGATACACTTAGCCTAATGTATCCTTTGCCAAGAATTTGTTTCGACTGCAACTTTAATTCTATCAACTAAGGTGTGCTCATCCTGTAAGGTGCTTTTGATGTTGGAGTTGCCCCTGGTACCAACTCAATAGAAAATTCTACCTCCCTGTGAGGTGGAAACTCTGAAATCTTTGCAGGAAATACATCCTGAAACTGTTGTAGAACTGGGTACCTGCTCAAAACATCTGCATCCTCAACTTCCTTATATTTGTCACTAGAAATATGTACTATGAACAACACGCATCCTTTCCTGCAACTACGCTTGGCCTACACAGCAGTCACCATCTTAACTGATGTGGCTTTCTTCTTTCCATGTAAGACTCTTGGCCCCCCATTGTCGCCCCCATTGTCGTCCAAGCACTCAATGGCTTTGTCATAACAATCCACCTTGGCCCTGTGAAGGTATTGCCAGTCCATACCCAATAACATGTTATGTGATCCTAATGGCAATATGTTCAAGTGTGTTGTTGTAAACATGCCATTCAACTCAAATGCACAAGCTCTTACCTAATGGTGAACGATTTTCTTTGTACCTGTAGCCAACTGCACTAACAAATATTTTTCATGCATTTCTTTATTCAAGCCACACTTATACACCAATTCAGGACTAACAGAGCGATAATTAGATCCAAGGTCAATCAAAATATAAACAACTTGATCACAAAGCTTACCGACCATCTCAATGATAGATGCTTGGTGCTCTGCCTTCTTGTTGTCCATGACTGCATAAATACGAGGAACGTTGTGCCCAACATCCCCAATAGCTTGTGCCTCCTGTGCACTATATATCTGAGGCTTACCACCCTGATTTTGTGGACAATCTCTCTTAAGGTGTTCCTCGCCGCATGTCCAATGCTCCAACCATCCAATACCATTACCTATATGTTGTTGTTGTGATTTTTGTCTCTATCTAGCTACATTAAACTTCTTTTGTGGTGCCACATTTTTTTTCTCCTCTGCATTATGAGGCCTTACTCTTTTCAGCTACCATTTACCTTTACCTTTGTCTTTCCCTTTTGATCCTTGCTGAGATTCATTATTACGCTTTGATTGTTCATAGAAATGCTTCAATTTCCCAATGACTCCTCAAGTGACTGAGGCTCATCATACTCAATCCAATCTCTAAATTTTAATGGGAAACCACTGACAAATCACTGAAATTTAGCCTTCTCATCTTTAAGATATAGTACATACCTCAATAGCTCTAGGAACTTAGTCATGTACTCTTCATCTGTCAATGATACCATCTTTAGCTCATAAAATTATTTGGCCTTACTGTCATAGTACCTTTTTGATAAGTACTTCTTCCTGAAAAGCATCTTGAACTCATGCCAACTCAATTCCTCTGTCCTGATGTCTCTGACCCACTTCACATATTACCACCAAATGTCTGCTTTACCTTTCAGGTTGAAGATAGTAATTCTGGCCTTCATATTATCTGTGTACTCATGCAACTCAAAGAATTTTTTCATCCCAAGTTTCCAAGCCTCTGCATCTTCTGGTTTCTTCAAATCTCCATCAAAAGTAGGCGACTTTTCTTTCTTAAATTCATCCGACAAGTATCCCTTGTCACTCCTCTTGTAAGGATGATAATGGTCACGATCATGATGTCTATCCGAGGCAGAACTATAATAGTACATGTATTCATCACCCCTCCTATACGGAGTATCCAACAACCTAACATCTCTCATTATGTCAGCACTATCCGACCTATGTCTACCAGGATACCTATTGACATATGCCCCATTAGTTGTGTCCTCCTATCCATGGATGATCCGAAGTGGCCCTTGTCGCTACAATTCTAACTAGCTTTGAAGAAGTATTGCATTAACCTCTGCTTGTTTCTCTTGTGCCTGTATGATCATGCCTTTTTTTGTCTTACAACTCATTATTTCTTCCTTCAAGCTTCTTAATGTGTCTACCCAATCAGAAGAGTGCCCACCACGCTGCTCACCTAATTCATAGGAGAGTCCTTGTAGTCTGCCATCTTTATATTCATTTTGATCTCTTTCCTGCAAGGCATAATATGTCAGATAAACCAAATCATAATAAACCAACGTACCTTAGTATAATTTGGCAAGGATACCTCATCTGGAAGATCATCCAAATCAACATAATACATGTACAAACATAATCATAACCGCATATAGACATATAACAACTAAGTGTACAAACACATAACATCATTCTAGCTTGAGTTCAGTCATCACTGCATGACCATATCACTACAAATACTATGACCTCATGCATGACAACATCAACCATACCAATGTACGTGGACAATACACAAGTGTAAACACGTACAATACACACACATAAACACATGTAACCAAGTATAAATGGACAATATCTGTAACAACATGGAACCAAGCATACAAGGATGATACATGTAAGAACTTGACATGTATAAACAACACGTAGCCAGTCATACACTCATGACGACATAGTGCACAACAACACCATCAACCTACACATGGTGAAATCATTACAACCATGACCAACACTACGTGGATGCAACAAGCACATACACCACAAGTATGAGAAACACATATGCAACCAACAGAAATGCATGACCGACACACAACCCATCCACTCCAAGGGGTGAACCATGCATTGATACCACTTTGTAACATCCTCATTCCACATCTACCCAAGTAATTGTCCAACCAGGGTAAACATGTGATGAAGAGTTACTATGATCAGATTCAACCTCATAGGTGACCTTAAGGAACTGGAATCGATGGACACACATCACACAGACCTTCCACATTAGCAACAAGACTCCCAAAAGCCAACCCAAACACTCAGGCATCCAGACCCTGGGTACCACTGAGGTTTAGGTCTTCAAACCCCTAGACGCTCCCACAATATAGGCATGGGTGCTTATGGGAGGCTCTGGATGCTTCCACAACATATGAAAGCATGTGTCCAGGGACTTTTCCCCACAAACCTGTGCCAGTGTCCCTGGGTTTTGAGCCACTTTTTCAGGCCCAAATCCTAGGTCTCTGCCTAGAATTCAATGACAAGCTCATACATGAAATATAACAGTGAAACAATGGTGCAACAGCAAATACTGGAATAAGGACTTGACTGGACCCCTACTAGCCATGACAAGCATTTCATCAAACATGTCGCAAATATGTAACCTACAATTTTAAATAACAGATTTGAACATAGGGGTCTCTTACTTATCTGAGAATCACTAAGAATCATTGGTACCTTACATCATTAGTCACATTATAATCTATTAGGTCATAGATACATTGCTTATTCATTTACAAATAAAAACATGAGGAGATATATACATCGTCACTATCAAAATACATGCTCATAACCAACATAATAACAACAAAAATATATGGGATACATCAGCCACAATCCACATCATAACCAATACATTTACACATCAAATTCCAAGGGAATGAACTTCTCATTAGTGAATGTAGAAACCAACCAAGGATGGAACTACCACGTTCCACCCAGCCATAGATTGGCTGAGCCAAATATATCTTCAGCCAATTATCCTCGTGTCATATTCCAAGCATGAATTTGGGACTCATAACCAACCAAAAAGAACCAAATAACCATGGATGCTACCAAAGCTACCCACCTATATCGGGAGGAATTTTACTGCCTCCTAGTCTCTCAGGATTTACCGTAATCTACAGTCTGATCCAAGTATCACTAAGCCCTACACCAAGACCCACTCTCCAGGCTTTACCGTACATCTCGTCCTAGGACTACTATGCCTAACAGAGAGAAATCCACCTCTTAGCTTTACCGTATATCTCGCCATTCACCGGCAAGGATTCCTAGGCCCACCGAGGCACGCAATCTTGGCTTTAACGCAACCCACAGTATGTTTTAAGGGTTACTAGGCCAACGAATTTACCGTAATCCATAGTCTGGTTCAGGGATCACTAGGCCATGCATTTTTCCTTTCAGAGATCTACCTCATTCAGCTTCGAATCCATCCATTAATCTAGCTCAACCAAAACATAAGAACCCATCACATTAAGGCTATTCGGAAATGGCAAGGCTAGGTTGAAAACACTGTCACACCTGGAAAAATCCATGCCATGACAGAAAATAACCACTTGCAATACCGTGCATGCCAAGTCTAGCAAGGAAATCACACATTCAAATTAATACCTGCAAAGAATTATGTTTTAGCTGCTTGATCCTGCTCTTCCTTGCTTGCTCCTTCCTTCCTCTTGTCTTCTTTGCCTTTCTTGATCCAATGCCAAAGTTCTCCAAGAAAACTCCAAGTGTCCAAGAGTGAGAGAGAGGGAGAGAGAATAATGAGAGAACTCCAAAATTGAACTGACAAAAGGTACCAACTGGTCATCAGAAGATTTTTTATTGATGAGGCCTTTATTTTTTTCATTTTCCATCATTTTCGTTCATTTTCCTCCTCACATGCAACTTGTGACCTTTCACCTCCCTTGTCTCCTAATTTCCATTATCTTCATTAATAAATGTGCCAAAAATGCCATTTTTTCCTTTCCAAATACTTTTCCATTGTCTTTGCCAATTTCCTTAGCCATAATAAACCAAATGAACACCCACTAGGATGTGTTTTTCCCGACATTCAGCTTGGAATAAGTGTCCCATCAACCGTGGTTATTATTTTTGCCTCTATCAACCATGGATGTGATTTATCCATAAAAACTTGCTACACAAAATACCAATCACAAAAGTCTCAAATCCATAATTTTTGCCTTTATTAACTTTTATTATATGTAATTTTAACGAGGGTTTTTACAATGACCCTCCATATGAAAATATTATTTGATGGGTCAATGATGCAAAGTAAATGTCCTTTCCTTGGAAAATATTACAATTTCTCATGAGCTAAAAAGCCCTCCATACAAATATAGAAGGGATTAGTGAGCTTTTGTAGATTTCTCTATACCAATTTTCAAACAACTCGACAAAAAACATTTTTATACTTACTATTAAAACTTAATAACTTTACAACTTCATACCCTTTTGATGTGTGAATCCTTAAGCCTTTATTCTTTGACCATCTTAATTCATATTTTAAATTATTGTGTTTTAAGGCATTGTATTTTAAAATGAAAATTTTATTGCTTTTATTTTTTAACAAGTTCGTTATGAAGACGTATACAATTTTCCACCATTGAGTAGTTAAAGTTTGATATTTTTCATTTTCCAAACTATAAATTCCTTAATCACTAGCATAAATTTATCTTTTAAGCAGGAAAACAAATTATCATTAGATTTTAAAATAAAAAAAACATAATGTTAACCTAATTAAAAAATTAATAACAAAAATAATAAATTAATTCAATTAAATTTGTTGTATTGTAATTTTGTTTCTATTAAATAAATGTACAAACTATTTCTTCTTAAAAAAATTGATAATATGCATATGTCATTAAAATAAATTTAAATAATAATGATTCATATAACCATCACATTTCAAAATTTCATTTTTTTTTCTAAACCATAATGAGAATATTGTATTAGTCAAAAAATTGTGCGTGGATCATGACTTATGCAATAAGTGTTTACATAGAGATTCCCTCGAGGCCAACTATATGTGTAACCTCTTGACCTTCATTATTTTCTTTAACTGTCAACTTGCTGACCATCTTAAAAAACATAGGGTCTTTGTAGGTGTACACCCTCCAAAAGACTTATGAAAATTGACAAATTTTACATTTCATATCAAAATTTGGACAATTTTCCTATATTAGACATCTTGGTCATTCTCCTCCAAGGGATGAACATTCAAGTCCAACACTATATTGTTACCATTTATTTATTTAGTCGGACCAATACAAATGCGATGTGAGAAGGATATTCATAGATCCTCCAAAAAATTTCTAAGCAATTCCGGGTTATATTCCATTCTTTTTTGCTTGACCCGATCCTCCATGATATTCTCCAAAACATTCGTTACTACCTTTGAAACTTGAGTCATTTTTTCCTAAAGCAACTCTTGATTGGCTTCTATCCTATTTAGGTGTTGCTCTAGAATTCCCATAGCCAAATTATCATTGAAGTTTCCTTGGTCCTGGATTTCCATAGTTGTAACAAGATTGTTTTTTAACCTTCAAAAGAAGACAATGGTTGATCGTAGGATGAGCCTTCTCTCAACACCATAAGAGAGAAGAAGTTTCATCCTTAAGAAGGTGAAATTTCCATAGTGAGCCAACCCAAAATTGAAATCTTACGAATTCTCTCATGCACAAAATTGTGACTAAGCAGGCTGAAGAGCTACCTAGAAGACAATTTATAAGTTTGAAGTACCATTCAAAATCAACAATGCAACATGATTCTAAATTGAAAACAAGACTGATAATTAAGTTACCCAAATCATCAAATAAATATTGAGTTATGGTCCACCTAATATCCTCATCGAAATCGCAACTTGTTGGGGAAGGAACATCTCCACTAAAGAGGTGACTACAACCACAAGCTTCCTTTGACTGGGGACTACCATTTTGAATTGAAATCAAATTGAAAGCAGGGTTAAAAAAAAGGCGAAAAGGAAGTAACCCAAATTAGCAAAGAAGGATTGAGTTATGATTCATCATAGATCCGCATCAAAATTACAACTTGTTTGAGAAGGAACAACTCCATTGAAATGGTAATTGTGCCCACAAACCTCCTTCAACTAGAATGAAACCAAAAATCCAAGGGAGAAGGCAACTTGGAGGGAATTGTCCCAATCACTACAATATCACTCCCACTTCGACGTCTCATGTCCAAAAAGGAAAAAAACCCAAATATTCAACAAATTAAACTTGCACCAAGCTATCAAATCGACCATGATTCCTTCGTACATAGAGTGTAGTAAACCTCATACAGCTTCCATTAAGGTAGATTGTTCAAATTTAATAAGGATAATGCAAAAGCAAAAGTTAAGGTGACCGGGTGGCCGCAAATTCCACCGATCAGTCAAACGTCAACATGTTTTCATGTTTCCATTACAAGCTCGAATTGAAATGGAATGGGGTCACCTTAAAACAAAGTTGATTTTTGGGGGAGGGGCCTCAAGGGACTTTACAAACCTATCATAAATATTTTTTGTTGAAATTTCCTACCCATTGGTAAGGAATAGCCAAAATGGAGGGGTTATCATTCATGATGAGGACCCCTTCCTCCAATTTTACCTGTATATTTGCAAGTTTATCTACTACAGAATTGTTCGATCGCAACACATTAAAGAAACCTATGTTTGAAAAATCCAATTTCAAATCTTGGATTCAATCGATTATGCTTCACAATTTGTAGTCCATAGGTAGAGTTATGTGGACAAGATGTTGGATTACAATCTAATATCTCCCAACACCACTAAGTTTGTGATTTTTGCTTCTTTAGCCAATGATAACCCTTGTAATAGGCCATAAGCCTCTACTAAGTTATTTGCGAGTTTTCCTAACCCCCAAATATACTCTATTTCAAGTTTTCCATTGAGGTTAAGAATAACCATCCTACTCTGCCACCCCTAAGAACTATTCCATAAATTCCACAAATGAGTGAGTTACAAAATCGATTACAACAAGTTTGTAGAGAACTGAACCCATGCAGCTAGGTAAACAAATAGTTCACCAAATCACTTGAGTTAAGATCCTTTGATAACACTTCATGTTTCAATTGAATTAATAAATATATAAAAATATTTTTATATATAGAGATGTGAAATGTATATAATATATAAATAGTAACTATAAATTAATAACCATTTTATCATGATGATTAACATTTGCAACCATCATATTTCAAGACTTCATATTGAAATTGAAGCATAGAAACCCAACGCTTAACAGAGAATGATATGTATATATTATTAATGAATAAGATGATGATACAATTGTGAGAGGCCCCTGGCTTAAATACTGCCTCTGGTGCCTCTTGGTGAATGGGCATGATCTTTGATCATGCCCTTTGCCTTAATTTAACTAATAATTACAGGGATAATTAATTTTTATATAACATTGCATTCATCCTAAAAATATGCTTTGTCCTCAAATCATACGTAATGACGAGTGTTGTTGACAAAACACTTCTGTCTCCAAAGAAGCTTCTTCTTCTGGTAAGTCCTTCCACTTGATCAGGTATTCTTTGATTACTCGAGATCACAACTTCTTTTCCCTAATGGAGATGATGCCTTCTGGTTCTAGAATGAACCTTTCTTCATCTAAAGTCGGAAGTGTTGTTTGTACCGATTGATGTTCACCAAGTGCCTTTTTAAGGCATGATACATGGAAAACATTGTGAACGTGACTTTTATCAGGTAGGCTTAAACTGTATGCTACTTGACTGATCTTTTTGTCGATCTGGTATGGTCCATTTTGGTGCCAATTTGTTTTTTCCCTTATGTTTTAAGGATAATTGCTTGTAAGGCTAAAGTTTCACAAATACCCATTCTCCAACTTCAAAATACCTTTCTGTTCTATTTCGACCAACTTGCTGCTTCATACGATTTCTTGCATTATTTAGATTTTCCTTAATAGTTTGGATGACTTTTTGGGTTTCTTCTAACTAGTTTTTAACAGCTGGAAGTTTCATCCTGATGATAGCAAGGCCCTTCCATTTTAGAGGTTTGTAACCATACAGAGCTTGAAATGGAGTAATTTTTGTTAACGTATGGTAAGTTTTAAATGTACCACCATTCAGCGAGATGTAACTACTAAACCCACTTATTTTGTTTGTCTGTGGCATAACAACGTAGGTAGGATTCTAAACATTTATTGACAACCTCTATTTGGCCATCTATTTGAGGATGATAGGTCGAACTCATGTTGAGGTAGGTTCCTATATGGTTGAAAAATTCCTTCCTAAAATTACGCTTAAATTTGGCATCTCTATCGCTCATAATGACCTTGGTAAATTCATGTAATTTGTAAACATTTTTGCAAAATATCACATTGATTTGTTTTGTTGAGTCTGATTTCCTCATTCCAATAAAGTGAGCATACTTAGTTAGTCTGTCAACTACTACAAGAATCTTATCCTTACCCTAAGACACACGTAAACCTTCGATAAAGTCCATTGATATTTCCTCCCATTTTTGGTTTGGGATATTTAAAGGGTGAAGTAGTCCAAGAGTCATAATATCTTCATTTTTATTTCTCTGGCATTTATCAAATTCTGCTACATATTTCTGAATATTGTTACTTGTTCCCTTCCAAAAGAATGAATGGTGTGCATTATAGTAGGTTTTAAAGAACCCTACATGTTCGACTGATAGTGAATCATGTGACTCTTTGAGAATCTCGGCTTTGAACTTGGACTTTGAATTCAGATAAATTCTTCCTTTGTACCGTAAAATATCATTCTTCCATTCAATTTTTTTATTTTAAGGAAGGTTATTGATTATGGCACTGATTTCTGGATCTTTCGCATATTCACTTTGAATCTCATTAAGCCATTCAAGAACAATGACCAAAACTGCAAGTAATGATGGTTCTTCGTCTTTCCTGGACAAGGCATGTGCCACTACATTTTTTTTTCTAAGTATGCTTAATCTATTAATCAACAAAAACAAAAATATGTACAGCAGGAATTATCCAGGACCAGGCCCGAGGTTGAGGCCTGTTAAGCAAAAAATCATTGTTGAGCACTGCCCTCCAAGAGGGAGACCAGTGCTGAAGGTTTTCCAGCAAAATCCCACGCAGGGGATGCATCTTGTTCATGAAAAAGAAAGCCTATGAGACCTGACCGAAACCATTAAAACAAACATTAACATTTTCAAAAAGTAGACAGAGCCATAGCAAAAACCAGGAACAGTGGAGGCACTACTCGTCCGGTGCCTCTTCCACGACCCTGCACCATAGATCATCTGGTTCGCCATCAGTTGTATACAGGTCCTCTGTAGAGTGTATAACTTTCTCAGCAGCTGGGGTGCGCTTTACCTCGCTCGGTTGAGTTTGGTGCTGCGCATTTTCAGTTCTAGGGTCCTGAGTATCAGTTTGTTGCTCTTGTTGCTCCAGATCAATATCAATATTCATCTCATTACCTTGACTAGCGCCTTCCTGGTTGATGTCCATGTCCTGCACGTTCACTCCGCCAGCACTTTGCCCTATAGCATTCATGTCCACAGCACTTCCAGCCCGCCTTCTTGAATTGGGAGCCTCATCTTGAGGGGACTCACGAAAAACAATAGTAACAGAGGCGGTAATTCGTGGGCAATTGAGCGCACTTATGAAGGTGAAGTGCCTCGTTTGAGAATGGGCTGGAGCATGCGGGGGGGTGGGATATCATTGCCCAGAACGAAGGATGCGACCTATGGCAGCTTGGGAAGTTCTTTCAGAAGTATGAGAGTCCGCAGTGGAGGTGCTGGAGGACAGGGAGGAGCGCCTTATCAGCCGTCGGGATAAGCCTCTTCTGCATCTCATCCTGTGCCTGAGACGAGGCATTCTCTCATTCGAAGCTGGAGTCCTGGATGAATGCTGTAACCAGAAAGAGGTGTTGGCCAAGTGCGAGAGCGGGAGCAAGACTGAAGCCCTGGACAGCTGCTCTGTCCAATTTCCAGATTCACGCATACAATTCCCCGCAATTGAGAAATGTAGATTGTCGCTGAGCTCTAAACAGCCATGAATCCTAGTACGCTTGCCAGTCACTGTGCGCTCGGAGGAGAGCCGAACATTGGGAGAGCAACAAACAGAAATGGGCCTAGGAATACTGCTTGAGGGTTGCTCGTCCGCCATCCTGTGAACTAATGAACCAAATCTGCTGCCAACCATCCGCATTAACCCCTCATTTAATTGATTGATCACCATGTCCTGTTTGCAGTGTGTGGAGATATCTCGATCTCCGGTGACTGAGTTGTGAAACGCGCCGGGCAATAAATGCCATAAATGCCTCATTCTCTTGTGCAGGTGCTGAAGGACACTTGCAGGTCCTAGTGGCCTTTGGCTTGCCGGAGTGCCGCCTGGCCGACTATGCCACCCTTTTATCGGCTTAACCACCCGCATCCGGGTGCATGTGCCACTACATTATCCTTTCCTCTTTTATGTAATATCTCCAAGTCAAAAGCAACAAAATTTTCAATCCACTTTTGTTGTTCTTTTGAGAGCGTTTTTTGTTAGCGGAGGTATTGGAGACTGTTATGATTTGTTCATATGGAGAACTTGCTTCCTAAAATATATTGCCTCCACTTGGCTAGAGCATTTCACTCAATTACAGAAGCTTTGGAGAAATATGGAGTTTCCAATACAGGAGTATTAGACATAACTTCCTTCAAGTCTTCAAAACACTTTTTTGCTTCATCATTCCATCAAAATGAGTTCTTATCTAGAAGGTTTGTTAGGGGTGCGGTTATATGGGCATAGTTTTTAAAAAATCTTCGATAATACCTGACCAATCCTAAGAATCCCCTTAGCTTGGAAATATTAACTGGTTTGGGCCATTCCTTAATAGCCTTGATCTTATTAGGATCTAATTTTACTCCTTCCTTGGATATTATATGTCTGTGATACTCTACTTATTCTTTCCCAAAAGTGCATTTGGACTTCTTGGCATAGAACTAATGCTCTTATAATGTAGTAAGAACGTGCTCCAAATGTTGTAGGCACTCCTTCCATGTTTTATTATAAATTAAAATGTCATCAAAGAACACTAACACAAACTTCCTTATATATGGATGGAATAGCTCGTGCATCATAGCTTGGAATGTTGCTGGTGCATTTTGTTGTCACCCTGTAAATTTCTGATGCAGGGGCATTGGATACTAGCCAGCAATGTGATAAAAATTGTCCACATGTTGTGGCTAGAAGGATTCGAAAATGTTCAAGGAACGTACCAGCAAAGGTGTTAATACCTTAGTTGTCAGTTACACTTAGGGTAGATAGGATTAGTCTAATAAGTGAAGAATTCGAATAGTTGATTCGTGTCGGGCTATTTGGTTTCTATTGATAGAATTATAGTATTATTATGTAATTAGGCTTTTTATGTTAAGAATAAACCGGTCCTCAGGAAGGAGCCGAACAGTCATGTAAAGGATTATAAATTGTAACCCCTGATACAGACTAAAGGGGGGATTTTGCAGTGAAAGATTGAATCGAAAAGCATTGTTCTCTGTTGAATAAATATTAGACCCATTGGCTATCTGTGTGTGTAATTGGAAATTTTCCCGAAGGATTCATTCCTTCGATTTGAGAACTTCTTTGTATAACCTGAAGAGGAATCAATGCTGTGTGAAATCTCCTTATTCCTCTTTGTCTATCTTTGAACTCATATCCTCGGCGAATGAATTGGATGTGGCTATTCTGTATAGAACATTTGGATAAGGTTGAATAGTGGCTTTGTACGAAGAGCGACATAGTATGTCAAACCTTTGTCTGTTGGAGTGATCTCAATTGAGATAGAATATTGTTGTTCTGTTGTTTGGTTGGACAGTAGAAGCAAGGTTGTTTCACAATATCAAGTGGAGAAGACGAGGTTGAAAGAATGAATTAAATCGCAGTAGAAATTCTGGATTAACACTGTTCAAATACCGGATTACCAGCTGGGTGGTTTTGAGAACCCATACCACTTGTTTCGCACCGCTTTTGAGGCTGGGGCGAATTCACAAAAAAAAAAAAAACACAATCCAGTTAAAGTTTGACACGTCGGCTACCAAATACCGCCCATTTCGCGTTTTTTTTTTTAGCGTTAACATTTAGCCCTTGAAAAAACGCGATATCTATCAGATCCGTTTGATCCAGAGGCCAACAGATCTGAGGGTGATCGCGTGGTGAAGTGCACAAGGGATAAATAAAGGTATGGCCCAGTGGTTTTGTATTGTTAATTGTTTATTTAATACACAAGAATTGCATAGTGGATGCGTGGGCCGCGGGAATGCAATATATAATAAAATGTCGCGTTGTTAGATTTAATGGGGTTAATGTTATAAACTCAAGGTTTGGTGTTTGTTAAAGGGGTTGAACTATTTATTCACAAGTATTTTATACTATGATGCAAATTTTAACTTATATTCCCAGCCCAAAGTGTTATACTTCCAAAGGTTTTTGAGTTGGTTTATTTGCAAGGATCGGACATTGCCTAAGGGACTTTAAAAGTTAATTTGCATTTCATTAATCAAATTTTGCAAATTTTATGAATAAAATTGAAATAAGAAAATTGAGAAGACTCCCAAGAAGAAAGAAATTATTGAAGGAAGAGTGAACAGCTCTCCTTAGCGCCTGCACCCCAATTTTGCTGTCATTTGTGGTATCAGAGCAGATTTCAAGACATTTTTGCAGAGACTAAACCGACTTCCAAAAGCCAACAGAAGAATTCCAGCATGGTTGTCTGAGTTGCCAGAGGTGCTGCCGGTCGAAGAAGAGGCAGGCCAGCTGCCAATGCAGAAGTATTGTAGACCTTGCAGCAGGTCCAAGCCAGATTGGAAGAAATGGAATTAGGAAACCCAAGAGATCCTGAGGATGTTAGTGAACCTGAAACTGAAGAAGAGGCAGGAGAGAATGTTGAGATTCCTATTGAGATGAGACTCCTTAAATTTGTTTTGGGGTCTGCATCCAAGCCTAGACTTGAAGTGTCAAGCTTTGCAGGAGGATTGAATCCAGAAGAATTGATAGACTGGATTAATGAGATGAACAAATGTTTTGATTATGAAGAGATGGGTGAAGACAAGAGAGTTAAGTTTGCAATGACAAAGTTGAAGGGACATGCAACACTTTGGTGGGATGGAGTGCAAGCAAAGAGAAGGAGAGCTGGTAAACAACCAATCAAGAGTTGGACCAGAATGGTGGCAAATTTGAGAGGTAAGTTGTTGCCTAGTGATTATCAGCTTACATTTTTTAGACAAATGTAGAACCTTAGACAGAGATTGATGACAGTGAAAGAATACACAGAAGAGTTTTATAAAATAAGTATAAGAGCTGGACAAATCCAGGACACAACAGAGAATGTTTCCAGGCATGTGAATGGTCTCATGTTGGAGATCCAGGATGAGATAGGTATTATGTCTCCTAAGACAGTGGAAGAGGCTTATCAAATGGCCTTGAAAGCTGAAGAGAAACTCCTGAGAAAGCAGTCTGCCAAAGGAAGAGGTACTTTCCGAGGAAAGGGAAGTCAGGGTGGTAGAGGAAGGTCTACAACACCTAGGGATGGAGCTAGCAACAACTCACCTTAGAATGCATCCACAGAAGGTGATGCAAGGGGCAGAAGCAGTTCCTACAGAGGAAGAGGAGGCAGAAGCAGAGGAAGAGAAGTGAGGTGTTACATATGTCACCAATTGGGACATAAACACTATGAATGCCCAGAGAATATGGGTACCGGTCAGAGGAATGCAATTGTTTCTCAGATTGGAGAAGAGGCAGCAAGGCTGTCTGAAACAGAAGAAGCAACTCTGCCAGAAAAAGGAGAATCTTTGGTGGTCAATAAGGTTTTGCTAAAGAAAACAAAGGAAGCTGCTGAACCAGCACAGAGGAAGACTTTGTTCAGGAGTGTGTGCAAAGTCCAAAGGAAGTGCTATCAATTGGTCATTGATAGTGGCAGCACAGACAATTTGGTCTCTACAGAGGTGATAGAGAAGCTAAAATTGAAGACTAGGGAACATCCAACACCCTACAAGGTGTCATGGCTTCATAAAGGACACCAGCTGATTGTGAAGGAGCAATGTGAGATAGAGTTGTAGATGGGCAGCTACAAGGACAAGGTCATGTGTGATGTGATGCCTATGGATGTGTGTCACATACTGCTGGGTAGACCTTGGCAGTATGAGAGAGCAGCAGTACATGATGGTAAGAAGAACACTTACAAGTTCTTTAAGGATGGAGTGCATCACACATTGATACCTATGGAGGAAGGAGAACCATTAAGCAGAAAGTCAGATCCAAAGACTTTATTGCTGAGTGGAAAAGAGTACTTATAGCAGATTGAAGAGGAAGAGGTAAATTTTGCTTTAGTTTGCAAACCTAAGGTAGTGCTTACTTCCACAAAAATTTCTGATTTGCCAATTGAGATTCAAGAAATGCTGGACAATTATTGTGATATTGTTGTGGATGATTTGCCTAATGAATTGCCACTTGTAAGGAAAATCAGCCATCAGATAGATTTGATTCCAGGATCAAATCTACCAAACAAAGCAGCCTACAGAATGACTCCCACAGAGAATGAAGAAATCAGAAAGCAAGTACAAGAATTGGTTGACAAAGGTCTGATCAGAGAAAGCTTGATTCCATGTGCAGTACCTGCAGTGTTGAGCCCAAAGAAAGATGGAGGTTGGAGAATGTGCACTAATTCAAGAGCAATCAACAAGATAACAATCAGGTATAGATTTCCTTTGCCTAGAATTGAAGATTTAATGGACTGTTTGAGTGGAGCAAAATATTTTTCAAAATTAGATTTGAAAAGTGGATACCATCAGATTAGGATAAAGGAGGGTGATGAATGGAAAACAGCATTTAAGACAAATGAAGGATTGTATGAGTGGTTGGTAATGCCTTTCGGGTTATCAAATGCACCTAGTACTTTTATGAGGCTCATGAATGAAGTGTTAAGAGAATTTATTGGTAAATTTGTAATAGTGTATCTGGATGACATATTAGTTTTCAGCAAAACAAAGGAAGAGCATTTAAGGCATCTTAATTATGTCTTGAAGAAGTTACATCAAGAGAAGTTGCTAATAAATTTAAAGAAGTGCTCATTCATGAAAGAAGAATTGGTATACCTGGGTTTTGTTGTTTCTGCTGAAGGACTAAAAATGGATCCAGAAAAGGTCAAGGCAATTGTGGAGTGGTCTTCACCAAAAAGTGTTTTTGAGGTAAGAAGTTTCCATGGACTTGCCAGTTTTTACAGAAAATTCATAAGGAATTTCAGCAAGATTAATGCACCTATCATTGAAACTATAAAGAAGTACAAGCAGCCATTCAAATGGACTGCTGAAGCTGAAAAGAATTTTCAGCTTTTGAAACAGAAGATAACTGAAAAGCCTGTTCTAGTTTTGCCTGATTTTAATAAGCCATTTCAAGTGAAGTGTGATGCCAGTGGAGAAGCTATTGGAGCTGTGTTGAGTCAAGATGATAGGCCTATAGCATATTTCAGTGAGAAGCTGAATGAGACAAGAAGAAAGTACTCCTCTTATGAAAAATATTTTTATGCAATTATGCAGGCACTAAAGAAGTGGAGGCATTACTTAATGTCTAAAGAATTTGTGCTATACTCAGATAACCATGCTTTACAGTATATTATGCAGCAGCCCAAATTGAATCACAAACACGCCAAATGGATTGAATATCTCCAGAGTTTTAATTTTGTTTTGAAGCATATAAGTGGCCAAGCAAATAAGGTAGTTGATGCCTTGAATAGGAGAAACATGCTTGTTTAGGAAAACCAATTTGAAGTGGTAGGATTTGATTTTCTTAAGGAACTTTATAAAACAGATTCAGATTTCAAGGAATCATTTGAAGCATGCTATAACCCTGTGCTGATAGACAGAAGTCAGTGGTTGGACTATTTCTTGCAAGAGGGCTTATTGTTCAGGAGAAATCAATTGTGTGTACCAAATTGTTCCATGAGGGAGAATTTAATCAAATAAAAGCATAGTGGTGGACTTGCTGGACATTTTGGTGCTGATAAAACTTATGAATAGCTGAGTCATTTTTATTATTGGCCAAGGATGAGGTCTGAGCTGGAGAAATTTGTGAAGAATTGTAAAATTTGTCATTATGCAAAGGGGAGAAGCCAGAATGCAGGATTGTACATTCCATTGCCTATTCCAGACAGGCCTTGGGATATGATAAGTATGGATTTTGTTCTAGGATTTCCCAAGACACGGAGAGGGAATGATGCAATTTTTGTTGTGGTTGACAGGTTTTCCAGGATGGCACATTTTATTCCATGTTATAAAACCAGTGATGCTACTCATGTTGCAAACTTGTTTTTCAAAGAAGTTGTTAGACTACATGGGTTTCCCAAGAGTATTGTTTCTGATAGAGGTACTAGATTTGTGGGCCATTTTTGGAGGACATTGTGGAAAAATATTGGTACCAAACTGAGTTTCAGCTCAGCTTATCATCCTCAGACTGATGGACAAACTGAGGTAGTAAATAGAAGTTTGGGAAATCTTTTGAGGAGTCTTGCAGGAGAGCATCCTAGGCAGTGGGACCATATTTTGCCACAAGCAGAGTATGCATACAATGATTCACCTAACAAAAGTACAGGACAGAGTCCATTCCGTATTGTTTATGGAATGCACCCCAGAGGAATATATGAACTGAGAAACTTGGGAAAAGCAGAAATGAGGAGTGCTGATAGGGAAGAATTTGCTTCAGAGATCCAAGCCATACATGAGCAGGTAAAACATCATCTACAAGGCATCAGCATCAAGTACAAAGGCAGAGTAGATTTGAACATAAGAGAAGTAAATTTTGAAGTTGGAGATTTGGTTTTGGCACACTTGAGAAAATAGAGATT
The DNA here is from genome assembly GCA_034641835.2 of Pinus albicaulis. Lineage (NCBI taxonomy): Eukaryota > Viridiplantae > Streptophyta > Pinopsida > Pinales > Pinaceae > Pinus > Pinus albicaulis. Next base: position 1,557,216,061 of record CM076580.1, on the reverse strand, counting down.
CCCAAAGAAACAGTATAACAAATTGAAGTTCAAGAAGATAGGACCATGCAAGATATTGAGGAAAATTTATGCTAATGCTTATGAGATTGAATTACCTCCTAATGTTGGGATATCTCCAATATTTAATGTTGCAGATTTATATAGGTATGAAGATGGTGACACAGATGAAGGACCAGCAGATAAAGAGCAGATTGAGTGGGTAAAACAATTACCTACAACACAGCCATTGCACCCAAAGAAGATCTTGGACAAGGAGGTGTTTAAGTTAAAAATACCGGAGGACAAGAATATTTCTAGTATTTGATCAAGTGGAAGGACCAGCCAGATGAAGATGCTACTTGGATGACGGAAGTTATGTTGCAGAAGCTAGGCAGTTATGTGAAAGAGCTCATGGATAGGAGTCCATGAAGAAAATTGCCCTCAGGAGTCTGATGCAGGGGCATTGGATACTAGCCAGCAATGTGAGAAAAATTGTCCACGTGTTGTGGCTAGAAGGGTTCAAAAATGTTCAAGGAATGTACCAGCAAAGGTGTCAATACCTTAGCTGTCAGTTACACTTAGGGTAGATAGGATTAGTCTAATAAGTGAAGAAGTCGAATAGTTGATTCGTGTCAGGCTATTTGGTTTATGTTGATAGAATTATAGTATTATTATGTAATTAGGATTTTTATGTTAAGAATAAACCAGTCCTCAAGAAGGAGCCGAACAGTCATGTAAAGGACTATAAATTGTAACCCCTGATACAGAGTAAAGGGGGGATTTTGCAGTGAAAGATTGAATCGAAAAGCATTGTTCTCTGTTGAATAAATTTTAGACCCATTGGCTATCTGTGTGTGTAATTGGAAATTTTCCCGAAGGATTCATTCCTTCGATTTGAGAACTTCTCTGTATAACCTGAAGAGGAATCAATGCTGTGTGAAATCTCCTTGTTCCTCTCTGTCTGTCTTTGAACTCATATCCTCGGCGAATGAATTGAATGTGGCTATTATGTATAGAACATTCGGAGAAGGTTTAATAGTGGCTCTGTAGGAAGAGAGACATAGTATGTCAAACCTTTGTCTGTTGGAGTGATCTCAATTGAGATAGAATATTGTTGTTCTGTTGTTTGGTTGGATGGTAGAAGCGAGGTCGTTTCACAATATCAAGTGGAGAAGATGAGGTTGAAAGAATGAATTAAATCGCGGTAGAAATTCTGGATTAACGCTGTTCAAATACCGGATTACTAGCTGGGTGGTTTTGAGAACCCGTACCATTTGTTTCGCATCGCTTTTGAGTCCGGGGCGAATTCACGAAAAAAAAAAAAAACCGCGATCCAATTAAAGTTTGACACGTCGGCTACCAAATACTGCCCATTTCGCGTTTTTTTTTAGCGTTAACATTCAGCCCTTGAAAAAACATCATATCTATCAGATCCGTTCGATCCAGAGGCCAACAGATCTGAGGGTGATCGCGCGGTGAAGTGCACGAGGGATAACTCAAGGTATGGCCCAGCGGTTTTGTATTATTAATTGTTTATTTAATACATAAGAATTGCATAGTGGATGTGTGGGCCGCGGGAATGCAGTATATAATAAAATGTCGTGTTGTTAGATTTAATGGGGTTAATGTTATAAACTCGAGGTTTGGTGTTTGTTAAAGGGGTTGAACGATTTATTCACAAGTATTTTATACTATGATGCAAATTTTAACTTATATTCCTAGCCCAAAGTGTTATACTTCCAAAGGATTTTGAGTTGGTTTATTTGCAAGGAGCGAACGTTGCCTAAGGGACTTTAAAAGTTAATTTTCATTTCATTAATCAAATTTTGCAAATTTGATGAATGAAATTGAAATAAGAAAATTGAGAAGACTCCCAAGCATAAAGAAATTATTGAAGGAAGAGTGAACAACTATCCTTAGCGCCTGCACCCCAATTTTGCTGTCAATTTCCGAAGGCTGAAGACAGAACAATGGTGGGAAACATCAAACTGCTTTGGAATCCAGGACCTAGCCTTCCTAGATTCAGAAAGGGCTCTCTATGTTAGATATAAATTTGTTTATATGGGAATTTTAGGCTAGCTATTAGTGAATAGGGATTTGTTTGAAGATTTTTGGTTGAGGCAAGAAAAGGGGGGCCATTGGGCTATGGAGTCAAACAGGTGCAAAAAAATTTAAATGGATGAATAACTGAGGTAAGGTGCAACCAGACAAGCTAGCCATGTCAATGGATCTTTACAGCTTGTGAAATGGAAAATGAGGAGGATATTAAGGTTTAATGTGGATGCAGAGCAGACCATCTATGAATTTTGCATCCAGGTCTCAGAGGAAAACATAAAATACTGTTTCAAGACTGAGAAGGGTATCCCATGGTAAATCCTACACAAAAATTTCTATTTGCAGTAAATAAAGAACAACAATATGCGAAAATGGGAGAATAACAAATTACATGGGAAAACACTTCACCACAGATCATAACACAAGAATCTGGAAAACAACATCATCTTTCATTCATTAAATAGAGAGTGCTTACAACCATCTGAGTCTGTTACAATGGTTTTTCCCTTCCGAGCCTCCTTCATACTGCTAATGTATGCAGTAATTATAAAAACTTAATTTAATTCCTCTGTTTGTTACAATGACAGTTCTTAATTATAATCAAACTTAACCTTTTCCAAGTAGAACAATGCAGGCAATGATAAAACAAGTTCGGCCATAGCAGTATCTTTAGCAATCTGTTATTGATTACAGAGTGAGGAAGAAATTTCCATTCAGGATCCCGAGTAGACTACGATGGAGTAGCACTTTGACATGTGGAACCTCCTAAACGGTGATAAGATACTTCTAGCCAAGAAGGTGGAGGTAGTAGTCCATTATGATCAGAATCTAACTTTGTCAGATGCCGAAGAGGCGAGGAAGGCTCTGACACCTTGGCTCTTCATCTTCAGAAAACTGTTATTGGATAATTAAATTGATGAGGTGCTTGGATCAATAGATGTGCTGATGTGTTCGCTGTCCCTGCTGTTATAACACAATTAGTTCTGTACAAATGCCCGACTCAACCTTTTCTGTTTGTGATGTTTCAGCCTCGCTCTGCCTTTTTCTCCTTGTCAGGTCTTATTCTACCACAAGTCCCTTTTCCGTGTTTTGCCTCTTTCTTCATAAAATGGCGCTCAAACCTCATACGCTCGGACCTGAAATTGCTTAGATTTCATCTTGGAGCCGCATTGCATCCATGCCAACATTGCACTTCACATTTCGTTGTTTTTAACTTTTCTTTAGCACTTAACCTTTAAAACTTGCAATGTACGATTTCGATTGGGTCCCACCGTCGTCGCATATCGCACTTCGGCAATTTTAACACTTACCTCCGCGCTTATCCTTTGAAAATTGCGATGTGCGATATGTGATTGCATCACAACTTAAACAAAATAACGTACGGGTGCTTAAAAGGTAAGTTATAAAATGTGCGAAGTGCTGAATGTGATGCGCTAAACGCTGGAAACTGCAAAAAGGCGAAAGGTAAGGAAAATGCAAAATACAAAGGTTTGCATGCAGATTTGGTAATGTATAAAGGTTGGATGGGTCCCACCAAATCGCATCGGCAGAGTTTTATGTTTCGGTGATGAATTAAGAAGAGAAGGTTAAAACTTGCAGGGTGCGAAGTGCGGGCAAGAGGTAAGTATACGGTTTTTAGTGGGTGGGTGGAGCTGCTCTTTTTTAACAATAAAATTTGAATTTCAATAGTTAAGAAAGGGGTTTGAACGAAATGAAGCGTGGGACTTTAGAAAAATGGAAAAATGAAGGGTAAACAAAGGTAGATGGAATGAGTGAGGGTAGTATGGAGTTTGCTCGCCATCACACTTAATCAACAACACTTTCCTCTTTCAACTAAATTGAAAGGCAGATAGATTCATTTGATGCGCTTGATAGTCAGGATTTCCCTTTTTTCCTGAAAAATAAATGATAGCCATGGAATATTATTTTCAGTATGAGATATTTGAGAAATAATTAGTCACCTTGTGATACTGTGAAATACAGGAGTCTAACAGTGGCTCCAGCTGGGGATGGCAGCTCCTTCATGAGGTGTTAAGAACACCATAGACTACTAGCCTGATCCATTGGGCTGATATGAAATATGAAACTTAATTTGCTATAAAAACTTTGTGGCTGAGAAGGCTCAGTTCAAAATCAATACTCTCTGTAAACTGAAGTCTAGAATATACTTGCACTGAAAACTAGAAAGCAATTTGAAACTACAACTGGAAAAATTCTCAGAGTACTGAGCTTATTTTCACACCTACCTACCCTACTCTAATAAAATTGTTGTTGTTCTAAATGATACAATAATTCCAGTGCAGCGAGTCAAGTTGTAGCAGAAACAGATGGACAACTTGACTGCTAGCAGTATAACTTGATTATGTGTCCTCATAACCAAAGTTATAATATGTAATGGCAACTGCTGATGTATTTGATCCTTATAGAGAATACATGTTTGAGCATTTGAGCTAAGAAGAACCTCCATATAATCTTCTATAGGATCAATAAAAGCATGATGTATGATATTTTCTTCTAGGCTTTAAACGACTAGTTGATCAGTTGTATCCTCAAGATTAAACCTTGAAACCTCATCTTCAGTTTGGTACTTAAAAGCACCATCATCTTCAATATGTAAGTCAAGAGGTAGTACAATTTCCTCTTGCTTAGGGGAAGGAAGACTTTCCAAGAATTATTTAGGATCTCGGAAATTATATGACTGAATTTGAGAATTCAAAAGTTCAATACCATTTTCGTATTGTTCAACAACTACTCCATAAAACGTGTTTTAGCTTCAGGAGTAAACTTGCTTGATTTCAAAATGAGAAAGACAACTTCTAGGAAATATTCATCAAGCTGAAATTCTGATAATTGATTCTTGAATGCATTTAAATCATCACGAGATAAAAGGTCTGCCATAAACCTTGTCATCTTGTTAAGTAGAAAATCTAGTCAGCATGTTGTGAAGTCGCCATGAATGCTTAAAATCTGGGTTCTTTGAATCATGGAGTCGCCAGGTGAATAATGCAGCCTTCTTATGTCTGGTCACTGTCCACCATCATTAATCAGATCTGAACTTTGATGTACTTTCTGAGGAAGATAAATTTCACTCCCCAGTATGGTCGCCATTATGTTTTCACCCCATAAATTTTTGAAGGCTGAAGACATAATAACAGGGGAAACATCAAACCGCTTTGGAATCCAGGACCTAGCCTTCCTATATTTAGAGAGGGCTCTCTCTGTTAGATATAGCTTTGTTTATAGGGGCATTTTAGGCTAGCTATTAGTGCATAGGAGTTTTTTTTAATATTTTTGGTTGAGGTAGCAGAAGGGGGGCCATTGGGCTATGGAGCCAAACAAGTGCAAACAGATTCAAATGGATGAATAACTGAGGTCAGGTGCAACCAGGCAACCTAGCCATGTCAATGGATCTTTACAGCTTGTGAAATGGAAAAGGAGGAGGAGATTAAGGTTCAACGTGGATGCAGATCAGACTGTCTCTGAATTCTGCATCCAGGTCTTAGAGGAAAACATAAAATATTGTTTCAAGGCTGAGCAGGGTACCCCATGGTAAATCCTACACAAAAATTTCTATCTGCAGTAAAGAAAGAACAACAATATGCGAAAACAGGAGAATAACAAATTACATGGGAAAACACTTCACCGCAGATTATAACACAAGAATCTAGAAAACAACATCATCTTTCATTCATTCAATAGAGAGTGCTTACAACTAGCTAAGTCTGTTACAATGATTTTTCCCTTCCGGGCCTCCATACTGCTAATGTATGTAGTATTTATAAAAACTTAATTCGGTTCCTCTGTTTGATACAATGATAGTTCTTAATTATAATCAAACTAAACCTTTGCCAAGTGGAACCATGCAGGCGGTGATAAGACAAGTTCGACCATAACAGTATCTTTAGCAATTTGTTATTGATTACAGAGTGAGGAATAAATCTCTTTTTAGGATCCTGAGGAGACTATGATGGAGTAGCACTTTGACATGTGGAACCTCGCAGATAGTGATAAGATACTTCTGGCCAAGAAGGTGGAGGCAGTAGTCCATTATGATCAGAATCCGGCTTTGTCTGATGCCAAAGAGGTGAGGAAGGCTCTGACACCTTGGTTCTTCATCTTCAGAAAACCGCTGTTGGATTATTAAATCGATGAGGTGCTTGGATCAATAGTTGTGCTGATGTGTTCTCTACCCCTGCTATTATAACAAAATTAGTTCTGCAGAAACGCCCGACTCGACCTTTTCTGTCTGTGACGTTTTAGCCTCGCTCTTCCTTTTGCTCCTTGTCGGGTCCTATTCTACCACAAGTCCTTTTTCCGTGTTTTGCCTATTTCTTCATAAAATAGTGCTCAAACCTCATACACGCGGACCTAAAATCGTTTAGATTTCATCTTGGAGCCGCATCGCATCCGTACCAACATCGCACTTCGCATTTTGTTGTTTTTTAACTTTTCTTTGGCACTTAACCTTTAAAACTTGTGATGTGCGATTCCGATCGGGTCCCACCGTCGTCGCATATTGTAGAAATTATATGCACTAAGCATGCATATGTCCTAGATCCACCTGATCTCACACTATTTAACTTTATGCAAGATACTGAATCTATTCCACTTGTTAATCTTTTGCGGAAAAATTAATTGCACACACATGTGAAGCATAAACAAAAATTATCAATCGCACATAACACAGATTGTAACCGGTAAAGCCTGAAGCTGAAAACCCCAACTATATATTATGTAGCATGGAGATAATATGACAATCTCATACAAACATACAAAGCTTATCACAAGCTCTCAGTATAGTACAATCGTCATACACTATACAAGCCTAATCTTGCAAATCCATGCACCGATATTTGCCACCTGCTAGCCTGCCTCCACTGCGCAATCTCTGCTGAAGAATGGCTCTAAATGAATTCGAATTACTCTTGGATTGACTGCGCAATCCTCATTGGCATCTCCACTGTGTATTGGATGTAATCAATGCATCACTAATAGTCACAACAGATAGTCTATCTTGCCCTTTCACCTATCTCTTCACTGGTCTCCACTGAAATTGCCATGCACTGTAGTTAACTGATGTATTGTTCAGTTGATTAATGAGTTATTATTTGTGAATTAATTAACTAATTAATTCACTCCACTCTCACTAGTGTATCAATTAGTTAGACTAGATACAATTAGCTCAACTGAGTCTAACTGAGTTAAACTAAATACAACTCTATAACTACTTCTTCCAACTGTGTCATAACTCTGCCACTTGAGTTCTAACTGAGTCCTCCTTGCAATAGCTCCAGTAAACCCTCAGGAATAGCGTAATTCCTTCTGTCAGCTGTTGTGCCACATCTGTGCACTGAACTAAAGTGCTCCAAGAGAATAAGTTGCTGTTTAGAGTCTGATTATTATTAAGAGCTAATAATAATCAGCATGCACCTATTTTTAGATTGACGATCTATAAATAGACTTCGCCTAATATTCTAAAAACAAAATTTCATCTATTTTTCCAACTTGATCAACCATCCACAAAGAGCATCCTACAACTTCTGAAATATGATCGACATGTCTAAAAATAGACATAGTCTAAAAATAAACTTGCGCCAAAAATAGCTTGCGGGCCCACTTAGTGAAGGCGACTCTTTTCACTAAGCTCATCATCTTGTTGAATCTCAACACATATCACACTTCGGCGATTTTAACACTTGCCTCCGCGCTTATCTTGAAACTTGTGATGTGAGATATGCGATCGCATCACAACTTAAACAAAATAACCTGCAGGTGCTTAAAAGGTAAGTTATAAAATGTGCAAAGTGCGGAATGCGACGCGCTAAATGCTAGAAAGTGCGAAAAGGCGAAAGGTAAGGAAAATGCGAAATACAAAGGTTTGCACACGGATTTGGTAATGCATAAAGGTTGAATGGGTCCCACCAATGCATCAACAGAGTTTTATGTTTCAGCAATGAATTAATAAGAGAAGGTTAAAACTTGTGGGGTGCGAAGTGCAGGCAAGAGGTAAGTATACGGTTTTTAGTGGGTGGGTGGAGCTTCTCTTTTTTAACTATAAAATTTGAATTTCAATAGTTAAGAAAGGGTTTTGAATGAAATGAAGTGTGGGACTTTAGATAAATGGAAAAATGAAGGTAGATGGAATGAGTGAGGGCAGTATGGAGTTTGCTCGCCATCACACTTAATCAACAACACTTTCCTCTTTCAACTGAACTGAAAGGAAGATAGATTCATTGGATGCTCTTGATAGTCAAGATTTCCCTTTTTTCCTGAAAAATAAATGATAACCATGGAATATTATTTTCAGTATGAGAGATCTAAGAAATAATCAGTGACCTTGTGATACTGTGAAATACAGGAGTCTAACACATTGGCTAACCCAAAAGGCATTGCTTTAAACTCATAGTGACCTTCAAGTGTTTGGAACATCGTTTTTGCTACGTCTTCCAACCTTATCCTGATTTGGTAACTACGTATTCCAACCTTATCCCGATTTGGTAATATCCGTACCTTAAGTCCAATTTTGATAAGTATTTAGCTCCATGTAGTTCATCCAACATTTCATCGATAAAAGGGATTGGAAATTTGTTTTTAATTGTTAGTTTTTATTCCTCGATAATCGATGCATAATCTGAACGATCCATCTATCTTTTGAACTAACACAACTTGAGCAACATACATAATTTTACTTTTTTATGATGATGCCAAACTTTAAAAGATATTGGACCAATCTCTCAATTTCAATTTTTTGGTGACGTGGATATCGATATGGTTTGATATTGATGGGATTCGATCCTGCTTTGATTTCTATTGTATGCTCAATTTATCTTTTAGGAGGCATCTTCATTAAAAGATCTTGGAATACTTTTTCGTGCTTTTGAATTAGCTCCTGGATTTCTGGTGCTTCTTTGCTGACTAGACTTGAAGTTGATGACATTGTACTGCATAAGCTGGTGCTCCCTTCATGTTGGGCATGGGAAATGTAAAAATATTGAGTCTCTTCGCCATGGTTGAGTCCAAAAAATTATGGGTGCTACTGGTATTGATTAAGACCATTACATTGTTCTTCTTGATGTGTCCTCTTAATTTTAATGTTTTGGGTTGTGATATACCTGTCATGGCTGATAATGATACTTGTGGAATACTTTCATCATCTGGTTCTAGAGAAAATTGTGGAGAGTCTTCAATTTATTCTTCGTCTGATTCTTCATTGTCTAAATCATTAGTTGCTTTGCAAGTATATAGGTTCTTGGTTTCCTTCCCTTTAGCACATCTGTGTCTCGGGTCCCATTTTTTGCCACAACGTCTGCACTTTCCTTCCTTCATTCTTTGCATTTCTAAATTAGTTTTGTCTCCTTCATGAAGACATGGTGGAACATATTTTGTATTATCCATGTTCGCAAATTGGGAAAATATTCATCTCGAATATACTCTTTCAATCTTCGTCCATTGCATCTTTTCAAACTTCTTTTCAACAACTTTTGCTTTCTGTCTTGCTACTTCTATAGAAGTGATGTCATGAAGCTCGAGTTCAACTTGGAGATGGGGATTAAGTCCCATGGTGTATGATTGAATGAGATGGGTTTCTGATAATCCAGGCACTCGTGTAGCTAAAGTTTCCCATTCTTGAGTGTATTTGTCCACATCTCCTTTTTGTTGCAGTCTAGTGAGCATTGAAAAGAACTCTTCTTCCTTGATACCCTGGAACCTTTTAAAGAACACTTTTTTAATTTCCTCCAATTGATAGAAAGTGTTGTCTTTTTCCACCACATGTACCAATTATACGCTTCACCTTCCATTTGCATGGATGCATGCCTGATCTTTTCGTCATCATTGTCAATACAGTAAATCTCGAAATATTCTTTTTCTTTGTTGAACCAAGCAACGCCGCACTTTTCGTTACCATCAAATTTGGAGAGCTCAAGTTTTTCTCTTTGTTGATATGCAGTTATCAGTGGAGCGAAGAAGGGGTATTGATTTGAGATTGGCATATTTGTGTATGGATTCCAAAGCTGCCTATTTTGAAAATTTGAGTTACTATTTTCTTGATGGGGAATGGATGATGCTTTTGGAGACTGGTTTTCTCATGTGAGTCCGACGAGTTTGATGAATATGGAGAGTTGAGATGTTGAGTGACTTTGTTATTCAGGGGTATTTGATCGGGTGTAATCTTCAACTTGTCACAAATAGAAGTCAACATCAACATTGTTTGACTATGATTTAGATTCACCGTATTTCAAAGGATCGCATGATCCCTTTTAAATTTGTTATGGTTATACTCGAGTTGAATTTCTATTCTCTTTATTGTATCCCGGATCTCCTTGATTTCATTGGAATGCTCAGTAACCTTATTCTCAAGAGCAATCGATTTTTTACTAAAATCGACCGTTTTCATAGATGACGACATTGAACGAGTATGTGGTGGTGTATATTTATCCAGTTTTAACTTTTCCCTTAACTTGGATTTTTTTTTTTTTTTTTTTTTTTTTTCACTTTATTTAAATACTAATTAACTTATATAGTTATTAAATATTAATTTACTATATAATATAAATTATATAATGAATTATTATTTCGAACTATTGTGAATTAATATTATATAATGTCGTGGAATTAATTTGCTGACCGCACAGTTCAATGAAATGTTGATTTGTGATGGACGCATCGAACGAGGATTAGAAGGTATGACAACTTGGAGATTTGGCTGTCGCGAGGGTTCACAAACGTCGAGCAGGGTTGATGGTAACATATCAACACTCATACGCGGATCAGAAAGGTATGATGGCTTGGAGGTTCGGCTGTCGCGAGGGTTCACAAAGGTCGAGTGGAGGCAAGAGGGAAAAACGAGGTCGATAATGGTTGCAGGAAGCAGATGTGGGGAGAATGGGAACCGTGGGTGTGGACAACATGAGACGGGGAAAACACAAGCGACGAAAGAATGGAAGCACAGTGACAACAATTGACCACAAAGAGCAACTAAAGATGAGGAATAACGACACCAGAAAATGAGAAACAACGACTATAAGCGATTGTTCGCTGAGAACGACGACTCTGATACCACATGAAGCAGAGAAACCCAACGTTTAACAAAAAAAGATATGTATACATTATTAACGAATAAGATGATGATACAATTGTGGGAGACCCTTGACTTAAATACTGTCTTGGGTGTCTTTTGGTTAATGTGCATGATTTTTGATCATGTCCTTTCCCTTAATTTAACTAATAGTTACACGGATAATTAATTTTTATATAACAAAAATGTAACTAATAAACATATAAAAACTTAATGCTTACAATAAATTGTTTTTCTAATCTCTCTCACTATATATATATATATATATAATAGAGATGTGCATAGATCTTTTTTAACTTTGATTTACCAGCATTAAAAACAAGAAAAAAATGTTTCAAGTTGCAAAATTTTCTTTTAAGTTTTGCTTTTAAAAAGAAATTTGAATTTTGAGAGATTTAATCCTTATCAACATTTAATAGATTTTAAATTAAAATAAATTTATAGTGATGTAATATAAATGTGTTATGAAAACAATCCAAAAACTTACGATAAATTTCATAATCTAAATGTGAGAGCTTTATCAAATCAATACAAAAACTTACACGAAATGTCATAATCTAAATGTGAGAGCTTTATCAAATCTATACAAATACTTACATCAATATTCAAATTTCCAAAAACTTATGACAATGCTATTTCTAAATTGACAAATTCATAGAAAAATGAAAAAAGTACAAATATACTATTATATCGACCCAATGACTTACACCTTGAAATTGCCAATCTAGATAAATTAAAATAGAAAAATATTATGAGAAATGTTATTATATCAACCAAATGACTTACCCTAGAAAGGTCAATCAAACCATATAAATTTAAAAATAAAAATAAAAATATTATCATATTCTCAAACACTATACACATTATAACAAAAATATACCCCTAATACTTACACCCCTTAACAAACAAATGTTACCAACAAAAATATACCCCTAATACTTACACCCCTTAACAAACAAATGTTATATTCGTAAGTTTAATGCTAGTATTAAGACAACCTGAGTGGGCACAATGGTTAAGAACTTGTGATTTCTCTTGGCAGGTCATAGGTTCAAAACCAACTGGGGCTAGGGTTGTCTATTGCCTGTCATGAGAGAGATAGACGCCCCCAACGCTGGACGCCTCGGTCCTTGTGAAAGTCATGAGTCTCTGGTATATGTGGCTTATGTGGCTTTCGGGCTGCTACATATATCCGGAGAGGTTGTTGTTCCTTGTCTAAAAAAAAAGTTTAATGCCAATATTAAACTGGCGGGGGGTTGGGTTGTTTATTGCCCCTCATGACCAAGCTAGAGAGATAAACACCCCCAATGCTCAAAACCTAAGTCCTTGCGAAAGTATGAGTTTCTCCCCTTATGACCAAGCTAAAAAGATAAACACCCCCAATGCTAAACACCTCAATTTTTGAGGAAGTATGAATTTCTAGTATATGTGACTTACTAACTGCTACATATACCCATAGTATATGTGAATTATAAGCTACCACATATACCCAGAAAAGTTGCGAGGTTGTGGTTCCCTCTCTAAATTTTTTTTAATGCCAATATTACTTTATAAACAATCTCTATTCTTAACCCAATACAGTTCATACGACAACACGGTAACGGTTCGTCGGACCATCACTTGCATACAGGTGTTTCCCGGAATGACTTGTCCTTACCACGTGGCCATTCTCCTTTATTGTCATTCGCTCACTGAACTATATTTAATTGCTCCGACAATGTCATTGGATTCGTCTATGTCAATTATTTTCATCTTTATTGAGATTTTTGAGATAGCAGAGAGTTTGTAAGCTTTAATATTTTGCAGAACTTGGGCTACTCGAATTGCAATGGCAGGACAGTATTTGGCAGATCTCCCTTGTCGGGGTTTCTTCTCATCCCCAGCGATTCCTCCTTCAAATCCGGTAATGCTGTGATTATCTATTTTCTGAAACAATAGCTTCCTTCAAATGATATTGCTTGTTTTGAAGGGCGAAACAGATGAACAGAAGTGATCACATTTTGCATTGGCAATTTAATATTTGGAAGGCATATTTGGGTTTTCTTGCTTAATGGCGCATTAGGGCCATACAAGATGATCCATTATTTGGGTGTTTTTTTTGGGAGTATTTTGATGAAGTATAGGCTGTTTTTTTTTTGAGTATTTTGATGAAGTATAGGTTTAAAGAGTAGGCGGAGTCTGGACTACTGCTAAATTCTAAATTTTTGGTATATCTGGTTTATCCACAGTTGGATATACTCTTCATGTTTGTGACTAGATATACTCTTCATGTTCTAGCGACTGGTTTTCTAGTGGCAATAGCTAGGTCTTATAGGAGTGACAACTTCTAGAGTTGATCTTGGGTTCACCCAAATAATTCCAATGAACCAATTTACTACAGTAAAAAAGAGAAAAGAGCATAGGTTGCCCACATGACTCAGTTGGTTTTGGGTCAACTTTGAACTTCCACTCTCACTCAGACTTGGATTGCCTAGACTTGAATCAACACAATTTATATATATATATATATATATATATATATACTCACCCTCAGACTTGGATCAACACGATTTCAGTTATATATATAGATTTTTAATTATGATTCCAAATTATTTCACATAAAATATGTAAAGGTGAATATATTAAAAATAATATTAAGTGCAATACATATCAAACAAAATACATAATCAATCAAGTTTTAAATGACTTTAATGTGGGAAACATGTTATATTGTTTTCCTTGTTAGTTACATGTGTTGTTCATATGCACCTATGCAACTGTCCTCAGTGTGGGGGCGGCTAAGTCCTCCTTTGCTTAGGTTTCTTTCGTGGCTGTTTTTGGTTGGTGAGAGGTGTGAGGAAAATAGAGTTTGAGAGGTTTTTTTTTATAGTTTTTTTGTAGTTTAAAAATAAAATAAAATGAATTCTGCTGTTTTAGTGTGCTATTTTGGGGTCCAGTACCTACTTGGCTGAATAGGGCTAGTTTGATACCAAACCTGAATAGGGCTAGTTTGATACCAAACTGGTTGAGGTATACTTTACCTCGATCGATTTGGTACCAAGCTGGTTCTCTTAAATTGGCTGAGTTGTGGACTCAACTGATTTGGTACCAAAGCGGTCCTCTTAACCAAGTTGATAAAGCATATTTAAATCATAAAAGCCATGTTAAGTACAGTAAAAAGGAAAAAGAGAAAAAAGTTCAAGACATAGTGGCAAATTTCCCTGAACACTTTTCCTCTGAGAATGGTACCATCGACAAAATTTAAGTGAAATGGGTAATAATTATTCCTAATAACTACTTAAACTACACCTAATTAATATTTAAAAAAATATACATATTATTGTTATTCTTACAATGATCTTAGATACATATTTATTTCAAAAGATTGTAAATGATATGAATTTGGTTCTTCATTATGTATATTTATATATACTTTGTATTCGTTTCTATAGAGAGGATATTGAGGTTTCACTACCATAGACTCCGAGGATGATGTTAATGGCTCGTGGATGGCAATCATGGTGTGTATATTGTGGAAAATTCCAGTGGTTTATACAATATAAGCCATGTTATCCACCACAAGTGGGTGACTCCATAGGAGAATTTTGTCCTCCTAGATTTGTCCTCAGTCGGTAGCCCCTGACAGCCACTAGTGTAGCCGATATATTGTGTCAATTGATCTATGCTCCTTGAGCCAGTCATATGCCCCTTTGCCCATTTGTTGAGAGCATATGTTTGAAAGTGGGCCATCCAATCCTAAAGATATGTTTTTCATTGTGCAATTGGGTGCTTATGCTTGTTTTTCCTTGGGCACATTGGGTATGGATTATTGGGAGACTTGGAAGGAAGGGTTTTGAGTGTTGTCTTGTTCCCTCACCCTAAATGGGGAGGTTAATCCTCAATCCTAGTCCCATGGGATCCCCCCTACTGGCTTATAGCTTCAGGATGAGCACTATTTGGGAACCCTGATATTGGTAGTGTGGTCCCATTTTCCCATTTCATATTTTTCAGTCCCCTCTACACATCACATGCCCTATTTCATCATCTTCCCCCTTTGGGTCCACATGACAATTGGGTCCACAAGGCTCCGATACTTCCCCTTCCCTTGTCAACATGTTTAGGTCAGGCCTAAAATGTTGCCCTGCAGGTTGATACAACTAAAAAAAGATTAAAAACATATCATGGCCACATACAAAAGAAAATAATTTCACAAAATGCACAAAATGGTTGGGACAATATATTAGCATGTGGGAAAAAGCCAAAAATGAGCTCTACCCCTTCATTATGGCGATCACCCTGGTTCCTAGAGCTCCTTTGAGTGCCCCTGCATCATTAAGGAACCCATGAACTGCCCCACCTAAAGGGGGTAATAACTGCTTATATCATACACAACATGCTCTTATCTCCTAGAGCCCCAAGCAACAATAATAAATAAAAATCAAGAAAAGGGAAAAGGTGAATGAAGAAGGGTGGAAAAACAAAGGCCAAGGTAACTCATGTACCACAATTGCTCCCTCCTACATCTATACACCCAAATGTGTGGACATCCCCATCCTTACCACCCTTGAACACATGGCATTTGGCCTTGAGACCCATGTGTCCCAATCCCCCCATCATCATCCCACTTGGCCCCTACCACTTGAAAGATATACCTTGGACATGTTTTTCTCTTTAGGGGTTGGGAACACCTAATAGGGTTGTTTATTACCCACTCCTACCTAGGGAGGTAACACTATTACATCCTCAAAGCCCCAAATTTGGAAGGAAAGCCCATTATGAAGTCTCATTTGTGCCCTTGACTAACAAGCTTGGTTCACTTAGATGCACTAATGAATTATTGTACCTAATGGTGAGGAGACACATTGGATCTTATATGTAATTGGCAAGTGGTTTCTTCATATGTTGGGCAACTTAACTGGGGCTAAAGCCCACAAGAGGATCATATTGACACTTGTGGGGGATGCGTTGAGAGCCATGGGACTCCGTCATGTTATAGAGAATTATCTAATCTCATGGGCACCTTCAACACCATCAACAATGTTGTTACCCTAGGGACAACCTCTGGCTGAAAGGAGGCCAATGCATAGGAAATCTATGCAGAATAAGTAAAAAGTTCAGTATTTTTTTTTTTCTTCTATGTGTTAAAAAAAAATCTTTTCATACATGGTTGCCCAGGGAAACTTCTTGCAAATGCAAGGTATTTGTAACTCTTGGAGAAAAGACAAAATCCTCCCAAGATGGCCAAGCTATCTGTGAAAATGACTTACTGAAGTTACAGCATGGCTAGAGAGAAAATAAAGAGGAAGATTCAATGTATAATGCTGAAAGAACAAAATCTTTTACACCAAATCTTAGTCGAAATCATGGAATTCTGGAGAAGTGAAATTAAGGAAAAGGTGGAGCGCAGTTTAAGGCTACTTTTGATAAAGATTCACAGGTATTGTTAGCTCTTTAAAGCACAAGTAAATTTGTTTAATTAAAAAGAACCAACAACTTCATTACACATTTTCCAAAGAAGAACAACACATAAATGACTTACAGAAACAGAGATGAAACATGTCATAATCAACACACAGTTGGAATCATCTTGAAATTTCATTACTTCTCCAAGAAAATTTTGTACATTACACAACAAAATTATGCCTCCAAGGAAAAATTTCGGAACCCCAAAGCTGATCCCTTGATGCTCTTTTAAAGAAACTTTTACATTAGAAGCAATCACAAAATTGTCAACTGTCACTACTACTATCTAACTACTTGGTCCTCGTAGAACATTAAAAGACTAAACTACTTCTAACTGTTTAAAATTACAAAATGAGACATTTTCCAGATATTTGAAAATATTTAAAAGATAATTATTCGAGAACTTGAGACTCTTGTACAACTTCAGGCTCGCTTGATGAAACTCCAGGTTTCACAACTTGAACCTTCACTGGCGAAATTAAACTCTGACATTTCTCCCACAAGGCCAAGTCAGGAACTGGGCACTGTATCATCCTGTTGTAGGCCATTCTTAAATTGGTTACCTTGGTGTACGTGGGCTTGTCTGTAAACAAAGTTTTGATTAACCATAACAACTGGAAATCCCTCCGCAAGTAGTTCAGAATTGTAGCTCCTTTCAGAATTGTTGTTCCCTCATAAGCTTAATTGATTTTACTCTTTTCCTCCACCAACAATGCTTCATATTGTTCCTAGGAGAGAAGGTTTCGTTGCTAATCCCAACATGAAGGTAACCCTGCTCGAACTCTCTTGTCAAAACTGGAATTAAAAGTTGCCACTGGCTCTCTGACTTCCAGCAACCTGCTTTCTGCATGCTTCCTGTACATGTTCTTTTGCACCATCTTGCTTATCTCTGACGCCACAATTGTTCTATCTACAATATCTAATGCCCTTAATTCTTGGGAAGATTTGGCATTTAGATAGTTAGTGATCCTTTTAGCCAACTGTGCACTTCCCTGTGATTGAATTTTATTAGTGTAAATAAAAGTTTCAGAGGTCCTAATCATTGCCTTTTCTTCAGCCATGGCCACCATATGATCCCAGACTACTTTGACTTGCTGAATAATATCATTCCAGATGATCTCTCTTACTTGAATTAAATACATATTTCCCTTTAGCTTTTCTTTCAATTCCTTGATTTCCTCACATGTTGACTGATACTTACTGTGATGCTAAGTTGCATTTTCTCTGGCCGTGTTTAGTTGTCTCTTCGTATGCTTCAATTCCTCTTTTGCATCATCCAAATTCTTCTGTAGTTTTTTCAATTCATCTTCTGAAATCTTTAGCTCTGTCATGACTCTGGTAAGCTTTTCAGTTGGGTCTTTTGAATCTGGTTGCACTACAATTGTGCAGAGATGTTTGTCTATCTTTTGTTGCAAATATGCATTAATCTCTTTAAGAATTGCTACCTCCTTATTTCTTTCCAGTAGCTCATGAGTTAAGATTTCTTTTTCTTTTTCATCTCAGGCTAACTCTGGAGCTTGAACATGTTCAGTTGTAGGTAGCTTCAATTTCCTCCTCAAAGATTGGATCTCAGACTCTGCACTTTGGATCAAGGCTTGGACAACTGCTTTATCCTCTGGATTTACCCCAAGCTTTATTATCAATTTCTTAAACTTTTCGTTCTGAGTATGAAGAGCTCGGGAGTTGGCCCTTTCCAGCTTCAACTGATCTATCACATTCCCCAACAAAACTTCAATCTTATTTGCTGCTAGAGATGTTTTGCCGAGATCATTGTATATTAACTCCCATGTTTGCCCGTGCAAGTTTATTTTGTCTAGAAATGGGATATCTTTGGTGCTTATAGATAAATTGACTGTTCTAAAATCTATTCCAGAAGAAATTGATTGGAATACAGGGCGAGTAAAAGAAAATCTCAACTCGTTTCTCTCCAAATCCATTACTGAGAGAAGTATGGTTTGATAACCAGAAATGAATTGGGCTTCCAACTGAGTCATGACATTGGTCTTTATCTTCATGTTTCTCTCCTCAATCTGCTGATAAGTGTCTTTCAAAACATTTAAGGAAGTCTGCTCTTCTTCATTGGGAATCGGGAATGAGGGAGCACACTTCATCCCTCCCAGCTACAGTTGAAAACCAACCTCACTTGAAGGTCTTCTTGTAATTTCCCAAACTCTATTTCACCCTATTTTGTTTTTTCTTTCTTACTGCCTTGAGATCTTTCTCCATCAAGATCTATGATATCAACAACACTCCTTTTGAGTCCCTTCTCAGTAGGAAGAGGGGTTTCCACCTCAACACTTTCTTATGTCTCCACCAGGTCATAATTTGCTAATTTCTCAATCTATGGCTTTGATTCATGGAGATAAGGAGCACATGATATTTCCAACCTCCTCTTTGAAATGACCTGGTGTGGATCATAGTGCCATTTCTCCCCCTGTTGAAAATTCATTGCTTGCAACCTCTTCTCAGTCTCCTCTGCTGCTTGTCTGTTATTTACAATAAAATGGCCAACAGTCCTGGGTATTTGAATATAAACCCTTTCCTAGCTGGGACATAGTCTACTTGATCCACGTTCAAACTTTGTCTGATAAATTCTATTTCAAAAATTCTCTTGGGCACAAAAGAAGGCAGTCTGTAAGGCAAGACCTCTGCTCCATATAACCTTATTTCTACATATTCTTCGAACAAGAAACGATCTCCAATTTTTAAATCTCTGCTCAATTGTAATAAGGCTGAGCCTTTGGTAGAATTCTTGGAGGAGCATAATTATTGATAATTGTATATACAATTGACATGTAAGAGGCGATATAATAAGAGAAGTTTTCATTGTTTTGTTTGGACCTGACTATATTAGTCTGATTTATCACTGTTTGCTTCTGCTTATTTATATCCACAACATTCAAACCCAAATCCATGAATTGGTCACATGAAGAGGTATACCATCAAGGAAGGAAACCTAAAACACCCAGAGATATTGAAATTGAGGAGCTGTGAGTTGATGGAATGTTCCCAAAAAATGGGAATGTCTAACACAACATGAGGTTGCATTACCAAATGAAAAAGCCCTAAAGCTTGATAATCAACAACTGAGGTCCTATCTCTTCTGAGAATTCTCATAAATATAGATAAAATTGATTGGACATTTTCAGAAAAACTAGCTATAACTTTGTTGATTCTGGTGGAAGAACTGCATTTAGAGGTAAATAAGACTATAAAGTTTATTTCTATCTTCTGTTGACAGACTCTGATATACAGATAGAAGGGTTTCATCGGAGAATGCAGTGTAATTATCAGATTGGGGAAAATCGAGGGCTTGCCGAATTAACAAGGAAGACACTTGCAAAATGTTTTCACCAAGCGAATTCATTACATAGAATCTTTGTGGATATAAGGATGGGGTTAACCAACTAATGAACTCAGGGAAAGAGTAAGTCTAAGGAATAATTGCAGCAAATAAGCCAAATTTAACCACTCTCAAGAAAATTTGACTCAACCTGACTGGCTAGGATGTTCTGATGGATTTCCATTAAGTTTAACGGACAAATAGGGTCAAAAATATCATGTTCCATGCCCATTATGGGTATGTGGGTCGAAGAACTAGATAAGGCGACTTTCTTTGTCATTTTCAAATCTGCGTTTGAAAACACAGAGTGGTTAAAGGCACTAAATACCTGGTCATTCAGAAGCAATTTGGTGGCGTAATTAAAGTCATTGAAAACAACAACGATCAGAGTGAAAATGGCAAATAAAAATGGGTGAAATAAGAAAAAATGGTGTTTTTATGGACAAGAGAGCGGGAAAAATGGAATTATGACAATGAGAACAAAAGAGTACGGATGGATGACGTGGTGACCAGCATGTCGGGTGACGTGGAAGTGCTGAGTTGGAAGCCCGCTCGCTTGTTCTTGCCCGCTTGTCGCAGCTTCGTTGAATCGGCGGAAACCATTTACCACCCTAGGGGGCACCTTGGGCAGTAAGTGGTTTCACCTGTGTGTGTCGTCGGGGTTGATCACAACTGTCGATCACCCCAACAATTGACTTTTCAAAACCACCCTCGGGGGCACCCTACAGTGTAAACCTCGAGCAAGTTGTGATGTCGGACTTGATACAAGCGCGACCCAAATCTATTCGACGACAACGCGCCGTGAGAATTATGTGCCTTTTAACTCTTTTCTCTGCTTAGCATCTATTATGGCTGGCCCACTTGAAAATATTTATTTTTTAATATAACCAAGCTTCGGGCTTGCAACATAGTCTTAGAGCAAAAATTAAACCTGTTCAAGACATAAATGTAAAGACTCAAGAGTCCCATCCTCCATATTTCTTTTTCTCTTTTTTTTCGTATATATATATATATTTTCTTTTTGTATATATATATATATTTACAAATTTTTTTTAGAATGAAGAGAAAACTGACTACAATAAGCAACTTGCTCATTACCCCGTGTTATTCACGAGATGATGCACTTGGACCAACATTGCCTCTAATCTTCTTAGCAACGTACACATGGTTTGGTAGCTGATCCAAGGCCCAGAGGAAGTTTGTCTCACCCTTGAGACATGGGAGGGCAAGCACCATCATTAGTGCCTTCATTTGGAGCAGTCTGCAAACTTATCTTTCACCGGAGACCCATGAAACCAACATTTGTGCCCCATAGCCACTTTGGAGCATCACATGATGACTTACATGGACATTAAGGGGCCATCCCCTTGTACATCATTTATGGGGCCCACTCTCTCATTTTGGCACTTGAGGACTCAAAGTGGCCTTCCGATGGCCTCATTTCATCATGACATCTTCATTTTGGCCTACTATTGGATGGTTTATTCATAATTTTAGCTACTTGGTGGACTTGTCACCAAGGCCTTGTTTTTGCACATTAAAATAATTTTAGGGGCCTTAGAATAGGAATTCGACCTCCAAAGGTCTCATATAAATAAAACTCACTCTCGTTGTGAGAGAGCATCATCATCACTTGGATTTCTCTTGTAAAAAGACATTCACACTTTTTCTCTTCGACGAGTTGGAGATTCTTTGATGCATTTCGATATCTTTAGAAGCTAAAATTTCGATCTATCTTGGAGCTACTTCTTTTTCTATGGTTGGATATATCTCATTGTCATCTTGTAAGTCCTTATTGTTGAAGATTTTCTCTTAAATAATGTCTAATGTATGGAATTGTTTCAACTAGTGAATGCTATTGTGTTCTAGCTTATTGAATATCATTGTAAAGGCTATTTTGGTTGGCAATTGCATGTGTTACTCATTGTATGACAATAGATGAATGTTCCTAGTGGATGAATTTTGTTTTTCTTCCATAAAAATCCATAGATCTTGGATGGGTAAATGTTAAAGCTCGGTTGCTAGGGCATCCATTCTTTAGCCTCCTTGAAAACATTTTTGGCAAATCTTGAATCATCATAGACTCCATAGCCCAAGGATTAGACGTTGGTCCATGAACAGTGGTGATTATCCTTTCTTTTTTATCTCTTTTCTTCTCCCAAAAAAAATTGGCCTCTCTCCATAGGACGGCTAGCTAGGGCATCCTATGAATTCTATTGGAGTGAGAATTTGTAAATTTTGTTGGCACATAACTCTTCCTTTGTGTTTTCCCTTGAAGATCTCAAATTTTGGTTGAGTTCCCACGATGAATTCTTCTTAAATATTTGTTCCCTAGGTGTGCCCTAGAAGGGTAGCCTAGTTAGTTTTCCTTGGATAAGGTGGCCTTATTGAGGGTTGTATCAACCTTGCATTCGATGGAATAAATCTTAAGAGACCCTTCCCCTTGTCTTACCTTGACCTAGTGAATACTTTGGAGGAATATCTTCCCACGTTATCCCTAAAATCCCTAGGTCTAGCTCAAGCTTGTCTAGGTTTCTCAAAAGGAGCGAAAGGACTAGTCTTAGTGTCATAATCATTTTGCAGGCTTCCTTTGAAGTCCTCTTCACTATTGGAGTCTCGACTCTAGGCATATCTATCCTCATTGCAAATTTCAAGCCCTAGATCTCGATCTCCATCCTATGTCTTTCTTTGAGAGCCCTTTACTTCATCAAATCTTGATCGAGCCTCTCCTTGAATGGGCCTTGTGAAATCACTCCATACATAGTCATTGATATAAAACCATAACAAGTGATTTCTTCCCACTGGGACTCCTCCCATCGGTGAAAGTTTATAAAGGGAAGGGGACATTGACTAAGGTGACAGTGGGTCCTTGTCCCATTGTTGTCATTTGGTCTAGTTGTTGGCCCATAGGTTCCCCTCCTAGGGCCCGCTAGATTGTGTGGAAAATTTCAAGGGTTTATAGTATATACAACACAAGCCTCAATATCAAAGCTTCAGTGCTCAGTTATAAGGATTGTAAATATTATTAGTTGTAATTGTATCATTATATTAAATATATTTTTATTTATCATAGTATTTTTATTATTTTGTATGAGATATTTATATTTTGCATTATGTGTTATCGTCAAACCATTAACATTATTTAATATGGTTACTTTCAGCTAAAAAATCCCGAGTGAGGAGTTTTATTTTATCAAAGTTGCCAAGGATTCACACATAGGCCAACCATTATTGCATATCATATGAGAGTCATATTGGCTACCCACTTTAACTGACTCAACAAACCACCCTCTTATGAGGTTGCTATTCTTTCTTCTTATTCTTATGGAAAGGGACTTCATTAAAAAGTACTCCATGATGATGGTTATCATGGTTTTATCCATAATCCTTACGTGTATATTCTCCAGAGTTTGTATTGTTGCCTAAGGAACACAAGTGTAAGGTTTTAATTTGGATAAGCTTTGTTGAAACTAGTAGACAATAGAAACCCTGCAAATAGCACCATCTTATTGTTGCAATAATAACACCATCTTATTATTGCAATACTAACATGATCAACCTGTTTATTTTAGAGAGTCGCTTCTTTCCATAACGGTGTCATTTATTGCACATTGTACAATGCTTCATCATGACTTGCATATTTTATAGATGGTCCGAACATCGACAATACCATCGATTTTGAGTTGATTTATATTATTGATTAACATAATTTTTGTGAATTGCCCCAGGATGGGTTGCGAATATATATCTGTGATCATGATACGGCACCCCCAGGTTAGAATTTTTCATAAGTTAAATCTCTCTTTCTGCGCTGGCTTGCCATCTTACCATTTGTCAATTGCCAAAGGTTTCTCAATAGGTTGCTTGTTCTATTATAGATTTTTAAAATTTTACAGGACACATTGTTTTATTTTGTTCTTCCATAAGAGCGTGGCATATTGTGAGCGAATTTTGGTTATGCTATTAAGTTTTTATCATCATACATTTTTCCACTTAATATAGAACTATCAAAAGGGGTTCATAAGTGTCAGAGTTTATATGCTTTATGGTTAGTTGCCTCAACAGACTAAACTTTGGAGCAGTTGTACTTTGTCCGTTCATTTTTCTTCTATATGGGGTTTTGAAAGAAATGAATATGTTGTCAAAAAAGAAAATATGTTTTGTAATGTTATTACTTCGGATTTTCTTTTAATTTGTATTCATGGATGAGCATAGATGCTCAGCGAGAAATTGTAGCAACTAATAGCTGAAATGCATGATCACATTTAGTTTTCATTTTTCAGGTTTATCTTCTTTGTTTACTCTTGGATGATGTTTGGGTTCCTGTGTCAGGAGAGGGGGGCATGTATTTGTGACAAATGTTACTCTGCTGCTCTCTTGTAGATGTTTAAACTTGAAACAAAGATATTTTGTAGGGTGTTTGCTTGTATATTAGACATTTATATGACCACCTTCAAAATTGCTCTTTGCGACATTATCTTACTGTTTAATATGTTAGGAACTAAATTTTAGAACTGGGTTGTTGGGGAGATTGCTCCACTTAGACCAGCAAATATATGTGATTATGGCCAGTGTTTTACTGCTAATATTTTGCAGAGGATCAAGTGATCCGAACAGATCCAACCAACATTTTAATCAGATCACTCACTCTTAACAAGGCAAACGTAGACCCTAAACCAAGGGACAACAAAAGGAAGGGTGCAGCTGAGAATGGAAAAAGCAAAAGGTAGGGTTTATAAATGACTTGAAATGTTATTCATGCTTCCTTAGAGTCTTGAGATGAACCGTTCTTTTGGCTATGCAAGTGTTCTTGAAATCTTTAAACTGGAAACGGAAATTTGGCACTATCCTGTCTCTTAATCACATATGTAGAAACAATGATGCTTTTTTGCATTGGCTCAACTTGGACAGCAGGCTGTAGTTACAATATGCTCAAACTAGATTTGAATCTTTGCCATTTACAGTTTTCATCTGCATTGGGAAAATTGGATCTACATGCTTGAATTGCAATCTTGTTTCTTGCAGAATATCCATACATTTGCCTAAATATGTCTGTGTCTTTCTTTGCAATGCGATGTCACGGTGCTATTTAGTTGATAGTAGAAATTGTGTTGGTTGGAGGATTCTAAATAGCTCTTTTGCCTGCATTAGTTCTAGCTGAGGAGGATGCAGATTTCTTAAAGATCTATTATTTTAATCATTGACTTCTTTAATTTAACTTGCATTTTTTTACTCTTCTTCTGAACTCTATGACAATGATATCATTGATTATCGAACCCTGGGTGATATTCATTTTTGCATTGTTGCTACAATCTAATGCAACATTTAATGGATTTGTAGCTATCACGATTCTTGAGACTTTTCTTTGGCACCATTAAGAACATCGAATTTGAAAGCTTACCAGTACTTCATTGTTCGAATGACTAGCCTTTTTAAAAATGTTTAACTTGACTTTGTCATGCAAAACCCCTTCTAACATTTTTCTTTCTGGAAGTCAGGCCTGCAGAAAGACTGATAGATGATAAGTTGCCAGCGAAGAAAGCCAATAATGCCACAGTCAGTTCACAGAAAGGTAAGTGCAGTGCGCATCTTGTTATCTCAAATACGATTCCAATAGTAAGAGTGTATATTTCAAACCGTGATGCAGTTCGCATTTGTTAAACATTTTTCCTCAATTTGTTTACTAATCTGCTGAAGCATTTCCTTGTTAGCGTGCTACAACAAATGCTAATCTAAGTAGCACTTTGTTTTGTAGCTAATAAAGATCATCCGATTCATTTCTAAAAACGGATTCTTTGGATCTACTGCAGGTAGCATTAGGGTATTAAGGGGACGTTTCCTGTCAGTGGTGGGTTTCAATTGACTGAATAGTGGCATTTTTGTTCTGTACTGAACCATATAGATCTGAGTTTCCATTTGTTCACATTTACCAATTTTATTGGTATTATCCAGTGTTCTATGAAGACATGTTCCCCAGGGTGGGGGTCACACTGCACTTGTTTACCACGCTCCTGGTATGGAGGGGCACCTTGTTGATATTGTAGCTTGGAAGGTGATTTTGCTTGGATCGGGTGCCATGATATGCAGCTAGTCACTTTAATTATCTCTTCTGGCAGTAAATTAATGAATTTCCAAAGTCAAGACTTTAGATGATAATTTAATTTAATTGTTGGATACCTTTTTATAAAAGAGAAAATAAGTCAATGGCAGATTAAGTCATAGTCGTTGATCTTAGTGAGTTGAAATCTATTCTCAATTGTTGAGGTTAGGGTTTTTGCTTGAGATTAGGGTTTGCTCTTTTAAATGGGAGGTCCGAGAAAAAGGAGATGCATATTCGATTTGGCACAAGTTAGATTCAGTGGAGCGCAATATTTGCTAGTGAGAGTGAGAAAAGTCTAGATTGAGCTAACTAGAGCAAAATCAGCAAAGATGTTGACTTTTCTCTTTGGTCAAGAGACCAAAGCTTTCTATTGGGCTGCGCGTGTGGTTCGCACAAGAGCTAAGCGAGAGAGAGAGGGTTGAGATCTTTTGCTAGGTATTTGTCGAAGCAAATTCTTGTAAGACTGCTTAAAAAAGATTTCTCTTGAAACTTAATAAGAAGCCCAACGATTGCTGGTTTTCCCCACACTGTGGTTTCCAGGGTATATCTGTGTTATTCTCTGTTGCATGTGACTGCTTTCGAGTATTTTTGCTTATGATGTTTATTTGTTTAAAAACCCATAATATTGTTTCTTACAAATCAGATTAGAAAGCATTGTTTATTTTAAATCCGTGATTATTTGTCAACGTAGTAAATTCGTAACTGAGTTTAAAGAAATTTGCATGGTATCTGTTGTTGCACATAATATCTAGGCACCGTGACAAGGGCTTAGCTCAGGGGCTGTCACCCTGATCCCCAATCTGTCTATTTGAATTGTCTCCTTGCAGACTAAGGGGGGTAGACCCTATAGAAATGGAATGAAAGAGAATTAGTTGGAAACCAACTAGTTCGAGAGACAATTAAACAACCAAGTACTTGTTTAAGATTTAACGGGATTTAATAGATTTGATTAGATGAAAAGTTTGAAACTAGTGCCTTATGGAGTCAATTATCCCGTTATAAAATTAGGATCAAGTAGCTGATAGATAACTGCTGCTAGAATGGACAACTGTCTAAAATGCGAATGCACGAGATAAGAGCAAAAACGCTTAAACCACAACCACAAAATTCAATTCTTCAAATAAATGCTTAATTTACCACACTGAAAGACAAACTTTTTCAACAATGTAATATAACTTCCAATTAAACATAAGCTCATAATTCCAATGCAATTCTAGCTCAAAGAGAACAAAATATTTTCATAATCCTTCGATATCATGCATTAAAGATATTCAATCTAGGAAAGAATGACATGCAATTTATCATTACTTGAAAAGCTCTCAAAGTTTGTAAATTTATGTAGATGTTCTATGCTTGATGCAACTTTACTTTTCACCACAACAATCACATAAACAATCAAGTAAAATGCTAATAGAACATACCAGTGGATCTATAGAAGACAAACCAGAAACATAAAAATGTGGTGGTGTGTTATGGCGGTCAACAGGATGCTTCAACCAGCAAAGTCTCCTTGGTCAGCCAACCTAGCATGTGTCACAACAGCCCTCAAAACAACGACACAGTCAACTCAAAGTCAACCCTAGAAAAGTCAACACTGCCCCAACGGCAGCAACGGCAACAACGGCAGCAACAACGGCAACAACAATGGCAGCAACAGCAGCAATGGCAACAACAATGGCAGCAGCAACGTCTTCGTCCTTCTTTCCCACGTGTGTACTGAAACTGCCTCCAAGGAGCTCGAACCAATTAGAAGAGGAGAGATGATGTGTGAGGATGAGATGAGTGAAATGTCCTCCAACGTTGACTCTATTTATATCAATCACTGTGGTGTGTGACACATTTGCTGGGGGTGTAAAACCTTAAGGCCGACTTGCACATATTTGAAATTATTAAAAATAAATTCAAAATAAATGTTCTGCTCATCGGATTAAGATCAATTTTAGATCGATCTTACACCTCTCCGAAAGAGAAACTCAATAAAAATATTGGTATCTTCATCTGAGCATCACAACATGGAGTTTGGATCTAGTTGTCCAATTTTAACACTCCCTCTCAACTAGGGAGAACTCCATCCACCTGTGCAATCAAACATCGTGCGTCATCTCGTCGTAACTTGCTTTGCTGGCCTCTTTATTTCAAAACAGTAATGGGTCAGTCACAAAGACATCATTCTAGGCTGACAGATTCAGCCTAGAGGTCCGAAACCTCTATAGGACTCACAAAGAGTCTCAGACCAACCCGAAGTTGGTTTAACTAACCCAAAGTCAGTAGGAGGTCCGAAATCTCACTTGGACTCAAGAGAGTCATATATACTAACCCAAAGTTAGTCTCACTGACTTGAAGTCAGTTGGAGGTCCGAAACCTCACATGGACTCAAAGAGTCACATACCAACCCGAAGTTGGTTCATCTAACTCGAAGTCAGTAGGAGGTTCGAAACCTCACTAGACTTGATCCTAGATCAAGTGGTTGGACACGTGCCATCCTAGATAGAGAGTACGACAATCTCTGATGCGTCCATCAGTATTTGCTACTAGTCTCTAGCTTTTCCCACCTCATTGGCCAAATGAGAGGTACTTCCCATGAGTTCGGAACTCAGTGGGTAGGATGCATACGGGGCACAGATCATGAGAGGTGAACCTACTCAAATATCATAAAGGTGGGGCAGAAGCACCACAAGGTTCGGTAAGCCTAGCCCCGTGTGTGCTTATAGCTCCGAGGAACTATCCCCAAGGCCCCCCTGGAGCTCCCAGAGCTCATCGTCCAACAGGACCCTCAGAATAGGGTCGTTCCACGATTCCAAGATTCTCACGGAAGGTTAGGAACATGACCTTCCCCAAGGGCATTGTGAGAATATCTGCGACTTGCTCATCAATTCCTATATGATTGAACCTTACGGCGCCTCGCTGTACCATATCTCGGATAAAGTGGTACCAACCATCAACATGCTTGGATTGTTCGTGGAACACGGGATTCTATGACAAACGAATCCCCCTCAGGTTATCACAAAGGATAACGGTGGAATCTAGCACATGCTCAAACAACTCACTGAAGAGCTTTCACAACCAAGTGACTTCACAACAGGCCATACATGCTGCAATGTATTTGGCCTCAGTGGTGCTCAAGGCTACCGACTTTCGTTTCCTGCCCGAAGCAAATCTATGTGCGAAGCAGCATCCAAATGTGCCCTTGTGATCCACCACACTGCCAGCCCAATCGACATCAGTATATCTAAGGAGTGTCATGCTCTCGGCAGTGTATCTCAGCCCATGGTCTATCGTGCCCCAGAGATATCTCAAGAGTATCTTGGCACCAACCTAGTGAATGTTATGATCATCCATGTGTTGACTCAAAGTGTTCACTGCACAACATATGTCCGGACGGGTGTTCACTAAGAACATCAGGGCCCCTACAAGTTGAAGATACTCAGTAGGATTTGCTAGCACGGGCCCAACAGCGCTGCCATTCAACTTCTTAAAGTTGAGCTCCATTGGTGTCGACCCAAACTTACAGTCCACCATACTAAATCTTTCTAGAAGCTTCACAATGTATTTTCCTTGAGAAAGGAAAATCTTGCCAAGTCTCTGCCAGACCTCCAGGCCTAGAAAATAGTGCATCAGTCCTAGGTCCTTCATCTCGAACTTAGCAGTGAGCTCCCTCTTGCACTGATGAATGAGAGGGTTAGCACCTTTCAGGAAGAGGTCATCCACATACAACACCAGAATGAGAGGCTTCCCTTTGACAACGTAGAAGTAAAGTTTCTGATCAACATTACTTCGAGTGAAGCCCAACTTCATCAAGTAGCTATCTATCCTCTCGTACCAAGCTCTGGGTGCTTCTTTCAACCCATAGAGGGCTTTCTTCAACCTGCAAACATGGGTGTCCTGATCCTAGACTTCGAACCCCAGAGGTTGCTCCACATATACCTCTTCCTTTATCGCACCATGCAGAAATGTGGTCTTCACATCCATTTGATGAAGACTCCATCCTTGCGTAGCAGCAAGGGCTATAATAGATCGAATGGTGGTGTATCGAGCCACAGGTGCAAATATGTCATCATAATCTATGCCTTCCTTTTGAGAGAAGCCATGGGCAACGAATCTTGCCTTGAATTTTTCAGCACTTCCATCAGATCCACGCTTGATCTTGTAGAGCCATTTCGAGGTGACAACTGCTTTGTCCTTCGGTCTTGGAACCAAGTCCCAAACATCATTCTTCATAATGGATTCATACTCTTCGTGCATAGCATCCTTCCAGACTTGATGCTTTACGACTTCTTCAAAGGATCCAGGCTCGGATTGTACAATAGTACTCATGGCTGCTAGGTACCCTTGGTATCTACTCGACTTCTTGCTTTCACGGAATGTCCCCCCCTTTTTTTTGGGCTGCATGTCACTCAGCATCCTCGAGAGTGTCCCTCAGCCATGATGGTCTCTTTCCCAGTGAAGGAGGTGGATGAATTGGGTCCATCGGTCCTTCAACATCAGGAATTGTTTCATCCTTCGGTTCTTCTTGATTTCCAGGCCTTGCTTCATGATCTTCCTCAGATCTTGGAAGATTGACTACTTTCCTCAGGGAAGTATCTTCGTCAAAGGTGACATTGTGGTATATCTCCACTTCCCTTTGACCAGGCACATATAATCTATAGGCCTTCGAAGTTTCGCTATAGCCCACAAACATTGTGGTCTCCCTCTTGATGTTGGCTCCTCTGCAAAAGTTCTTGAACTCGTTCGTCTCATATTCAGTGCCATTATCGGTCTGTCGGATAGCATCTCATGTCATTGCTCCCAGTGGACTTCCTCCAACTTGGTAGAGTGTATCAATTCTAGACCCAAACGTGATAGCTTCCTTGAAGCTCTTCTTCCACATGCGCACCTTTCCATCAATGAATGCCACATTGAAACCTTTGTCTTCCATGGCTGATATACACATGAGGTTCTTCTTCAAATTAGGTATATAGAGTACATCCTGTAAGTGGAGGACTTGGCCTTGAGACAAGTGGAGGGTCACAGTCCCTGTCCCTTTCACGGGATAT
Organism: Pinus albicaulis; assembly: GCA_034641835.2. Classification (NCBI taxonomy): domain Eukaryota; kingdom Viridiplantae; phylum Streptophyta; class Pinopsida; order Pinales; family Pinaceae; genus Pinus; species Pinus albicaulis. The sequence goes on along the minus strand of CM076580.1, from coordinate 1,557,185,033 downwards.
GTGGCATTATCTCCAAGGATAATTTCCCGATTAGTATCCTTCTCAACCATATCAGAAAGTGCTTCTTTGAACCCAGTGATGTGCCTTGAAGCACCACTATCTATCAACCAGACATCCATAGTGTCGGGTGGAGATGCAGCAGAGAGGGCAGATACAAGAATGAATTCATTTCTTTTATCAACAACATTTGATTCCTCATACCTGGAATTTCTTGACCTTTTGAAAGGTTGATCATTTCTGCCGAAGGGAGCCTTCCTCTTTCCCTTGAACCTGTTGTTCCTTTGATTGTCATCACCATCGGGAGAATCCTTCTTGAAAGGACATTCTCTAGCGTAGTGACCTGGCCTATGACAAGTGTAACACTTGCCCTTCTTTCCTTGTGCCCCTGCTCTTCCTTTGATCTTTGGACCACCAAAGTTCTTCTTTCTAGAATCAGCAGTGTAGGCAACATTCCCTTCATTTTCATATTCCTTCATTCTTGTCTCTTCTTGAACGCATCTCGACAGTACCTCGTCAAAGTCAGGTATCACATTATTATTGAGAATGTTAGTGTTGAACACATGCCATTTGGATGGGAGCCCTCCAAGTGCGGTGAGTACCATCTCTCTATCAGCTATTGTCTCCCCAATAGCCAGCAAATTGTTCCTGATCTCGGTCAGCTTCAGAAAGTATGATTGGACAGACTCATCCCTGCCTTTCTTCAAATTCTTCAATTGATTCTTGAAGAATAGTACTTGATTCGCATTGTTGGCCTTGAACATGAGAATCAATTTATCATACATCTCTTTGGATGTGCCCAACTCAGAGATGTAGGCCACTAGAATTTTATGAATGGATTCCTTGATCATCAACTTTGCTTTGATCTCCCCCTTCTTGTACTTTGTTTTGGTAGTAGCAGTAGCAGTGGATGGAGGTTCTTGGATTTTACTCTGCACATAGTCCATGACATCTTGGTCTTCCAATTTGAGATCCAATATCATCTTCCAAGCATGGAAGTCATCCTTTCCAGTCAATTTGTCATCCTTCTTGAAGCCATAGTTTGTGGAACCCATTTTCTTCTTCGGTGATTGCTATAAATTAGGGCTTGTCTTCACCTCAGCTCCGATACCATGTAAATTTATGTAGATGTTCTATGCTTGATGCAACTTTACTTTTCACCACAGCAATCACATAAACAATCAAGTAAAATGATGATAGAACATACCAGTGGATCTATAGAAGACAAACCAGAAACAGAAAAATGTGGTGGTGCGTTACGGCGGTCAACAGGATGCTTCAACCAGCAAAGTCTCCTTGGTTAGCCAACCCAGCATGTGTCACAACAGCCCTCAAAACAGCGACACAGTCAACTCAAAGTCAACCCCATAAAAGTCAACATTGCCCCAACGGCAGCAACACCAGCAACAACGACAGCAACTGCAGCAACACCAGCAACAGCGGCAGCAACGGCAGCAACAACGGTAACAACAACGACAACAACAACGTCTTTGTCCTTCTTTCCCACGTGTGAACTGACACTGCCTCCAAGGAGCTCGAACCAATCAGAAGAGGAGAGATGATGTGTGAGGATGAGATGAGTGAAATGTCCTCCAACGTTGACTCTATTTATATCAATCACGGAGGTGTGTGACACATTTGCTGGGGGTGTAAAACCTTAAGGCCGACCTGCACATATTTGAAATTATAAAAAATAAATTCAAAATAAATGTTCTGCTCATCGGATTAAGATCAATTTTAGATCGATCTTACACCTCTCCGAAAGAGGAACCCAATAAAAATATTGGTATCTTCATTTGAGCATCACAACATGGAGTTTGGACCTAGTTGTCCAATTTTAACAAAGTTGAATATGCAATTAATATCAATTCAAGTAATTAAACCATAGTTAGAGCTAATTAAACGACGATCAATCCCAATAGATGCTAAGCATGAAATATTCAAATCCAGATGCGAGACTTAAGCAATTTAAATTTCGAAAGCGATAACCATGAAAGAGTAGTGAAATTTAAATGCTAAACAATTCCGAATTAAAATGATTTTCTTAAATATTCCAATCCAAAAAATTTAAATTTTTCCTATAGTCAAACTTTAGACATGTTAAAAAAACTAATTAAGATTTCAGCTTTGACTATAGAACAATTTTAGATTCGCCCTAGACCACTCTCAAGTATATCAAAAAAGAATAAAAAAATTGAAAACAATTTCCTAATGTTGAAAGTTAAAGAATTTTTTAATTTTTTAATTTTTGAAAATTTTAAAGTTCAAAAAAAAATAAAATTAAAGTTTTGAGTTTTTTTTTTTCCTTAATTTTTCTCAAAATTTAAAGTTAATGAAAATTAAAAATGAAAATCTAAACAAATCTAAAACCTAAAAAAGGGAAAAGTTAAAAATTTTAAACGTCAAAGAAAAAATTAAAATCGAAATGTTATAAAGTTAAAGTGTAATGTTTAGATTGATGAAATGCAGGTCAGCGTGAAGGAAAAGCCGTTGAAGGAGTTGCACGTGGAGGATGTGGACAGGAGGGAGGAATGCATGAATCGAGCAGTGAGAGGGGGACTGGCAGCGGACGTTAAGGAAGGGACGTAGAGTCGTGGACAGAGGGTGAAGGCAAGGGCAAGAGGAACACGCAGAGGTGATGCGGGAAAGAAAAAAGAAGCAGCGAAGGCAGCAGATTGAAGGCTGCATGGGATGGGTCGTCGAGAGAGAGCAACCGATGCAAGGAGAGGCAACCACGAGATGAAGGGATGACAAAGGATGAGGGGCAGTGGAGAGGAGAGAAAGGCGACATGAGGGAATGGGCTGCAGACAGGAGTGAACGGATGGAGCTGTGGGCTTTCAACGCAAGGGAAAAATTTGCAGGAAAACACAGAGAGCAGGGACGAGGACGCAGAGGAGATAGCAGCTGATTGAGGCAACAAGAAAAACACAGGGATGAAGGGAAGATTAGCAGACACACTGGTGCATAAAATTTTAAAATTTTTCGTTGCCCAAAAATTTGTTTTAACCAGCAAACTTAGATTTTGAAATTCGGATTTATACTTTGAGGCAAGTTCCTGCCCAGATCTGCAGATAATTTGATCCTGAGACCAGATCTTACCTCCAGGGCCTAGATCTGGCTCAGATCTGAAACTTTTCTTGAAAATTTCCCAATATAACCTGCACAAAACCAGAATGAAGGTACCCAGAAACCCAACATGTACAGAAAATGAAAACCCTAAACCCCGGTGAGTAAAAAAAATAATAATACTTACAAATCTACAATGCTACTCTATAGATCCATTAGATCAAAGCCCTCTTGGCCAGATTTAACTATTTTTGCACAATTTAGAAACAAGAAATTAAGAAAGGCACAACCCTAAGAAGACCCTGCAAAAAGATTAAGAGACGATGGACTTTTTCAATTTTTTTTGAAATCTGAGAGTCGGTTGATCTAATTGAAGATTTCCTCAGACGCCTAAATCATGAATAATGACCTCTGCACACTCAAATCTGAATTTTAGATTAATAGTGATTTAAAAAATAACCATAAGATCATCAAGGAACATAGATATTTGATATTTCTATCAAATCAAAATGAAATTTAAGAAAACCCAGAAATCTTCATAAGATACCTGTATGCAAATCAATCCATAAAGGCTATTAACCAACAAATGCCAATAAAAAAACAGAGTTTTAGAAACAATATTACCACATAGATCTGGAAAAGGAACACCAAAGTCTGTAACCCCAAAGTCGTTCTATTTTATTGATCAACAAAAGTTACAAGAGCTTCTCAGAGCAAGTGCACCATTCAAATATATGCAAATGATGGACAAAGACCTCTAATTTATAGATTAAAATCTCCAACGGCTAGTTCGCTTGATCCCTGTCAAAGTAATCTCGACTGTCGAAAATGATTTGATTATCTTTTAATCTCGTCCGTTGAAATTATTTTTCTTTGAGGAATTTCGAAATTTTCAATTAATTCCTTTTTAATTAACTCGAAAATAATATTTTTGAGTTAATTACCTCAAAAAATTGACTTTGACTTAACTATCAAGGCTCGAGAGTCCAAAATTTCTCAAAATTTTCAATATTCCCTTGGCCTGAGACCTTTAAAAATATATTTTTTATAGACCCATGAATTTAGCGTTTGAAGAATTTAAATTTACCTAGGACATAAAATTAATTAAATTTCTTTCTTAGGATTTTCAATTTAATTTGGCCAGAAAATTTAATTAATTGACTCATGAGGGGATTAATTATTTTTTCCAACCCTCTAACACTTTAGCCATGGTGTCTAACTGTGAGGGACCATGCACTAAAATATTTTTTTACATCAAGACATTACAATTTGACACATGAAGGGGGAAACTCCATTCGTAATAGACCCACAAATAGCTACCCAATTTTGCGACTCAAAACATGATCTAGTAGACCAAGTAATTTGCAATAAAATAATTTAGCCAATTAGCTAGGATTATTCCCAAACTACTTTTACAAAGACTCGATAGAAAACACTAGGACTCACTTAGTATCTTGACGACAAAATCCACTCTAGCTTTGGGGTGAGGCTGGAGGGGAAAACTTTGCTGATCATTTGTGTCAAGAAACACAAGTGAATCAGTGAGACGAAAAACCTCCTAGGATAGAAATCGTCACCAAAATACTAGGCTTACCTAGGTTGTTACATACATGATGGTCTCTAAGATCATTTACATTATAAAATGATCTTAGATCATTTATAAAAACTGTCGACTGATGATGAAATCTGAATGGCGTGAACACCTCGAACATGATAAATCCCATTTGCAAAAATGGTGGTGTACTGCCATGGGGTCGTTGACACAGAGTGGTCAACATCTGGCTCTACTTGGGGACACGTTGCTTCATTGAAGGAATGTGAGAATCCAGAATCAACATCCAAGCAACACCCAAAATTACGTAAGTAGCGTCCATCCAAATATCATCATATAACATTAAGCACATGAAAAATAGAAGCTCTTCTATCATTTATTATTCTACTAACATGAAAAGTAAATATAATCTAACTACAAAATGAAATGCTGAAAAGACAAGGTGTAAGGTTAGAAATACAATACAAAGGATGCCCAATGGCATCAAATGTCTCTCTGAAGAACAACTTGAGAATTTGGCCATTCGCAGGTAAGTGAAGTGGTTCGCCATCCAACATGCTCAAGTGGAATGAGTTGGGTCCAACAATGGCTCGAATAATGTAAGGTCCTAGCCATAAACTATCAAATTTCTTATGCTTTTTTGGTTTTTCATTCTTTCGATCCCAAAGTAATACCATGTCTCCAACCTACAAAGATCTAGATCGAGATGATTTATCAAAACTTTTCTTAATGTTAGATTGATTTTTACACATATTATCATCCAAATCCACAATATGATCAATTGTATTTTGAACAACATCTTTATCAGTGGAAAAATGTTGAAGGAGTTGTTAAGCTGGTAATTTAAGGTGAACGGGCAAAGTTACATCCAAGCCATAAACTAATTCAAAAGGACTTTTACCAGTAGCCTTCTTTTTAGTAATTCTATCTGCCCACAAAGCATACTTGATTTTGCTGTCCCAAAATCGCTTATTATCTCCTACTATCTTCTTGATAATGGTTATAAGATTTTTATTACTTGACTCCGCTAGGCCATTACCCTGAGGATAGTAGTTAGATAAATGAGATAATGCAATGCCATACTTAAAACAAAAAGATGAAAATTCAAACGAACTAAAAGCTTTGGCATTGTCGGTAGTGATCTTGGCAGGGACACCAAATCTAGTAATGATTTGATTTTCAATAAAGTCCATAATAACCTTTTCATTGGTATTCTTAGCAGGAATGGCCTCAACCCATTTTGTAAAATAATCTGTCGCAGTTGAGATCCATGAGTAGCCATTTCTAGAATTTTCATGGAATTTCCCAATGAAATCCAGACCCCAATGTTGAAAAGGTGCCTCAACAACCACAGGTTTTAGGGGCAGGGCAGCTAGTTTCTGCTTTCCAGAGAACAGTTGACAGGCTTGGCAACTTCTGACAAATTTATGCACATATGAAAAAATCGAAGGCCAATAATAACCAACTCATAATTTTGTGGGCGGTAGTTTTAGCAGCATAATGACCACCACAAAATCCTAATTGAAACTCAAAAATCAACTTCTTGGACTCAACTTCATCAACACACCTAAGTATTATGCCCTCAGGATTTCTCCATCCAAGGCCATCCTTCACGAGGTAATACTTAGTGGCTTTTTGTAAATTTTTGTAGATGTTCTATGCTTGATGCAACTTTACTTTTTATCTCAATATCAGTTAGCAATCACATAAACAACAAAGTCAAATGCTGATAGAAAATACCAGTAGATCGATAAGGACAAGCCAAAAATATATAAGTGTGTTGGTTCGTTACGACGATCAGCAGGATGCTTCAACTAGCAAATTCTCAATATGGTTAGCCAATCAACAATGTCACAAAAACCTCTGGGACAGCCAAAACGGTCAACTCAAAAGTCAACGCTGTCAATCAACAGTCAATGCAAATAGCAGTAGCATCTAGGTAAATGCAGCCAAGTCAAAGTCAACGTCTAGCCTCGAGAATAGTGCCAAAAAATGCGGATTTGGAAAATAGAACTTTTGGGAGAGTTTCAGGTTCGTTTGACCTTGCGTTGACCAAAGTCAACGCTGGTCAACGTTGCTGCAGAAACCCTAGACCGAAAACAGAAATGTGCTGTTGCTGAAATTTTCCCACGAGTGGAGAGAAGAGCCTCCAAGGTCATCGAACCAATCAGATGAGGAGAGAGAAATGTGTGAGGATGAGATGAGTGAAAATGTCCTCCAACATTGACCAATATATATCCATCAATGAGGGTGTGTGACACAACTGCTGGGGCACAAAACCTTAAGGCCGACCTACACATATTTTGAATAAATTCAAAATAAATTTTCTGCTCATCGGATTAAGATGATCTTTAGATCGATCTTGCACCTCTTCGTAAGAGGAGTCCAATAAAAATATCAGCATCTTCATCTGCGCATCATAACATGGAGTTTGGACCTAGTTGTCCAAAATTAACACTCCCTCTCAACTTGGGAGAAATCCATCCACCTGTGCAATCCAAACATCGTGCATCATCCCTCCGTAACTTGCTTTGCTGGCTTCTTTATTTCAGAACAGAAGTGGGTCAGTCACAAAGACATCATTCCCGCTGACAGATTCAACCCAGATGTTTGAAACCTCTATAGGACTCACAAAGAGTCTCATACCAACCTGAAGTTGGTTTACCTGACCCGAAGTCAGTTGGAGGTCCGAAACCTCACTATACTTGCTCCTAGATCAAGTGGTTGGACTGTGCCATCCTAGATAGGGAGTACTACAATCTCTGACGCGTCCATCAGTCTTTGCTACTAGTCTCTAGCTTTTCCCACCTCACTTGCCAAATGAGAGGTACTTCCCATGAGCCTTGAACTCAATGGGTAGGATGCATACAGGGCATAGATAATGAGAGGTGAACCAACTCAATCATCATAACGGTGGGGCAGAAGCACACCAACAAGGTTCGACAAGCTTAGCCCTGTGGTTGCTTATAGCTCCGAGAAGCTATCTCCAAAGCCCCTAGAGCTCCCAGAGCTCATCGTCCAACATGACCCTTAGCATAGGGTCGTTCCATGACACAAAGATTCTCACGGAAGGTTAGGAACTTGACCTTCCCCACGGGCTTTGTGAGAATATCCACGACCTGGTCATCAGTTCCTATATGATCAAGCCTTACGGCGCCTCGCTATACCATATCCCGGATAAAGTGGTACCTGATATCAATATGCTTGGATCGATCGTGGAACACGGGATTCTCGAACAACCGAATCCCACTCTGGTTATCACAGAGTATCACGGTGGTATCTAGCACATGCCCGAATAGCTCACTGAAGAGATTTCGCAACCAAACTGCTTCACAACAGGCCATACTCGCTGCAATGTATTCGTCCTTCGTGGTGCTCAAAGCCACCGACTTTTGCTTCCTGCTCATCCATGATATCGAAGCAAAACCAAGTGTGGAGCAACATCTCGATGTGCTCTTACGATCCACCACACTGCCAGCCCAATTGACATCAGTATATCCATGGAGTGTCACGCTCCCGACAGTGTATCTCAGCCCATGGTTTATCGTGCCCCAAAGATATCTTAACAGATTCTTGGCACCAACCCAGTGAATGTGATGAGGCTCAACCATATGTTGACTCAAAGTGTTCACTGCAAAACATACGTTCGGACGGGTGTTCACTAAGAACATCAGGGCCCCTACGAGTTGTGATACTCAGTAGGATTTGCTAGCACGGGCCTAGCAGCGCTGCCACTCAACTTCTTAAAGTTGAGCTCCATCAGTGTCGACACGGACTTACAGTCCACCATACCAAATCTTTCCAGAAGTTTCACAATGTATTTTCCTTGAGAAAGGAAAATCTCGCCAGGTCTCTGCCAGACCTCCAGGCCTAGGAAGTAATGCATTAGTCCTAGGTCCTTCATCTCGAACTCAGCAGTGAGCTCTCTCTTGCATTGATAAATGAGAGGGTCAGCGCCTGTCAGGAAGAGGTCGTCCACATACAACACTAGAATGAGAGGCTTTTCTCTATCAACCTTGAAGTAAAGGTTCGGATCAGCATTAATACGAGTGAAGCCCAGCTTCATCAGGTAGCTATCTATCCTCTCGTACCAAGCTCTGGGTGCTTGCTTCAACCCATAGAGGGATTTCTTCAACCTGTAGACATGGGTGTCCCGATCCTGGACTTCAAACCTCAGAGGTTGCTCCACATACACCTCTTCCTTTATCACACCATGCAGAAATGTGGTCTTCACATCCATTTCATGAAGACTCCATCCTTGCATAGCAGCAAGGGCTATGATAGATCGGATGGTGGTATATCGGGCCACAGGTGCAAATATATCATCATAGTCTACGCCTTCCTTTTGAGAGAAGCCACGGGCAACGAATCTTGCCTTGAACTTTTTAGCACTTCCATCAGATCCTTGCTTGATCTTATAGAGCCATTTCGAGGTGACAACTGCTTTGTCCTCCGGTCTTGGAACCACATCCCAAACATCATTCTTCATTATGGACTCATACTCTTCGTGCATAACATCCTTCCAGACTTTATGCTTTACGATTTCTTCAAAAGATCCAGGCTCAGATTGTACAATAGTACTCATGGCTGCTAGATACGCTTGGTATCTATTCGGCTTCTTGCTTTCACGGAATGTCCCCCTTGGGGCCATTTGTCCCTCGGCATCTTCGAGAGTGTCCCTGAGCCATGATGGTCTCTTCCTCATCGAAGGAGGTGGATCAATCGGGTCCATCGGTCCTTCAACATCGGGCATCGTCTCATCCTTCGGTTCTTCTTGATTTCCAGGCCTTGCTTCATGATCTTCCTCAGATCTCGGAAGATTGACTACTTTCCTCAGGGAAGCATCTTCGTCAAAGGTAACATTGTGGTATATCTCCACTTCCCTTTGACCAGGCACATAGTCCCGATAGGCCTTCGAAGTTTCGCTGTAGCCCACAAACATTCCCTTCTTCCCAAAAGCATCCAGCTTCCTCCTCTTCTCCTTCGGCACATGAAAATAAACAGGACATCCAAAAACTCTAAAATGTGAGACGTCAGGTTTCTTACTAGAGAAAACCTCTTCGGGAGTTTTGGAGTCCAGAGTGGAATGAGGGCATCAGTTTTGAATATACACAGCAGTATTTGCAGCTTCTCCCCATAGAAACTTCGGTAGACCCTGGTCACATAGCATGGCACGGGCAGCTTCCACAATAGTCCTATTCTTGCGTTCAGCAACACCATTCTGCTCAGGAGTATATGCAGTGGTAGTCTCCCTCTTAATGCCAACTTCTCTGCAAAAGTCTTTGAACTCATTTGACTCATATTCAGTGCCATTGTCGGTCCTCAAAATCTTGATCTTCTTTCTGGTCATATTTTCCACCAAGGCTTTGAAGGTACGGAACCACATGAAAGCCTCATCCTTCTTCTTCAAGAAGTATATCCAAGTTTTGCGAGAGAAGTCATCTATGAACGTCATATAATAAGAACATCCTCCCAAGGATGTCACGGGCAACATACCAGACAGATCAGAATGTATCAATTGCAAGACATCAGATGTCTTTGTGACACTTGAGGGGAAAGGTCCCCTTGTATGCTTTCCTTCAGCACAACCCTGACATACACCTTCATGATTATTTGAGAACTCGGGCATCCCCGTCACCACCTTCCTTGCTTTGGGAAGGGCCTTGTAGTGAAGGTGTCCAAACCTCCGGTGCCATAGTTCAGTCTGTCGGATAGTATCACATGTCATCGCTCCCAGTGGACTTCCTCCAACTTGGTAGAGTGTATCAACTCTAAACCCAATCGTGATAGCTTCCTTGAAGCTCTTCTTCCACATGCGCACCTTTCCATCAGTGAATGCCACATTGAAACCTTTGTCTTCCATGGCTGATATAGACACGAGGTTCTTCTTCAAATTAGGTACATAGAGTACATCCTGTAAGTGGAGGACTTGACCTTGAGACAAGTGGAGGGTCACAGTCCCTATCCCTTTCACGGGATATGTGGCATTATCTCCAAGGATAATTTCCAGATTAGTATCCTTCTCAACCATATCAGAAAGTGCTTCTTTGAACCCAGTGATGTGCCTTGAAGCACCACTATCTATCAACCAGACATCCATAGTGTCGGGTGGAGATGCAGCAAAGAGGGCAGATACAAGAATGAATTCATTTCTTTTATCAACAACATTTGATTCCTCATACCTGGAATTTCTTGACCTTTTGAAAGGTTGACCATTTCCGCTGGAGGGAGCCTTCCTCTTCCCCTTGAACTTGTTGTTCCTATGATTGCCATTCCTCCGGTTGTTGTTGTTGTCATCATCATCGGGAGAATCTTTCTTGAAAGGGCATTCTCTAGCAGAGTGACCTGGCTTGTGACAAGTGTAACACTTGCCCTTCTTTCCTTGGGCCCTTGCTCTTCCTTTGTTCCTTGGACCACCAAAGTTCTTCTTTCTAGAATGAGCAACGAAGGCAACATTTCCTTCATTTTCATATTCCTTCTTCCTTGTCTCTTCTTGTACGCATCTCGATAGTACTTCGTCAAAGTCAGGTATCACATTGTTATTGAGAATGGTAGTGTTGAACACATGCCATTCGGATGAGAGACCTCCAAGTGCGGTGAGAACCATCTCTCGATCAGCTATTGTCTCCCCAGTAGCCAGCAGATTATTCCTGATCTCAGTCAGCTTTAGAAAATATGATTGAACAGACTCATCCCTGCCTTTCTTCAGATTCTTCAATTGATTCTTGAAGAATAGGACTTGATTCACATTGTTGGCCTTGAACATGTTGACCAACTTATCATACATCTCCTTAGATGTGCCCAACTCGGAGATGTAGGCAACCAGACTCTTATGAGTTTAGTCCCTGATCATCAACTTTGCTTTGATTTCACCCTTCTTGTACTTTGCTTTGGCAGCAACAGTTGCAATGGATGGAGGCTCTTGGATTTTACCCTGCACATAGTCCATGACATCTTGGTCTTCCAAATTAAGATCCAATGTCATCTTCCAGGCATGGAAGTCATCCTTCCCAGTCAGTTTGTCATCAACCTTAAAGCCATTGTAGCTAGAGGAACCCATGCTCTTCTTCGGTGATTGCTGCAAACTAGGGCTTTGTCTTCACTTCAACTCCGATACCATGTAAATTTTTGGAGATGTTCTATGCTTGATGCAACTTTACTTTTTATCCCAAGATCAGTTAGCAATCACATAAACAACAAAGTAAAATGCTGATAAACATACCAGTAGATCGACAAAAGACAAGACAAAAATATATAAGTGTGTTGGTGCGTTACGGTGATCAACAGGATGCTTCAACCAGCAAAGTCTCAATATGGTCAGCCAACCAGCAATGTCATAAAACCCTCTAGGAAAGCCAAAATGGTCAACTCAAAAGTGAACCAAAAGTCAACGTTATCAGTCAACGGTCAACACAAACAACAGCAGCAGCTAGGTGAACGCAACCAAGTCAAAGTCAACGTCTAGCCTCAGGAATAGTGCCAAAAAATGCGGATTTGGAAAATAGAACTTTTGGGAGAGTTTCAGGTCCGTTTGACCTTGCATTGACCAAAGTCAACGCTGGTCAACACTGCTGCAGAAACCCTAGACTGAAAACAGAAATGTGCTGCTGCTGAAATTTTCCCACGTGTGGAGAGAAGAGCCTCCAAGGTCATCGAACCAATTAGATGAGGAGAGAGAAATGTGTGAGGATGAGATGAGTGAAAATGTCCTCCAACGTTGACCAATATATATATCCATCAATGAGGGTGTGTGACACAACTGTTGGGGCACAAAACCTTAAGGCCGACCTGCACATATTTTGAATAAATTCAAAATAAATGTTCTGCTCATCGGATTAAGATGATCTTTAGATCGATCTTGCACCTCTCTGAAAGAGGAGTCCAATAAAAATATCGGCATCTTCATCTGAGCATCACAACATGGAGTTTGGACCTAGTTGTCCAAAATTAACACTTTTAATCTAAGAGCCCTTCTTCTATGAGCAACTAAATGGGTAGGACATGTAAGATTTAACAAATAATAAATAATGTCCTTGTACCATTCATGTTCTCTTAATCTTTGCAGCTCAGGCGAAGATGCATCGTTAAGACAAATCAAACCAAGAGCTTTCTCATTACCTTAGGTCATCATTTCAGCCAAGCCTTGACCCTTGACTAACTTGGTGGGTCTAATCTCTAAATCATACTCTTGAATCTTAGTAATCCACTTAGCACGAGTCCCTAAGCAATCAGTTTGAGTTAAGATATCTTTAATTGTAGAATGTGGGACAAAAGCAATGATTCTGGAGTAACCCACATAAGTCCTAAAATGCTTAAGAGACTTAACCAAGGCATAGGCTTACTTTTCCATATAATATAATTTAATTCAGAATTTTGAAGGGCTCTACTCATGAAAGCAATAGGTTGTTCGTGACCTTCCTTATTCTTTTGTAATAAGACACCAGCAATGGTATCTTCAGAGCGAAAGAGAAAATCACGAAATCCTTCGAATAATCGGGACTAGCCAAAACGAGAGCTTTGGCAATAGCACCCTTGATTCCCTGAAAAGCCTTTTTGCCATCTTCTTTCCATAAAAATTTTATATCCTTTTTTAGAAGACTTTGAATAGGCTTAGCTATTTCTGTGTAATTTGGAATAAATCTTCTAAGAAAATTAGTTTTTCCTAGAAAAGACTGAAGGGATTTAAGATAACGAGGGAGAGGAATCTTTTGGATTGCCTCAACTCTTTCAGGCTCAACCTTGATCCCATCTTTGGAAATGACGGGACCAAGTAATTTACCTTCAGTTACTCCAAAAACAGACTTAGTTGGATTCAAGGAAATCCCAAATTCTCTACGCTTGTCAAAAACTTGCTTAAGATGACCTATGTAACTAATACCATCTTTAGAAAAAACAGTAAGATCATCTTGATAAATTTCAATAATTTTACCAATTAAACCTTTAAAAGCATAATCCATAGCCCTTTGAAAAGTAGCCCCAGCATTAGTCAACCCAAAAGGCATTCTAATATATTCGAAAGTACCCCATGGTGTGGTGAATGTAGTTTTGTGACGATTTTCCTTCTTAACCCAAACTTGATTGTATCCAGAAAAACCATCTAGCAATGACATCATTCCCGAACCCGTTACTCTTTGCAACATAGTCTCCATGTTTGGCAACATAAATGAACTTGTAAATCCTTGATTAACCCATGAACCTCAATTTTCTTAGAATCCATGGCACATATTATGTAGTATGGTCTAGAAATTCAATCCATGGCACATATTTTGTAGTATGGTCTAGAAACTCTTAAATTGAGCTGTTCCATGACCCTCTTGGTCATGACACACGCTGAAGCATCATAATCCAACATACAATTATTCAATTTGTAACCATTAACCATTAAAGCAATAAAGAATGGTTGATGCTCCTTGTTATTTGATTCCATCTTTTGCAAATATATAGGGGCAACTTGATAAGAAACTTCAGGAGTCTTATCTTGAGTAACATTAACATGCGAAACCTCGACGACATCTAAAAGCTTAGCCCTCTGAGCGGGAAGCTTCAATATCTCAGTGACAAGCACCAAGATCTTTGCATTATTCAACCGTCCTCCCAAATCAATTCAAAGTAGGACTAGGATTAAAAATTCGAGGGGGAGTTTGATTATTACCTTGATCTTTATCCCTTCTTTGATAAGTTAATCCTTTGTCCTTTGCAATTTCCAATACTTGATCTAGAGAAGGCTTTTCACCAAATAATTCAATCATCAAATCCTTTTCTTGCCCAAAATTATTGATACTATGCGAAGATGTGAAAGGCTTAACATCTTGACTATTCTCCTTAACTTCCATCCAATCTTCCATAGACAAAGAAAATTCTTTACCAACAACATTTATCTGATTACTTGCCCTAGACATTCCACTATTCACAATTCTTTTAACAATGGGACAAGTAACCTCCTCATGAAGAGCATCACAAGCTCTACAATAAGGCAGAGCTTCATCAACCAGATTAGTAGATTCAAGCGGATTAGGAGGTCTCTACTCACTAGGCTGACCTTTTTTCTGCCAAGTATTATTACCTCCATTATTATTATGATTCCTAGGTTGGGAATTTTGTGCTTGAGCTCTTTCCATTTGGACCAACCTAGATTGCAAACAAAAAATTAAATTTTTTTTCCTAATGTTAAAAGTTAAAGAAATTTTTATTTTTTAATTTTTTAATTTTTTATTTTGATATACTTGAGAGTGGTCTTGGGCGAATCTAAAGTTGTTCTATAGTCAAGGGTGAAATCTTAAATAGTTTTTTTAACATGTCTAATGTTTGACTATAGGAAAAAATTAAAATTTCTGGATTGGAATATTTAAGAAAATCATTTTATTTGGGAATTGTTGGAATTGTTTAGCATTTAAATTTCACTACTCTTTCATGGTTATCGCTTTCGAAATTTAAATTGCTTAAGTCTCACATTTGGATTTGAATATTTCATGCTTAGCATCTATTGGGATTGATCGTCATTTAATTAACTCTAACTGTGGTTTAATTACTTGAATTGATATTAATTGAATATTCAACTTTGGGAGCTTTTCAAGTAATGATAAATTGCATGTCTTTCTTTCCTAGATTGAATATCTTTAATGCATGATATCGAAGGATTATGAAAATATTTTGTTTTCTTTGAGCTAGAATTGCATTGGAATTATGAGCTTATGTTTAATTGGAAGTTATATTACATTGTTGAAAAAGCTTATCTTTTGATTTGGTAAATTGAGCATTTATTTGAAGAATTGGATTTTGTGGTTGTGGTTTAAGCGTTTTTGCTCTCATCTCATGTGTTCGCATTTTAGACAGTTGTCCATTCTAGCAGCAGTTATCTATCAGCTACTTGATCCTAATTTTATAACGGGATAATTGACTTCATAAGGCACTGGTTTCAAACTTTTAATCTAATCAAATTTGTTAAATCTCGTTAAATCTTAAACAAGTACTTGGTCGTTTCACTGTGTCTCCCAAACTGGTTGGTTTCCAACTAGTTCTCTTTCATTCCATTTCTATAGGGTCTACCCACCTTAGTCTGCAGGGAGACAACTTAAATAGAGAGATTGGGGATCAGGGTGACAACCCCCGATCTGAGCCATTGTCACGGTGCCTAGACATTCTGTGCGACAACATCATCAAAGCTCTAAACTCTGAACACAAAGCCAAGGATATTTGACATGGGTTTCAGGACAAAAAAAAATCGGATTTCAATTTTCAATCTCTTTGAGGATTTTATTCTACAATGGCTACCAATGTTCGATATGAGGACATGATTGAGGGTTCTTTAAACTATTTGCAATGGAAGGTTCGAATCTCAGTTGTTCTCAAGGCGAACAAGCTATGGAATTTTGTTAATATAACAGTGGTGTCACAAGCTTAGATCCAATTTCTCTTGATCTGCATGAGTTCAAGGAGGCCAAGGATTATTGTCGATGGGGTCAAAATCATCTCATACCCCATATGTTAGAGAAGGATATTGTGAAGAAAATGTGGAATGTGCTCACGAAGCTATATTAGAGTGACTATCAGAGTCGAAAGATTATACTCAAGAACAAGTTGCATGGCACAAGAATGTCCAGGGGTGAGAGTGTGACATCTTACTTGTCTAGACTGACAGAGGTCAAGGGAAAGTTGGTTATTGTTGGAGAGACAATTGTTGACGAGGAGCTAGTGTGTATAGCCTTGAATGGATTTTCAAAGCACTAGGAGGTCTTTGTCAAGTGTATTATGGGCTAGGATCACCTACTTGACTGGGGAGGCTTTGGGATGATTTCGTCTAAGAGGAGATCCAGGAAAGTGGTTAGCAGGGAGATCAAAGGAAGAGGTTCAAAGAAGAGGAGAACCTTGCTTTGGCAAGCAAGGGTAAACAAAAGACCAAAAAAGGGCCAAGCAAGGGGCCCTCTTCTAAGGGTGAGAAGACGAGGGAACCACACAAGGTTAAATGGTTTGCATGCCATTATATGGGTCACTGTGCCAGCCAATGCCCGAATAAGAAGAAGGGCAAGCAAAAGAAGCAAGTTGATGCTACTGCAAAAGTGGACGAGTTTACAACATGGTTTGACAATGAATTTTTGCTCATTGAATGTTTCTTTAGTTCAGTTACCACTAGCATGTGGTACATTGACAATGGGGCTTCTTGCCATATGATGAGTGTCAAAGAGTATTTCAACAATTTGAAAGTTGAGTTGGATTTCTCCATAGAGCTTGGAGACAATGTCAAGTACGATCCAACTAGTATTGGCATAGTTAAGTTTGAGAGGGAGTTTGACAAACCCTTATGGTGGAGGACGTGTTGTATGTTTCGAGTATGACAAAGAACGTGTTCTCAGTTGCTATCTTGGAGGACAAGGGTTACATTGTGACCTTTGACAAGGGTTAAGAGTATATGCGGCCCAAGAACTCCAAGACAACTAAAGTAACAGGGATCAAGAAGGGCAACTTGTTTTGATTGTAGTTTGAGCCAACACATGCATTGGTGAGTTGTAGCAAAGGGTTGGGAGAGTTATGGCACAAGAGGATGGTACATCTTCATCATGGAGCATTGAATGTGCTCAGGGAGATAGTGACAGGGCTGCTAAAACGGAAGGTCGAACAACATGAGGTGTGCAAGGGTTGCTAAAGATGCCAAGACCAATTTTCCAAGTACTGACACTAAGTCCAAAAGGATTATGGATCTAGTACACTCAGACGTGTGTGGGCCCATGTCATTAGTATTCTTGAGTGGGTACTAGTATTATGTGACCTTCATTAATGACTTCTCCAGGAAGACCTGGATCTATTTCATGAAAAATAAGGACAAGAGGTTCAGTAGATTCAAGGAGTTAGGTAGATTGACATTAGGGGAGGCATTTACATGGAAGAAACCAGATTTGGGACACATTTGAAACTTTGGGTGATTTGTGTATTTCCATGTTCCCAAGGAGAAAAGGACAAAGTTGGAGGCTACTGCAGAGAAAGGTATCCTCGTGGGGTACAATGAGACTTCAAAATCCTATCGTGTTTACATTCTGCTCTTAGGAGGACAATAGTGCGCAGGGATGTGAAGTTTGAAGGAGAGAGAACTATTAGGAAGTTTGGCAACATGAGCTCTACAGTTGAGGTTTAGGAGGAGCAGGCACCAAGCAGAGTGAGTAGGCCAAGTAGAGAGATCATGAGTCAGGACGAGGAACATGGGATTCCTCACACCTAACCCTAGACTTTAGGGACAAGAAGGAAGCATGCAAAGTGGGAAGAGCAGACATTGAGAGAGGCTTAAGAGTCTGTTGGTGCTTCGAGATATTCTGTCAGATAGAGCAAGGCTCCTTAGCGTTATTCCAGATATATGGCGTTGATGAGTGAACTAATTGAGGCTTAACCTGCCAACTTTTAGGAGGTGTCCTAGCATCAAGTGTGGATGGATGCCATGGTGGAAGAATATTCTTCCATCATGAAGAACAACATATGGGAGGTTGTGCCACGACCAGTGGGTAATTCATTGGTTGGTTCCAGATGGGTGTACAAAATCAAGCATGTGGCAAATGGCTGCATGGAGAAGTCCAAAGCCCATTTTGTGGCTAAGGGCTATTCATAAAAGGAAGGGATCGATTATGACGAGACCTTCACTCTAGTAGCCAGATACTCATCCATTAGGGCTACCATTTCTATAGCAGCGCAAATGGGTTGTAGGATTCACTAGATGGATTTGAAGATGACCTTCCTCAATTGTATTATTGAGGAAGAGATCTACATAGAGTAGCTAGAGGGTTTCAAGGTGCATGGGAAGGATTCCCATGTGTGTAGGTTGAGGAGAGCATTGTATGGGCTCAAGCAGGCTCCCCAGGTGTGATATGCACAAATATTAACAGTTATTTTAGAGTGTGGGCTTCACCAAGAGTGAGGCAAATCTGAACTTGTACTACATTCAGGTGAAGAGTGAGCCTCTCATATTGGTGTTATATGTTGATGACCTGTTTCTCACAGGATTTGAGGAGCTCATAATGCACTACAAGTGGGATCTTGCAGAAGAGTTCAAGATGAAGGATTTGGGGTTGATGCACTACTTTTTGGGATTGGAGGTGTGGCAAAGAGAGGGAGAGATTTTCCTTAGACAATGGAAATACATAGTTTGGATTTTGAAGTGTTTCAGGATGGATTGCAGACCCATGGCTACGCCACTCAGGACCAACTGGAAGAAGATCTATACTTCCAAATTAGAGGTAGTGGACCTTACCTTGTATAGACAGTTGGTTAACTCTCTCATGTATCTGGTCAACACTAGGCCAGGCATTTGTTTTGCAGTGAACACACTTAGTTAGTTTATGGTAGAACCTAAGCGAGTGCACTGGGTAGCTGCAAAGCATGTTTTGAGATATCTCTGAGGCCCAGTTGAATATGGGATGAGGTACATTCAATAGGATGGAGTGAAGTTGGATGGGTACACCTATGTGGATTGAGCAGGTAGTACAACTGATAGGAAGAGTACTTCTGGGTGCAGTTTTAATTTGGGATCAAGAGCAATCTCTTGGTACAACAGGAAATAGAGGTTAGTTGCTCCGAGTTTTGAGTACATGGCTGCCAGTATGGCGACATCCGAGGTTATTTGGCTTCAAAAACCCCTTGTTTTTCTTTTTGATTAAGTGTTGGATCTAATTGTTATTAGTTGTGCTAATTAGAGTTGTATTAAACTCTGAGAATCTAGTATTCTATGGCCAACCAAAGCATATTGAGATCAAGTACCACTTCATCAAAGATTGTGTGTAGAAGGGGATAGTAAAGTTGTAGTACATCCCCACAGACGAGAAGGTGGTAGACATATTGGTGAAAGCCTTAATGAAGGGAAAATTTGTATTCTTCAGGGATAAGTTGGGTGTTGTGCAAACGACCTTCCTCGCTAAGAGAGAGCGTTAAGATTGTAGCTTGGAAGGTGATTCTGCATGGATCAGGTCATATGCAACAAATCACTTTAATTATCTCCTACGGAAGTAAATTAATGAATTCCTAAGTTAAGACTTTAGACGACAATTTAACATAATTTAATTGTTGGGCACCTTTTTACACAAGGGAAAATAGGTCAACGACAGATTAAGTCGTAGCCATTAATCTCAGCGAGTCGAGATCTAATCTCAACTGTTGAGATTATGGATTTTGCTTGAGATTAGGGTTTCATCTTTTTAATAAGAGGTTCGAGCAAAAGGAGATGCACATTCGATTTGGCACAAGTTGGAATTCAATGTAGTGCTGTGTTTGGTAGCGAGAGTGAGAAAACGCTGATTGAGCTAGCTAGAGTGAGATCAATAGAGAGGCTGAGTTTTTTGTTTGCTGAGAGGCCAAGTTTCTTTGTACGCAGAAGTTTTCTTTTGGTCGCCATGTGGTTCGTACAAGAGCCAAGTGAGAGAGAGATGGTTGAGATCTTTTGTTGGGTATCTGTTGGAACAAATTCTTGTAAGACTTATACAAAACATTTTTTTTCTGAAATTGAATAAGAAGCCCAACATTTCCTACTTTTGCCCACACGAGGGCTTCTAGGGTATATCTATGTTATTCTCTATTGCATGTGATTGGTTTCGAGTATTTTTTCTTCTTCTGTTTATTTGGTTAAAAACCTAGAAAACATTTTTTATTTTAGATCTGTGATTATTTGTTGGGGCAATAAATTTGTAACTCGGTTTAAAGAAATTAACACACATGGGGGAACATTTCCCCATGTCCCCATTTTAGGGAAATGTAGGGAAACATAGAGGGGGAAATCTCCCCATTGTGGGGGATGTGTTTCCCAAAGGCATAATTTTGGGCATCTACCTAGAAAAGGTGTGCTTCTAGGCATCCTCTCCAAAAAAGGGGTGCTCCAGGGCATCCCCCTATGAAAGGGGGACTTATGGGCATGTTATCCAAAATTTTTCTTGTGAAGGCTTAAAAAATAAAGAATTAAAAGGTAAAAATAATATATAAAAAACCTGCCTCGCTTTCACTTTTATTTAATTTTTATTCACTTTCAGCCCTTGATCATTTTATTTTCAATGTTCATTGTCCATTGTTAATTTTCAATTTTAACTTTTGAGTCTTGATTCTAGAAACTGATGACCTCAAACTAGGTTTTTGACTTGTCACTCTTGAGTGTCTACTATTTTTGAGTTTGAGTCATTTTGATTTACCATTTCAGACTTTAGTAACCATTTTTCTTAGTACCAACTAGATTCTAGAATGATGAATTTAAATCAATATATCGATATTTTACTATTTCTATTTCATTTATGGTTGATGAATTAATGTATTTCCTCACTGAATTTGAATATGAATCATGTTTGTATTATTTACAAATTTGACTTTAGTACTATTTTATTGTTTACTATTTACATTACACAAGGATGAATTTGCATGGATTGAATTGTTATTGTTGGGATTTTATCATTATTATTTATATTTTTAGGGATGGGGACGCCTATGCTAGGTACCTCAATGTCTCCCGCTCCCCTTGAATTTCACCAAAATTTGAGGGTGCTTTCATGTTTATTTTGGGTAGCATCGGATGTGCTCTAAGTCTCATATGCTGTGGAGAGGCTTAGACACATGTATTCCAGATAACCCAGAAATCGTTTAGTGAAATTCCATCCGGATTGTATTTTATTAAAATAATTAATTATTTTTAATGGGACCCTAAGTCTAAACTTAGGAAAATAAAATAATTAAAGGGTATTAATAGAATATGGGTGTGAATGTTCTAGTAAAGGCAGATCAAGTCAAAAGTTAATTTTAGCCATTGATTAGAGATCTAATCTGGGCCGTTGAAGTTTCAACGAGAAGACTTTAAGAATGGCTTGAAGGGTCATTTCGAAAACACATCGAAATGGAGAAAGAATCTAGAGATCAAAATTCTTTAGTGAGCAGTGCTCAGGGAGAAGATCGATTGAGAGGATGCTCAGAGAGAGGGGCAGAGATAATTTTTAGAAGGAAAAATTCCAGATCTAAAGAGTGCATAGGGAGAAGACAACATGAGCTACAGACAGCTACACAGAGTCAATGATGCAGAGATTATGCTGGGACTGCGCAGAGCTGCAGAGGGAGTTTTGTTTTCTGTGGAGGAGACAACAAAGGGTCAGTGCCAGTTCCCCGAGGACATTTTCAGAGGGCAGAAGATTCCAGTTTCCAGCCAGTAGTGAGTGCCAGTGCAGAGACAGAGAGAAACTACAGTTGTGACACAAAGACTACGTGGGTGATGCAGTCACTATTCAGAAGCAGTGCAGAGCAGCTTGTGTCAGGTGCAGGTCAATGCCGGAATCCCATGGTAGAGTGAGATTTGTCTCACAAGACTTTATTTGTCAGATTTTTCTTTATGATTTGTCAGGATCGACAATCATAAATTTGTACTAAGAAAATTTACTACATAATATTAAAACCCTCAGCTGCTGCACTGGTTTTCCCACATTGGGTTTTTTCCGGGGACAATTGTCCAAAAATAACAGTGTCCATGTTTGTATACTTGTGCTAGTATTTTTCTTGTACTTGTTTATTGTGAAGACTGCAGTGCATTTCATTTCGATATTTATCACAACATATGTTAAATAATTTGCTTCAGTTAGGCAATAGAAAAAATTTAATCAATTGCTGCAGTAGGATTCCGAGTAGCGGAATTTTCACATTTCACACGTCCCCCATTTGCATCAACTCGCTTTTGTGCCTCGTGTCCTTGAAGCTTGGTGGAACATTGGTATCATCACTGAAATTGTATTTAGCCAAAGGATAACAGATCCTTTTCTATAATGGAAATTGTATATTAGCTCCCGTTGTTCACATTTACCACTTTTATGGGTATTCCCACCGATAGTTCATTATATTTGATTTGCCTCGATATCTTGGAAAAGCCATTATAAGTTTCTAGTTACAAATTGTCAGGCTTCAAGTAAGGCTTGGAAGTATCAATTTCAGTCACTTAGAATGTGCTCTTAAGTGATTAACTGTCACGGTAGTGATATGGCACATGCATTTCATATTTTGTTGTTAGTTCACTGCTTATTTTTTTATTCAGGTTTGTCACATCATGTGATCTTGCATTTCTGAAATACTCACATTGAAGTTTTTTTGGTCGACGTTTTGAGCCATCAAGTGTGGCTCATCCTTAGGATAGAGATATGAAATCCGATCTATAGTAGAGAGATAAATAGGCGAGAGATGCGGGGAAAATGGAGACGTTAGGTAAATTTGAACTTTAGGAGGTCATAATAATCAAACGTTCACAATAATTAAAAAGAAATTAAAAGGTCAAGAATGCTAAGAAAATATAGATAAATAATTAATAAATAATAAAAGTAATAACAAACTAAAGCCAAATATTTAAATAGTTTAAAACAAAATCAATATGAAAAGGAAGAATAAAATATAAAAAAGGAAAAGAGTGATATAACCCTATTACATATATTAATCATACCTATCATTAAAAAAGAAAAAAAATCGTTATTAAATAATCCAAAGAATAAAATAAACTTTGACTTGGTATTAAGTATTGAAGGATGAACCATAGTAGTTGGTTTGAACGTCGACCAAAAAGAGTGATTATGTGATTAATTTGGAAAACATTCTCAAAAATAAAATGTGAATGGTTTGAAACGTCGAACAAAAAGAGTGATTATGTGATTAATCCAGAAAACATTTTCAAAAACAAAATGAATCACATAAGCCTAAAATCAGAAAGTATTAATATAATATCTGTCACATTTGTAGAGTTGAGGCATAGATGATAGCCTCTTCCCAAATCTAGAATTTTGGATGCAAATTTGGACCAGAGGAAGACGAGTAACCTTGATTTAAATTAGCACTAGCATAAAGTGGATCATGAATAGGACTGGACTAGTTCTTGGTAAGTTGGTCCATATCTTTCGTTGAGTTCTGTAGCTTAGAAGGTACTTCTAGTCTTGTGTCTTGACTAGAAGGACCTTGATTTGCCTCGTTATGAGCTTGCATTCGACATGCAGAGTGTGCAAGTAATTTGCATGCATATTGATGTATTTTATGTGACATGCATGACATGTGCATGTAAGGCAAGCTAAATTTATGACTCGTACTCGCGTTAAAGTAGAGAAAGCTAAAGATAGGACAGTTAACTAAAGTAAAGTCACTTATCTTCATTTAACTTGATGAGCTAATTTTTTCCGTCAATCTTAGCTTAGAAAAGTTATAAATTGAGCCTAATGTGAGATGCTAAGACACAACAACAACAGAAGATTGAGAGAGGCTTCTCAGTGAGCGTGTGTTGGGTCTGAGAGAGTGTAGTGAGGTTGGTGATCAGTTTTGTAATGTGTATTTTCTCAGTTGGGCCATTATCCTAGGACATGATCCCAAGTATGTTCTGTGATTAATTGATTAATGAAGAACTGTTGATTGGGAAAAAATATGTATATGTGTATGTGATTTAGATTGTGTTTTTGCTTTCGCTATATTTTATATTAGGAATCTGGCTGTGTATTTGTTCAGTTAATAATTGTTGGGAACCAAATATCAGGTGTTGGGTTTGAGAAATTCTAAGATGGTATTAGAGCAGAAACTCTGAATCAATCTCATAATTACTGGCACGGGTTCGTATCGAATCGGCGAGCTGGTTGGCTAGGATCATATGAATGGAAAAAAAAAATTGGGGCGAAGGGGATTTTTTTTTTTTACGGGCAAACTTTTGACAAGGATGCCTATTGGACTATGTTACGAGGCCAAGTTGGATTGGGTAGGAAATTTTAGCCTGTGGATGGAGCAGATTGTTTTGTTATTCAAGGAGCAGGAGTTGTGGGACATCGTGGAGAAATTTGTCCCAATTCCTACAGATCCTACTCAGTTGGTTGTGTTTAATAAGATAAATGTGGGCCAAGATAATAATCTTGGATTCCATTAGAGACCATGTTATGCCTCAAGTGACAGAGAAGAAGTATGCCTATGAGATGTGGGCATCCTTAACCAAGTTGTACCAAAGTACAAACCAAAACAAGAAGATGGTGTTGAAGGAGAAACTGAGAAATACCAAGCTGTCTGAAACTAACATTGTTGCATCATACCTAACCCGGATCTCCTAGATTAGAGATGATTTGGCCATTGTGGGGGAAACTATCGATAGTGAAGAGTTGGTTAGATCAACCTTAAGTGGATTTCCTCCGAAGTGGGATGCCTTTTTGATTGATCATCACACGAGAAAATCTGCCCAATTAGGATAAATTGTGGGATGACTTTGTATAGGAAGAGACAAGGAGACGTTCCAAAATTGTAGGCCAACATGATGAAAAGGATGATGAGAATTTTGCTCTTGCTAGAAAGGGAAAAGGTAAAAAAAAAGGGAAGTGGGGGATCTGCTTATGTGAAGGACACAAGAAAAATGAAGTGCTTTGTGTGTCACAAGACTGGTTACTATGCGAGCCAGTGTCCACACAAGGAGGAGGAGGAGGATGAGGTGACTGCATCAACATCAATTGAGATTGATGACTTTACAGAGAAGTTTGAGAAGCAATTTTCTCTAGTTATCTATGTTTTTGATAGTAGTACTATTGTGTATGAGGATAGTGGGTTATGGCTAGTGGACAATAGAGCATCCAGTCACATGATGGGGATGAGGTCAATGTTTCCCATATTTCAAAGTGAGGCTTAGACTGTAGTGTGTTTGGTGGAGCTAGCACGATGCATGTAGTGGAGAGGGTTGGATGTGTTAGATTCTAGCTAGATTCTGGAGGATTTTTGGAGGTGACAGGTGTGTTATTTGTTCCAAGGTTGATGGTACACGTGCTCTCAGTAACGGTCGTGGAGGAAGTTGGCTATAGAGTTTTGTTCTGAGATGGACACGTGCTTCTATATTTAGAGGGAACTACATTATATTCAGTTGTAGTGCTTGGCATCATACAGGGGTAATCATACAAGTTGCTGGGACATCCTATTGGTATATCCGAGGGGATCTTGGATACAGGAACAATCGGTTTCTAAGAGGGAGAAGGTGGCAAGGAAGAGTGATTCTTTAGGTACTGCCAGGAGCCTCATCTGGTATGATATGACATTGTTAGACGCTCAAGAGCAGGATCCTAGGAGCATGGTTGAGAGGAACAAGTCTTCAGATTAGATTCCGAAGCAGGTAGCAAGTCTTCTAGTTTAGAGGGAGCAACTACAATAGTGGATAACGTGGTGGTGTTGGAGACAAATCCAAGTGGAGGAGGTTCTTCCAGAAGTTCCTCCCTCGCTAAGAGGGAATGTTGTGTTTGTAGCTAGAAAAGTACTTCTAGTCTTGTGTCTTGACTGGAAGGACCTTGATTCACCTCGTTGGGAGTTTGCTTCAACATGTAGAATTTTCAAGTGAGTTGCACACATGTTGATGTGTTTCATAATTCATTCATGTGACATGCATAAGATGTGCATATAAGGCAAACTAAATTTATGTCTTGTACTTGAATTAAAGTAGAGAAAACTAAAGATAGGATAGTTAACTAAAGTAAAGTTACTTATCTTCAGTTGACAAGCTAATTTTGTCCGTCTATCTAAGCTTATAAAAATTATAAATTGAGCCTAATGTAAGGTGCCAAGACACAACAATAGCACAAGATTGAGAGAGGCTTCTTAGTGAGCATATGCTGGGTCCGATAGAGTGCGGTGAGGCTGGTGATTGTTGATTTGTGCTCTAGCCTTGTAATTTCACAAGCTAAGACACATGTATTCCATAATACCCATAAATGGTTTTGGAAAATTCCACTTAGAGATGGTTTAATTAAAATTATTAATTGTTTTTTAATGTTTTCTAACTCTAAACTTAGGAAAACTGATTAATTAAAGGGTATTAATTAAACTAAGTGTGAATCTTCTAGATAAAGTCATGGATCACCTCTAAGTTAATCTTAGCCCTTGATTATGTTTTAATCTTGGCCGTTGAAGGGTCAACGAAAGAATATAAGAAGGAGGTTGAGGGCCTATGGAAAATATATTGAGCACATTGAGCATTTGGCATTTTTGAGTTTGTGTGAGGAGACACAGCTTTTGATCAGATTCGAATCACTAGGGCAGGGTTTGCTAAGTGACTATGATTCAGTGATCAGATCCAGAAAGGGGCAGTAGCAAAAACTGGTCAAGAGGACCAGGAGTGCATTTCAGAGAGAGGCAGCACTTACGCAGAGAGAGACAACGCAGTTTTCTGAAGGGGTGACGCAGTCCTTGCAGAAAATCACGCAGAAGCAACATAGTGTCTCTTGGAATCAGTCTAGAGATAGCTAGAGGCCGGGGTTTCGAAGCCAGGAGGGCCAAAATCCAATCTCAGATCAACTAGATAAGTTGCAGAAAGAGGTGACGCAGTTTCTCAGGCTTGCCCACGCAGGCTTACGCAGTTCCAACGTAAGCATCCATGCAGAGGCAGAGAAGGGCTTTACCAGTGCTGTTTAGATCAGTCGGAGAATTGTAGAGTGAGGTATATCTCACAATTATAATTGATGTCTAGATTTCTCTGAAGGGTTTGCCGAATGTTGGCATCCTAGTTGTACTCAAGATTTTGCTGCTTAATAATACAAACCCTCATATCGCTGCACCGGTTTTCCCGAGTTGGGTTTTTCCTGGGACTTAGTCCAAAAATAACTGTGTAAAATATGGTTGTTTTTCATTACATTTTGTTGAGTTTGTTTCAGCACTTAGATTTATTCCGCAACATTATTTTTGTAGACTGCTTCAGTAATTACTTCGATAATTCAATGTAATGAAATAATTATCAAAATAATAGAAGTAATTCAGATTTGTTGCAGTAGGAATCTAGATCTATGATTTTTCACATGGTATTAGAGCTTATTCAAGCTGAAGTGCAGGAGAAACAAGAGTGAACCAGCAGATCAACACAGAAGAGACTGGGATCTGCGTAAGTATCAACAAACCCTCCTAGAGATTATGCTGTCCAAGCCATAAGGGCAATCCAGTGCAGAAAAAGGCTCCCTTTGAGAGAGTTGACAGAGGGGTAAGCATTTTTTCAGTTGCAGAAGAAGCAACGTAGTAGTGCAAGCGTAGCTGAAGGACGCAGTTACTGCACAACAGTATGAGCTGGTGCATAAAGCGTCAAAAAATTCTAAAAACACGGATTGGGGGATATCTTGATCTCAGAGAGTTTCTTACTCAAAGAAACTCAGTTTCTCCCGTGCAGCAGCAGAAGCAGTGACTTACTCCACAGGGAGTGCGTAAGTCCAGCTGAGTAGAGGGTTGCAGAGAGAAATCGACAGTTGAGGAGATGGCCAGCAACGGACTGCGTGACTAAGATAGATTGGAGGGTGCCTCCAACTATGTCATTTGGAAATCAAGGATTGAGTTTCTCCTTGATGAGCATGATCTGAAAGCCCTCATAGAGAGCGCATGTGCAGAACCTTTGGATGCAACACATCTGAGACAATTCAAGAAGAATATGGCAAGATCCAAGTGATTGATCTTGGATGGTGTGAAGGATCACATCGTACCTCACATAGCAACAAAAGGTATCGTACATATTATTTGTGTAGACTGCTTCAGTAATTACTTCGGTATTTCAATGTAATGAAATAATTATCAAAATAATAGGAGAAGTAATTCAGACTTGTTGCAGTAGGAATCCAGATCTAGGATATTTCACAGTGATCTGTTTTGTAATCTGTATTTTCTTAGTTGGGCCATTATCCTAGGACGGGAACCCAAGTAAGTTGTGTGATTAATTTATTAATGAAGAACTGTTGATTAGGCATAAATTCTTTATGTGTATGCGATTCAGTTCGAGTTTTTGCTTCCGCTATATTTTTTGTGTTAGGAATCTGGCCGTGTTTTTGTTCAGTTAATAGTTGCTGGGAACCAAATACCAGGTGTTCAGTTTGGGAAGTTCTAACTTCACTTAAAAGTTGAGATATTGAAACTTTTCATTCAGATCTTTTGTATTTTTAGTTTATCCAGTGATCAGCTAATCAGTATGAATGAACTGTCTAACCATACAGCCATTATGTGGTTTTATCTAATACCTTAGAAGAAATAATGTGTCACTGTTACATCCCGGAGATTACCAATCAATTTCTGCTGATTGTAGAGTTGTCAACTGAATCTACTAGCTGTGGATAAAATAAAGATGGATGCAAAGAGTAAATAGGTGCTGCTGCAGTTTCATTTTTGTTGATATTCAATCTTCCTAGGACATTTTGGGCTAGCACTGTTGATTGTGTGATCTGGTTCTTATCTTGCCATTGCCATAATGGCTTCTAACTGGATTGGCATGTCTATTGTGGTGAGCTTGTCGTATTAGCATTGGCCTCTTTTTCTCTTTACAATAGCTTATGTTTCATTTTTCGAGGATGGTCTTTGGGTGCTATAAAGCTTCTGTGGAGTTATTATATAAGTTGTAGTTTAGTATTATTCCTTTAGAGTAAGTTAACTTTCTCCATTTGGCTAATCATTGATTTTTCTTCACGAGTTACTTGTGTTGGCAATTTGTAAACAGTTATCTTATTGTTTATTCATACTCTCAATGCTTTGTGGTTGGTAAGACTTTGCCATCTCCATAGAAAAGAAGCTCTATTACTAGGTTTGCTAGAATCTTTCCTGAACACCTTGCTACTAGTTTGTTGCTGTAAATTTTAAATATGGTAGGTGATAGTGATTGTCCTTATTTCTTTGATCTTAATATCAATTTTCTAGTTTCCATTTATTCCTACGTGTATGTTGTACATGTATGATTTTGATGCTTCCATTATATGGCATGTCAACTGAGCAAAATCAAATCGTGTCTTGAAATTTAAGTTAATTCTATGCTCTTTGCTTACTTGGTTTTGTTGAAATTAGGGATATAATATTCACTTTTAAAGACAGCCAACCTTATAATGTTTCATTATTATACATGTAGAATTGGCTAAGACCGATCTTATACACAGTCTCAAAACTCTTTTGGGGAAAACACTCTACCTTTGATTTGGGTATATATGTACATGCATGCCTCATTGTATGTCTCAATCAAGTGATTCATCCGTTCTTAATAAAGCAATTTACCTAAGGGCACCATAAAGTGTTGCACTGTCTCTTGTGCTTGGGTTTCTCCCTCTCTAGAACACTTGTTATTGGTTTATTTTTCTCTCTCTAGGCTTGCACTTATTTTGTTTCATATATTTTCAAGTGTTCCACTGCGCTAGTGCTGATTATTTGTTCTCTATATTGCAAAATTAGGGGTCATGTTGGTTCCATTCAATTTTGTCACTATCTCTTGTGAATCTCAACATGGCATTAGGGTGGGTGTAAATCCCACTCGATTCAGCAGCAGTTCTAGAAAATTTTGGCTAGTGGAATTTATTAGGGCTTCTTTGTGACTGCACAACTGGGTTTTGTGGATCAACTCTTTATATAGGGTTCCCTATGGTTTTTTATAAAATTTAAACCCTCCTTCAAGGGCAGTGCATTTTTTCTTCCTTTGTTCTGCAGTGAGATGTAGCACATTGCAGATTTTTCGGAAGAAGTTGGTACTGCTCTTTCCCTCTTGTGTCTATCAAGAAACTCTAAACTTTGAAGACTTATTTTCCTGTATATGGAGGCTTTTTCTTTGTGCCATTGTTGAATCCAGTGGACTAAAGTGGATGTTTGCCTGATTTTATGGGGCTATTTATAATATTTAGACAGATCAAATGCCTGCCCTTCTTAGGAGCAAGGGTTTGTGGATGTACCTTGGTCTTGGAGAAATTCCTTACAGCTATGACCTCATAAGTCTAAAGAAGGATGAACCTATCGGGCTAATCAACCTGTATGATGAGCCAGATTTGGTTCATCACACCAAAGACAGCAAAAGTGCAAAGGAAATCTGGTATACCTTCAAGAATCAAGACACACTTTGATTTGTGTTTAGATCCCATGCCTCAATAGGTCATTAGATCCTCTGTGCTTTAATTTTTGAAGACCTGGATAGCATCGAAATCCCGTGAGATGAATAGTTTGTACATCAAACAAAAAGAAACCATGTCATAATATGAGGATCAGTGTAATGCAAGGCATGACTAGAAACAACAATAAATGATGTTTTAGAACGAATTGAATAGGCCTTGTCTTTTTGTAGCTGGGTTCATAGTCAATCTCTGAGAGCCAACTTTAACTGTGAACTTATATAACCAACCTGAGGGTTGGCCTACACAAGTAAGAGGATTACTATAATTTCATTATTTTTACGTGAGATTTGGTTATACTAGAAGCCTAGAAGTGATATCAAAGTTTTGCTTATGTCAGTTTTTGGAGGGAGTAAGGTCAGACCGAGGTCAAACCCCAATTACAAGAAATGGCGGAGTTGCCGAACATTCCCAGGTCAAACTTTAGCTCAGCATAGAAAACAGGAAGAATTGCCTTGGTGAGTCGGACTCGCTGGAAAGTTTGACTTGCGGTTCAAACTGTGACCCAGAAGTACTTTTTGAGTTTTTCACGGTTTAGTGTGTTTGAATTCTGATCCCGATGAAAAACTCAGCGTGGCCCTTTATAAGTTTATTTAAAGCCAAACAGGGAAAAAATTGCCACTCTGCAGAAAATTTCTAAAGTTTTTCCCAAGTCTAATTCTTACCCTTCAGCCTTGCCAAGTTTTTCACTGAGTTGAGTTTTGTGACACTAGGTGAATATTGAACTTGAGAAAGGATTGGTTATAGTTTGTTGCTCATTGTGGTTTCGGATATCTACATTCTTTATATGTTGTATAACATGCTTAGAATATTTTATAAGAAGCGATATTTTTTGTTATAAATGTCGGCATTGATAATGCACTGGCATAATGCTTTTGCAGATGGAAGTTCAAATTGGTTGCCAGAAAGTGATCTTCAATGCTGTACAGTGGATAAACTCAGATCTCTTTTGAAAGAAAGGGGACTGCCGACAAAAGGAAAAAAGGTGCGAGTACTGCATGTGGATTAATCGATAACCTAATTAACGAACATTGTCTGCATGACATCCAAAAAATGCAAAACATATTCAAAATTCACAAATTTTCACAGTTTTAAGCAAGTTTTGTTCTCTTTATCTTTTACCCAACCGGAAAGTTTTATAGAAGCTATTTGTTCCATTTCTTAGTCTCTTTATTCTGTTATTTTAGTGTCTTCAAGTGTTCTCTATAATTTTGTACAAATTCAACGTGTGACCATGTAATTTGTGATTTTTTCTGCAGGACGAACTCATTGCGCGCTTGAGGCGGTAGGATTTTTCAAGAGTATCACAAAATTACGGGCTCATCTAAATGTTCGTTGTCCCTTCATATTGAATTTTATACCATATGTCATTTGGATTTAAAAAAAGCCAATGAAATTGATATTTTAACCCTCTCATTGGGATGATGTACAATAGTAAAAAGGGTCTTGGTTTTCTATACTTTTTATCTGGCACATATTGCTCAGATAGTGATGTGCCTTTTTGTCTTGTCATATATTTTTATCATTGTTTTCTTTTCACATTGCCAAATTCTATAACTGAATTGCTATGAACGATTTATGGGCCGCAATGACTTAATGTAGTTAATGTGTTTTCTCTTTAAACTCATTAATTGGGGTCAGCTGCTTTTCAAAATTGAAATTTCGGACTATTGCTATCTTTTGGAAGACAGTCTAGTTTGGTTTGACTGTAGCCTTTAACCCTCTCATTTAACGAGGAGACTTCAATATATGCATTTTGAAAGTGGTCCATATGGAAAGTCTAGTTCCGTCCCACTAGCTTCCAAGAAGGGCAGACATGAACGATTAATTTGTTTGTTAACTGTGTACATACTACATAATATATGCAAGGAATAAATATTCCCCGAACTGAATATTTACTATTGAGTTGAAACCATAGAGTGGCAGGTACAACTCTTGGATAATGCAATGTATCATACTAATCCGGGGTTCTGTATTTGAATGGTATTATGCTTGGTCTCAGCAAATGCCAAAAATTAGTTTTGGGATGTGGTAAGTTTTCTTCTTTTCGACCTGATGTCTGGACTGATAGATTCTTGTGCACGTAGTTACTGCAGCATTTATATTCATTCTGCATAAATACATTTATGCACATCAAGGTTTCATCATGCAATTTATGTTGACTTTGACAAAAGGTATTATTTGAAATCTGGTTCCTCACATATTTTGGATCTCTGAAATAGATCTGTTTTTTAAATCTTCTTGGAGATGCTGCTTACAGCTGTAAAGCAGCCATGTTATGAAGGGCATTGCTGTGTTGTCAGAATAAACCACGATTTGCACCTGATTTTATCTGCATGCATTTGGGGGTTTTGGACCTGTGTCTCAATATTATACAAGTTCAATTACCTCACAACTTGCTGATAGACCACACTGCAATTTCACCTGTTTTCACCAAATTGCACATGCAGCAATTTGTGTGATTGTGACAAGGGATCCAAACTTACGAATCTTGGGAGTTACAATTTACATGTTTTCAATATAAATATTAAAAATTAAAAAATAGCTAATAACCAAGCATCCATTCATTCATTCACTCACTGCACAGGATTCATTAATCAAATTAGGGTGCCGCACATAATCTCTTCTCCGGTTGTGGACATGATGTTGAGTTTCCACTATTATATAATGCTTTTGTGCATTCATAATACAATTCTATTGACTGCGATGTATGAAGAATCTCATCTATTTCAGATCAGAGAAATATTTTGATTTAAAAGATGTTCCAAGTTGTTTTATTTAGTCTATAATGTTGAAATTTGTGTTAACTGTAACACCTCTAGGATGACCTTTTGTATGTATCGTACATATTATATTAGGCTTGTGAATTAGGATATGTTGGGTCTGCTACCTGCCAAAATGGGTAACCCTGCCAAAATAGGTAACCCTATAGGAGAAAACTTTCCTAGATTATGGGAGAAAACTTTCCTTGTAATAATCTAGGGTAAAGGTTCTTATTCAAACTAGGGTTTTTCAATAGAAAAGTAAGTCACTTATTTACACCACAATGAATATTATTTCATATAATATACAATCATTTAACAACAGTAAAATGCATGAATAATCAATAGCAATATGACATCCCTCAAGTCCAAAACATTGGTCAATATTCCTCTAATAATTGTTGTTTTTGCAAATGTAAATAACTAGATCCACTGATAAAACAATCTAGCCGAGCTCTATTGATATCTACTCTATTCTAATAAATGTTGTTTTTGCAAATGTAAATAACTAGATCCACTGATAAAGCAATCTAGCCGAGCTCTATTGATATCTGCTCTATTTGTGTACCGAACCTGGACTGTTCTATGCTAATTTGTTGTTTTGTTGTTTTTGCAAATGTAAATAACTAGATCCACTGATAAAACAATCTAGCCGAGCTCTATTGATATCTACTCTATTCTAATAATTGTTGTTTTTGCAAATGTAAATAACTAGATCCACTGATAAAACAATCTAGCCGAGATCTATTGATATCTACTCTATTCGTGTACTGAACCTGGACTGTTCTATGCTAATTTGTTGTTTTGTGATGATAGTTACAGTAGGTGCAGTCACCTCTTGAGGGTACCCAACTCAGAAGATGGTGTCTGTCCACAGTCACGTCTTTAAATAACTCGTTCTTTAGATAGTGAGCCACATTTGAGTTAGATATCCCTGTTACAAGTCTGGCTGCCCTTCTGTGGGAATTCTGAAACCCAATAGGGCTGAAATACTGGCTCACTGCTTCAGATAGTTTGGTTCTGTTATCATTTTGACTCACTGTTTCAGATCTGAAATTCGGCTCTAAGTCTGCGGCCTGTTGAGAAATCTAGGGGCAACAAGATGAGTGATTTCTCTTATTTGATATCTGTTTGTGATGTATTTTTACTTTTCTTGTTTAGTTTCTTCTTTCATTTGATTTTATTATTATTCTCTTCATAAAAAAACTACCAAACTATAAAGAATGATAAGACGAAGGACACAAGATATACGCGATCAGCCAGGGCAATTCTTGACTTGTCTGCAACTACTGCAATTCTTGCACGTGTGTGTGGATTATGGTTAGAACGATCTCTTATTTCCTTTGCTTGGTCATCTCCCTTCTCTTCATCAATTTGGCCTTCAGATCAAGTTATAAGTAGCCCAAACTTTAACTGTAATTTGTGATCTTTCTGCAATTGTATGAAGCCCTAATTGCCTCGCACGTGTGGAGCAGAATATCCTAGAAAACAAACCCACAAGTGCTTCGATCTGAATCTTCCTTCTATTTCTCCTTATCTTCGCTTGAATTTAGACTTCCTTTTTCTTCCTTGATCAAACTTTCTTGATTTACACTCTTCTAATAATTGTTGTTTTTGCAAATGTAAATAACTAGATTGTTAAATTTGGACAACTAGGTCCAAACTCCATGTTGTGATGCTCGGATTAAGTGGCTAATATTTTTTTTGGATTCCTCTTTTGGAGAGGTGTAAAATCCATATAAAATATATCTTAATCCGATGAGCAGAACATTTATTTTGAATTTATTATTTATAATAAATTATATGTGCAGGTCGGCCTTAAGGTTTCACACCCCCAGCGGATGTGTCACACACCCCAATGATGGATATAAATACAGGCAAAGTTGGAGAGCATTTCACCACAACTCAACACACATCTTCTTCTCTCATCTGATTTAGTACGAGCTCCTTGGAGGACAATTTCAGCCCACACGTGTGAAGAAGAAGGACGAATCTGTACGGCCAAGAAGAAGGACGAAAATTCTGCAGCTAGGGTTTTCAAGGAAGTTTGACCAGCGTTGACTTTGGTCAACGCATGGTCCGAAAGGGTTGAATTTTGTTGGAGAATTCGATTTTGGGAGGCCGTACACTTTGGCACAGAAATCGAGGTCAAAAGGTTGACCGAACTTGTTGCTGCGTTGACTTTTAGCTTGCTGCCTTGCGTTGACTTTTCTGGACAGCGTTGACTTTTTTGGAGTTGACTTGGGTTGACTCGGTAGCTGATTTGAGGATTGTTGTGACACATTCTGGGTTGGCTGATCAAGGAGACTTTGCTGGTTGAAGCATCCTGTTGACCGCCGTAATGCACCATCACATTTTTCTGTTTCTGGTTTGTCTTCTATAAGATCCACTTATATGTTCTATCAGCATTTTACTTAACTATTTGTGTGATTGCTGTAAGAAAAGTAAAGTTGCTTCAAGCATAGAACATCTCAAAAATTTACATGGTATCAGAGGGAAGGTGAAGACAAGCCCTATCTTTAGCAATCACCATCGGAGGAAATGGGTTCCACAAGTTTTGAATTGAAGGAGAATGACAAGCTGACTGGAAGGGATGAC
Organism: Pinus albicaulis; assembly: GCA_034641835.2. NCBI lineage: Eukaryota > Viridiplantae > Streptophyta > Pinopsida > Pinales > Pinaceae > Pinus > Pinus albicaulis. The sequence goes on along the minus strand of CM076580.1, from coordinate 1,557,149,201 downwards.
TTCCATGCCTGGAAGATGATATTAGATCTCAAATTGGAAGACCATGATCTCTTGGATCATGTGCTGGGTAAGATTCAAGAACCTCCATCCAATGCTACCGCTGCTGTTAGAAACAAGTATAAGAAGGGAGAGATCAAAGCAAAGCTGATGATCAGGGAATCCCTTCATAAGAGTCTGGTTGCCTATATGTCTGAACTAGGCACATCCAAGGAGATGTATGATAAATTGATCCTTATGTTCAAAGTAAACAATGTGAACCAAGTGCTATTCCTCAAGAATAAGTTGAAGAATATGAAGAAGGGCCGGGATGAGTCTGTTCAAACTTACTTTCTGAAATTGACCGAAACAAGGAACAATCTGCTAGCTATTGGGGAGACAATAGCTGATCGTGAGATGGTTCTCACCGCACTTGGAGCACTCCCATATGAATGGCAAGTATTCACAACTACCATTCTCAACAATAATACCATTCCTAACTTTGATGAGCTTCTGTCTAGATGTATGCAAGAAGAAACAAGGATGAAGGAATTCGATAATAACAGAAATGCTGCCTATGGTGCTCATTCCCGAAAGAAGAACTCTAGTGGTTCTAAGGACAAAGGAAGAACGAGGACTCAAGAGAAGAAGGGTAAATGTTTCACCTGCCATAGGCCTGGTCACTATGCTAGAGAATGCCCCTTCAAGAAGGATTCTCTCGATAGTGATGATAACAACAACAACCGAAGGAATGGGAATCGAAGAAACGACAAATCCAAAGGAAAGAGGAAGGCTCACTTTGGTGGAAACAATCAACCTTCTAAAAGGTCTAGGAACACCGGGTATGAGGAGTCTAATGCTGTTGATAAAAGAAATGAGTATATTTTTGTATCTGCTCTCTCTGCTACATCTCCACCCGACACTATGGATGTCTGGCTAATCGATAGTGGTGCCTCAAGACACATCACTGGATTCAAGGAAGCACTCTCTGACATGGTTGAAAGGGATACTAATCTGGAAATTATCCTTGGAGATAATACCACATATCCCGTGAAAGGGACAGGGACTGTGACCCTCCACTTGTCTCAAGGACAAGTCCTACATTTGCAAGATGTACTCTATGTACCAAAATTGAAGAAGAACCTTGTGTCTATATCAGCCATGGAAGACAAAGGATTCAATGTAACATTCTCTGATGGAAAGGTGCTCATGTGGAAGAAGAGCTTCAAGGAAGCTATCTCGATTGGTTTTTAAATTAGCTGCCGGAGTTGGAGGTACGTGGACAGCCAATGACATGTGATATGATCAGAAAAAACCGAACTATGGCACGAAGATTTGGACACCTTCATTACAAGGCCCTTCACGAGAAGCAAGGAAGGTGGTGGCGGATGCTGACTTTGGAAATCTCGAGCTAGGTGTATGTAAGGGGGCATGCTGAAAACATACAAGGGGACCTTTCCCCTCAAGTGTCACAAAGACATACGATATTTTTAGCGGGTCCATTCGGTCTATACGGTATGTTTGGCGTATCCCTGGGGGGATGTTCTTACTACATGACATTTACTGATGACTTCTCTCGCAAAACCTGGATATACTTCTTGAAGAAGAAGGATGAGGCTTTCATGTGGTTCCGTGCCTTCAAAGCCTTGGTGGAAAATATGACCGGAAAGAAGATCAAGATTTTGAGGACTGACAATGGCACTGAATATGAGTCAAATGAGTTCAAAGACTTTTGTAGAGAAGTTGGCATTAAGAGGGAGACTACCACTGCATATACTCCTGAGCAGAATGGTGTTGCTGAACGCAAGAATAGGACTATTGTGGAAGCCGCCCGTGCCATGCTATGTGACCAGGGTCTACCGAAGTTTCTGTGGGGAGAAGCTGCAAATACTGCTGTGTACATTCAAAACCGATGCCCTCATTCCGCTCTGGACTCCAAAACTCCCGAAGAGGTTTTCTCTGGTAAGAAACCTGATGTCTCACATTTTAGAAATTTTGGATGTCCTGTCTATTTTCATGTGCCGAAAGAAAAGAGAAGTAAGCTGGATGCTACTGAGAAGAAAGGAATGTTTGTGGGCTACAGTGAGACTTCTAAGGCATATAGAGTCTATGTACCTGGTCAAAGGGAAGTAGAGATAAGCCATGATGTCACTTTTGACGAAGATGCTTCCCTGAAGAAAGTAGTAGATCTTCCCAGATCTGAAGAAAATCATGAAGAAAGGCCTGGAAATCAAGAAGAACCGCAGGATGAGACAATGCCTGATATTGAAGGACCAATGGACCCTATTGATCCATCTCCTTCACTGGAAAAGAGACCATCATGGCTCAGGGACACCCTCGAAGATGCTGAGGGTCATGCTGCCCCAAGGGGGACATTCCGAGAAAGCAAGAAGCCGTGTAGATACCAAGGGTATCTAGCTGCCATGAGTACTATTGTACAATCTGAACCTGGATCTTTTGAGGAAGCCGTAAAGCATCAAGTTTGGAAGGATGCTATGCACAAAGAATATGAGTCCATAATGAAGAATGATGTCTGGGATGTGGTCCCGAGACCGAAGGACAAATCTGTTGTCACCGCGAAATGGCTCTACAAGATCAAACATGGATCTGATGGGAGTGCTGAAAAGTTCAAGGCAAGATTTGTTGCCGTGGCTTCTCTCAAAAGGAAGGAATAGACTATGATGACATATTTGCACCTGTGGCACGATATACCACCATTCGATCAATCATAGCCCTTGCTGCTACGCAAGGATGGAGTCTTCATCGGATGGATGTCAAGACCGCTTTTCTGCATGGTGCAATAAAAGAAGAGGTGTATGTAGAACAACCTCTGGGATTTGAAGTTTAATTTCGAACTCTGTATCTGCGCCAGGGTTGAAGAAAGCCTCTGGGTTGGCAAGCACCAGGCTTAGTGCGAGAGGATGGATAGTTACTTGATGAGGCCCAGGCTTCCTCGAAGTAATGCTGATCCGAACTGTAGTTTCAGGTTGTGCGAAGCCTCACCACGTTCTAGTCATTGTATGTGGATGACCTCTTTAAAGCGGTCTTTGACCCTCTCATTCATCAATAAGAGGGAGCTCGCTGGCGAGTTCGAGATGAAGGACCTTCTAGAACATTCACTGCTTCCTGGGCTGAGTGCAGAGAGACTGGAGATTTTCCTTTCTCAAGGAAAATACATTGTGAAGCTTCTGGAAAGATTTGGTATGGTGGACTATAAGTCCGTGTCGACACCGATGGAACTCAACTTTAAGAAGTTGAGTGGCAGCGCTGCTGGGCCTATCTTGGCCAATCCTACTGAGTATCGTCAACTTATAGGAGCTTTGATGTTCTTAGTGAACACCCGACCAGATATATGTTTTGCAGTGAACACTTTGAGTCAACAGATGGTTGAGCCTCATCACTTTCACTGGGTTGGTGCCAAGAATCTTTTGAGATATCTTCGGGGCACGATAAACCATGGGCTGAGATACACTGCCGGGAGTGTGATACTCCGTGGATATATTGATGCCGATTGGGCTGGCAGTGTGGTGGATCGTAAGAGCACATCTGGATGCTGCTTCAATCTTGGTTCTGCTTCGATCTCATGGATGAGCGAAGCCTTGTCATGGCTTTGAGCAGGAATGAAATACATTGCTGCTAGTATGGCCTGTTGTGAAGCAGTTTGGTTGCGGAAGCTCTTTAGTGAGTTGTTTGGACATGTGCTAGATACCACTGTGATACTCTGTGATAACCAGAGTGGGATTCGTATGATTGAGAATCCTGTGTTCCACGACCGATCCAAGCATATTGATATCAGGTACCACTTTATCCGGGATATGGTACAGCGAGGCGCCGTAAGGCTCGATCATATAGGAACTGATGAGCGGGTCGCGGATATTCTCACTAAGCCCCTGGGGAAGGTCAAGTTCCTAACCTTCCGTGAGAGTCTTGGTGTCGTGGAACGACCCTATGATGTGGGTCCTGTTGGACGATGAGCTCTGGGAGCTCTGGGGGGCTTTGGGGATAGCTTCTCGGAGCTATAAGCACTCATAATGCTTGTGCCCCACCCTTGTGATTATTGAGCTGGTTCGCCTCTCATTTATCTGTGCCCCGTATGCATCCTACCCATTGAGTTCAGGGCTCATGGGAAGTACCTCTCATTTGGCCAATGAGGTGGGAAAAGCTAGAGACTAGTAGCAAAGACTGATGGACGCATCAGAGATTGCCGTACTCTCTATCTAGGATGGTACGGTCCAACCACTTGATCTGGGATCAAGTCTAGTGAGGTCTCGGACCTCCGCCTGACTTCGGGTCAGATGAACCAACTTCGGGTTGGTTGGAGACTCTTTGTGAGTTTGATAGAGGTTTCGGACCTCTGGGCTGAATTTGTCAGCCGGGGGATGATGTCTTTGTGACTGACCCACTTCTGTTCTGAAATAAAGAGGCCAGCAAAGCAAGTTACGGCGGGATGACGCACGATGTTTGATTGCATTGATGGATGGAGTTCTCCCTAGTTGAGAGGGAGTGTTAAATTTGGACAACTAGGTCCAAACTCCATGTTATGATGCTCAGATTAAGAGGCTAATATTTTTGTTGGATTCCTCTTTCGGAGAGGTGTTAAATCCATATATAATATGTCTTAATCCGATGAGCAGAACATTTATTTTGAATTTATTATTCATAATAAATTATATGTGCAGGTCGGCCTTAAGGTTTCACACCCCCAGCGGATGTGTCACACACCCCAATGATGGATATAAATACAGGCAAAGTTGGAGAGCATTTCACCACAACTCAACACACATCTTCTTCTCTCATCTGATTTAGTACGAGCTCCTTGGAGGACAAGTTCAGCCCACACGTGTGAAGAAGAAGAAGGACGAATCTGTACGGCTGAGCTGAAGGACGAATTTCTGCAGCTAGGGTTTTGCTGGAAGTTTGACTAGCGTTGACTTTGGTCAACGCATGGTCCGAAAGGGCTGAAAATTGTTGGAGAGTTCGATTTTGAGAGGCCGTACACTTTGGCACAGAAATCGAGGTCAAAGGGTTGACCAAACTGTTGCTGCGTTGACTTTTAGCTCGCTGCCCTACGATGACTTTTCTGGACAACGTTGACTTTTTTGGAGTTGACTTGGGTTGACTCGGTTGCTGATTGGAGGACTGTTGTGACACATTCTGGGTTGGCTGACCAAGGAGACTTTGCTAGTTGAAGCATCCTGTTGACCGCCGTAACGCACCATCACATTTTTCTGTTTCTGGTTTGTCTTCTATAAGATCCACTTATATGTTCTATCAGCATTTTACTTAACTATTTGTGTGATTGCTGTAAGAAAAGTAAAGTTGCTTCAAGCATAGAACATCTCAAAAATTTACATAGATCCACTGATAAAACAATCTAGCCGAGCTCTATTGATATCTACTCTATTCGTGTACCGAACCTGGACTGTTCTCTAATTTGTTGTTTTGTGATGATAGTTACAGTAGGTGCAGTCACCTCTTGAGGGTACCCGCAACTCAGAAGATGGTGTCTGTCCACAGTCATGTCTTTAAATAATTCGTTCTTTAGATGGTGAGCCACATTTGTGTTAGATATCCCTGTTACAAGTCTGGCTGCCCTTCTGTGGGAATTCAGAAACCCAATAGGGCTGAAATACTGGCTCACTGCTTCAGATAGTTTGGTTCTGTTATCATTTTGACTCACTGTTTCAGATCTGAAATTCGGCTCTAAGTCTGCGGCCTGTTGAGAAATCTAGGGGCAACAAGATGAGTGATTTCTCTTATTTGATATCTGTTTGTGATGTATTTTTACTTTTCTTGTTTAGTTTCTTCTTTCATTTGATTTTGTTATTATTCTCTTCATCAAAAAACTACCAAACTATAAAGAATGATAAGACGAAGGACACAAGATATAGGCAATCAGCCAGGGCAATTCTTGACTTGTCTGCAACTACTGCAATTCTTGCACGTGTGCGTGGATTATGGTTAGAATGATCTCTTATTTCCCTCGCTTGGTCATCTCCTTTCTCTTCATCAATTTGGCCTTCAGATCAAGTTATAAGTAGCCCAAACTTTGACTGTAATTTGTGATCTTTCTGCAATTGTATGAAGCCCTAATTGCCTCGCACGTGTGGAGGAGAATAACCTAGAAAACAAACCCACATGTGCTTCGATCTGAATCTTCCTTCTATTTCTCCTTTTCTTCGCTTGAATTTAGACTTCCTTTTTCTTCCTTGATCAAACTTTCTTGATTTACACTATCCTAATAATTGTTGTTTTTGCAAATGTAAATAACTAGATCCACTGATAAAAGATTCTAGCCGAGCTCTATTGATATCTACTCTATTCATGTACCGAACCTGGACTGTTCTATGCTAATTTGTTGTTTTGTGATGATAATTACAGTAGGTGCAGTCACCTCTTGAGGGTACCCGCAACTCAGAAGATGGTGTCTGTCCACAGTTACGTCTTTAAATAACTCGTTCTTTAGATGGTGAGCCACATTTGTGTTAGATATCCCTGTTACAAGTCTGGCTGCCCTTCTGTGGGAATTCAGAAACCCAATAGGGCTGAAATACTGGCTCACTGCTTCATATTGTTTGGTTCTGTTATCATATTGACTCACTATTTCAGATCTGAAATTCGACTCTAAGTCTGCGGCCTGTTGAGAAATCTAGGGGCAACAAGATGAGTGATTTCTCTTATTTGATATCTATTTGTGATGTATTTTTACTTTTCTTGTTTAGTTTCTTCTTTCATTTGATTTTATTATTATTCTCTTCATAAAAAAACTACCAAACTATAAAGAACGATAAGATGAAGGACACAAGATATAGGCGATCAGCCAGGGCATTTCTTGACTTGTCTGCAACTACTGCAATTCTTGCACGTGTGCATGGATTATTGTGAGAACGATCTCTTATTTTCTTCGCTTGGTCATCTCCCTTCTCTTCATCAATTCGGCCTTCAGATCAAGTTATAAGCATAGTTATTAAAACCGGCCGGTCAGGATGCTTGCCGGTCCAAACCGGTCAACAAACCCGGTCAGACCTTGCCTTTGACCTTGAAATAGCGGTTAACCAGTGCTAACCGGCCGGTTAAGGACGGAACCGGCTGCTTTATGAATAAACCGGCCGGAACATAAACCGGCCGGTTCCGTCCTTAACCGGCCGGTTAGTTGCTCTTCCCCCTACATGGACCCACGCACGGCTAGAGATAGGTTTGAGGGCTGATGTGGAGGTAAGGGGAGGGTTGTTTCCCTCCAAAAACACCCTCCCCAATCTTTTATAAGCAGGGGCAGCCTCTCCTTTGTCTCACACCAACTCATTCGCTGTTTGTGAGTTTGATTGAGAGCTTGGAGAGTGTTGAGTGTTTGCCGGAGCAGTGATCTTGGAGGCTTGGAGTTGGAGTTGGAGTTGGAGCTATCTTGGAGATAGTTTAGAGCTGTCAATAGCATTGGCATCTTCAAGAGGACGCTAAGGAAGCTAGTTTGCATTGCCAGGTAAGAATTTTTACTTGAAAAATCCATCATTTCATTGCTGTTCATGTATTTATTTTCGCATGTGTTTAGCTATTTTATTGCTCTCAAATCTCTAGTCCCATGCTATCAAATTTTGTATGTTTGAATGTGCATTTTGTTTCGTAAATTTAACCTTAGTTGTCCATTTATCTTAGCTGCAATTTTTTTTAAATGTCAGATTTATTTCCAAATTTCAATTATTTCAAGTCAAGATGCCTCCAAAAGCCAAGGGCAGTGCATGGACCCATTGTGATGTGGTTGAGGGAAAGATGGTATGCAAACTTTGTCAAAAATGTATTGGAGGTGGGGGTATTCTTAGATTGAAACATCACTTGGCTGGGATAAGAGGCAATGTAACGCCATGTGATGCACCTAAAGCAGTGTTAGGTCCGGTTAGGGCAGAATACCTTGCCAAGCTTGAAAAGTTTGAGGAGACTAAGGCTAGGGAGAAGGCCATCCAAGATGAAATTGCAAGGAAGAGGGAAATAGTAGAAATGCTGAGAGAGAGTGGGTATAAAAATGATGAGTATGATATTCAAGACTCCACTTCTATCCCTTCCACCAATAACCCCTTTCACTATGTTCCTCTTGTTGGCAAAAGATCAAACCCAACAAAGAAACCCAACCTCATGAGTTTTTTCTCATCCACTGCTAATCCCACAGCCACTGCCTCCATGTCCCAGCCAACTCCAAGTCGTCAACCCACTTTGGATCAACATTGGAAAAGACAATGCAAAGAAGCTTCTTATCAGTACATTGCTAGATGGTGGTATGATTCAGATATCCCATTTAATGCTGCTCGCTCACCTTATTACTAAGCTATGTGGGACTCTGTTTTTGTTGCAGGAAAGGGCTTCAAAGGCCCTACTGCGCATGACTTAAGGGGAGCTCTTTTGCAATAAGAGATTTGTAATATTGATGAGTATTTGGCTGAATATAAAGAGTCATGGCTCAAAACAGGTTGTTCCATCATGTCAGATGGATGGACTGATGGAAAGAACCGCACTATCATTAACTTCCTTGTTGCTTGCCCTCGAGGAACAATGTTTTTGAGATCATTTGATGCATCTAATAAGGTGAAGGATGCAACCCTTCTATTTGAGCTTTTGGATGAGATTATTCAGGAAGTGGGAGCGTAGAATATTGTGCAGGTCATCACAGATAATGCCTCAAACTATGTTTTTGCTGGAAAGATGCTTGAGTCCAAGTATAATACCATATTTTGGACTCCATGTGCTATGCATTGCATAGACCTCATGCTTGAGGACATAGGCAAAGTGGAATGGGTAAAAAACACTGTAGAGCATGGCAAGTGCATTACAAAATACATTTACAACCACTCATGGGTATTGAGCCTAATGAGGAAAAACACTGGGGGCAAAGAGCTTGTTAGGCCTGCTATTACGAGATTTGCAACTCACTTCCTCACGTTGCAATGTCTCAATTCTCAACAGAAAAACCTGCAGAAAATGTTTTCTTCTGATGATTGGGCTAAATCTCGATGGGCTCGTAGACAAGATGGAAAAGACACCAAAAAAAAAGTCTTTGACATTAATTTTTGGAAAAGGTCTTCAGAGTTGGTAAAAATTACTGAGCCCCTTGTTAAGGTGCTAAGGATGGTGGATGGGGAAAAGATGGCAATGGGATACATTTATGAGGCTATGGATCAGGCCAAGGAGCAGATATGGGCAGCTTACAGGGATAGGTTAGCTAAACATGGCCGGATATGGGAGATCATTGATAATAGATGGAACAATCAACTCCATCGTCCTATACATGCAACTGAGTATTTTTTGAACCCAAAGTATCATTATAGAGCTTGGCTAGGAGATCAGCAGGATGGGGAGGTCAAATCTGGATTGATTGATTGCTTGGGGCGCATGGTCTCTAACCGTGCAGACCTTTTGGAAACACATAAACAACTTACTCTTTTCAGTATGGCAGCTGGTACCTTTGGAAAGAACTTGGCAAAAATGGCAAGAGATGTGGATCAACCAGGGAAGCAATTCCAATTTGTTTTTCTTTTCAAGTTAAATTGTTTGTAAATAAGTAATGAAATGAACTATGTTACTATTGAATGTCTTTTTATTTGCAGCACATTGGTGGGAGTCATTTGGCGGCCAATGTCCTCAATTGCAAAAGTTTGCAATTAGAATCCTCAGCCAAACTTGCAGTGCTTCAGGTTGTGAGCGCAATTGATATGTTTTTGAGTGCATACACACAAAGAAGAGAAACCGTTTGGAACAGAAACGGTTAAATGATCTTGTGTTTGTGCAATACAACCTTCGCTTGAAGCGGAATCAACTGATGAGCAAAACACCTGATCTAGATCCCATTGTGTTGGATGATATTGATCCAACATCAGAATGGGTGGAGGAGACTGAAGATCCAGTGTTTGAGGCTGATTTTGATTTTGATGCAGCAGTAGAGGGGGGTGAATTTGAAGTAGATTTGGTGGCGCCATTAGACGCAGACCCAGGATTGGTAGCTGCATCAAGCAAAGGCAAACAACTAATGGACGACACTAGTCATGCACCTCGAGTAACTCGTGCTTCCATTAGGTCCACTTCTATTGTTATTGGTGGCAGGGGTACTGAGGTTGCAAATGAGCCTGAGGCTGAGGCATCCTCAAACTCTGATCTAGATGATGTCTATGTAGGAGCCGATGTTGATCCTGTGTCTAGTAGCGGTGATGAATTTGATGATTGATCATCATTCATGTGTAATCTTGTATTAGGCCAATGGCCTCATAGCTTGTAGCATTGTTTTTGGACTTTATGGACCATTTGGAGCCTCATTGCTTATGTATTTTTCGATGATATGTATTGCACTCGGTGCCATTTTGATATATTCACCTTTGCATGGTATATAAATGAGCAAACTTTGCATATTTTGTCTCTATTAGCTTGGAATCATGGTTGCAAATCTTAAAAATAGTTTTTTTTTATTAAAAAATAATTATTTAATGTATTTTTTTTAAAACCGGTTCATTGAGATCTGACCACTACCGGTTAGACCGGTTCCGGTTCGAAACCCGGTTCATTAGGTCCACCGGTCCGGTCACCGGTTCCGGTTTTAATAACTATGGTTATAAGTAGCCTAGACTTTGACTGTAATTTGTGATCTTTCTGCAATTGTATGAAGCCCTAATTGCTTCGCACGTGGAGGAGAATAACCTAGAAAACAAACCCACAAGTGCTTCGATCTGAATCTTCCTTCTATTTCTCCTTATCTTCACTTGAATTTAGACTTCCTTTTTCTTCCTTGATCAAACTTTCTTGATTGATTGATTGTCACCTTGAGATAGGCCGAGGTCTCCTTTATATAGGCATACTGTCCCATTCATTAGGCTGACTTCTTGTTTTCTCCAGGATGGCTTGATGCTTGCTTCTTTGACAAGGTCTTGGAGGGTTTTTTTGACTCTATTTGACTCAAATAATTTTTCTTTTACAATATGTGATATGCCCAACTGGGTCTTCAATACATGACAATGACTCATTTGACTTGCATACCAAATGTTAAACCCTAGAAGCTCTCAATAGGAGCTTGACCTAAAATAAAATTTCTTGAGCATGAAACCCATGCCTCAAACATAACAAGAATAATTTTATTTTTCTTCTTTACATCAATTATATATAATCATGATTACATATGTCATTATGAAGACCCAACGTAGTTACACATTTCAACAATCCCTCTTAACTAGGGAGGTATTCATAATCCACACAAGGTACTTGGACATTCTCAATCTGAAGAATTCTCATAAGAAGAGTAAGATTGGTAACCCATCTATTTAGCATCATATCAACCAACATTGTCACATAGCAAGGCCTTGACTAATAACTCTATCTCTCCACAATATCAAGGCATAATGTTGGTGAGACCAATGATTTATAGACACCTTCATCATTGTCTCTCAAGGAACATACCCCACCCGGTGTTCACAGGGCATGTCCTCCGAGGACTATTCTTATCTTGGATTCCTAGTCCTCAAAGAATATCGGCCCTTTATGACTACTCTTATCTTGGATGCCCTAACACATCCTCAAAGAGTATCAGATGCTAGATTCTTACCCAATCTTCCATTCTTTCTTCCCAAGTGAAGCTAAGAATGATATCTCTATCTCTCCCTCTCAACTTAGGGAGCATATACCCATTCTTATGAAGGAATGTACGCAAGCTCCCTCTCAACTAGAGACTTGTCCAAGCTCTCTCTTAGCTAGGGACTTGTTTTCAGTAGCAACTATTTATTTTTTGGTGGAGATCATGGGACCTTCAGCTGCTTGTAGAGCTCCTGTATTCAATGTCATGGATTTAATTTTCAATATTATGGAGCCTTCATCTTTTGGGACTTATTTGTAGGGCATCGACCATCCATAACTTTCCTTCTCGAATTGTGTCAATCATGTTATCCTTCCTTTCATTGGAAAGTGATCCATTAGACCATATCTGACTTTTCCTCATACTACCTTTTCCACATAATGTATCCTTCATGTTTTTCCATACTTCCACATACTACCTTTTCCACATAATGTATCCTTCAGGATCTTCCATAATTTCACATGAGTACCAATTGTAGATGACATTCACACCTCTCTTTTGGTAGCCCTGAATTATCCCATCCATATATTGTTCAAAAGTAAAAAATGAACATCAAACCTTTTGTGGTGGCCCTTCATCATGACATATGCATGTTGCAACATCAACATTCTGCGTACATATTGAAACATCTCCAAGATATTCAATGTCAAGGGTCTGCATTCTTTACCAAGGTCTTCATACCTTTCCCATGGAGATATCATGGCCAATTCTTCTAGTTATCAGATGTTGATTTTCTTTTCTAAGTGACCATAGTTGCATCTCCCATGATCTCTTCTTTCTTTCTTCACATATTGTTCTCCAGGAACTTCTATCCATAGTTCCATCATTCTTTCCAACCACCTCATATTCCATATGAGGACATATTATGTTTATTTCATCTAAACAATATGTGACACATGCCTTCATGCATTCTTCCAACGAAAGAGATCCCGTTCCTTTGATCATAATCATGAGGTGGAGTATCTATCCCTGTTATCTACAACTATATGATGACATGACCTATCATACTTCTTTCCTTCTTTTGGCCATCTAGACCTCAACAACTTTTTTATTGAGAGTACTTTAACCAACTCAACATGCTGCGTTCCTTTGTTATCATACCATCATTCTTTCAAGTAATGAATCCCATCCAAGGTGGAATTCTTTAGTGAGACACTTGCTTCTTCCAAGAGATGAACTCTCTAATGAAGATTCCAACAAAGGATATTGATTATCCTCATCTGCAAATGCTCCTTTCCAATGATGTATGATGAGTTTTATACTAGATGACTTTCTTCTACTCATAAGTACTACTTATGCTTTCAATGAGGTCTGCAAGATATACTTCCTTCTAATGATGGCTGTCATAAACTTCTACTTCAACCATCTTTCAAGCTTCTTATGTTAATGTCATGAGCTCTTGCTTCAATGATATCTAATAATGATGCCATCTCCTAAATGACACATCTCGTCATAATGCTTTTCTTCTTCACTGCCATGGTGGAGGCCTTTTTCACCCTTCTCTCCATCTTGCTGAGATCCAGACATCCATAGTTATACAAATTCCTTCTTCCACCATGTTGTTTAGAACAAAGGATCAACCCATCCATCTTTATTTCTTGTACCTACAATATTTATTGACAAGCACCCCAAGCAAAGTATACGATACCAAAACATGATGCCAAGATTTATTTCTACGATTTTTGATGCAATCATGAGGTCATCCTAGGGTTTCTAAAGTTCAAGCCCTAGATCAGATTCTATTCCCCCTTTATGTCATGCTAGGGTTCATCCTTTCCCTAAATTTCTAACAAACCCTAGAATCATATTTTCAACCCTAAAACATAAAAGATACCAGACATAACTTATGGTTACTTACCTTAGTCGTGATGACTTGCAATTTTGGATGTCATTTTCATTGATCTGCTTTCGGGTGTGTGATATATTTTTTACTTTTCTCATTTGTTCCTTTATTCGAGTATATAATTTCCACGAAACCCTTGTTTATTGACTTTGAATTGATGTCCTTACAACTTCACAGATCTTCATGCAAAACTGATAGCTTAAAAGTGTAACAATGTTTATAGTGATGGTACACTTCCAACATTTGCTTGATAACTTAGACTACTTCAGGTCTGCTTTCAAGCCTCTTCACAGTGAATGGATCTCTTCCAGAAGTTAGATCCTTCTATGGTATTCTTTTGATTGATCAATTTTACAGAGAACAAATATTGGTGACTGAATCTTTTGTGCCACAGGGACTCGGTCACCATAGGAGTGAACTTGTGAAGTAGAGTAGAGTAGATTTGTCATAAGGACATATTTTGGAGATAAGAATTATGCTATCACAGTGATGGAGGGAGTTTATGTATGCCTAAAAGAGGATCTTATCTTTAGGAACAAATTCTTACTGTGCTTCCTTTTAGAATTTCCTTTATCACCTTTTGCTGGGAGTCTTTAGCTCTTGAACGAGGAAAACAATTGTACTTATTTTGAACTCTCGGATCTGTTATTGCTACTGTAGATTTGACTCCTTGAAATGTTGAAAACAATCCTTCCATGATGCCCAAAAGCTCATTTTTCTTTGTCAACAATTTTTGGCCTTTTTATGGCGGAAGGATTAGGTCTTCATCCTTCTAGGTGAACATACCTATATGTATGCATTCCTTTATGGAATATAGCCTGGAATTTTGTTCTACTTTGTAGTGAATTCGTCTTTTAAAGGGTCTTTATGGTTATACTTCTTTGTTGCCTTTATAATGAAAAGGAACTGAGCCCAAACTTTGATCAAGTCTGCTTAGAGACGTTCTTGAACTTGACCCTTGAGTAGCTCTTCTTGATGTTTTGATTCTTCTTTTAGTTCTTCAATCCTTGAGTGTCATTTACTAAGCTGCCTTTCCTTGACTTGTCACCTTAACTTTGAAACCATGTTGAGAAATGTAGGGGCAACAAGATGAGTGATTTCTCTTCTTTGATAACTATTTGTGGGATTTTTTTATTTATTTTTTGTTTAGTTTCTTATTTCATTTGATTTTATTATTATTCTCTTCATCAAACAACTACCAAACCATAAAGAACAATAAGACAAAGGACACAAGATATAAGTGATCTCGAGGGCCAAAACCTCTCCAATCTGAGAGGAAAAACCCATGAGAAATCTTCTTCTTATCGAATCTTCAATTGACGAATTCCAAGACCTAGATCCTTGACTAAGACTTCTAGTCAAAGACACCTCCAAGACCAAGTCCAATTTCTTTGTTGTAGAATATTCTTCTCACGATGTCAACCCAAGTCAAACTTGTTCTTTAAGCTTTTAGACCTGCAATGACGATCGCAACTTTGGCCCTCTAAGTCTGCAATTCTCGACCCGTTTGCAACTACTACAATTCTTGCATGTGTGAGCGGATTATGGTTAGAACGATCTCGCAACTACTACAATTCTTGCACGTGTGAGTGGATTATGGTTAGAACGATCTCACAACTACTACAATTGCACGTGTGAGTGGATTATGGTTAGAATGATATCTTATTTCCTTCGCTTAGTGGTCATCCTTCTCTTCATCAATTTGGCCTTCAGATCGAGTTATAAGTAGCCCAAACTTGACTATAGTTTATGATCTTTCTGCAATTGTATGAAGCCTTAATTGTCTCGCATGAGTGGAAGAGAATAACCCAGAAAACAGATCCACAAGTGCTTCGATCTTCTTCCTTCTATTTTTCCTTTTCTTCGCTTGAATTTAGACTTCCTTTTTCTTCCTTGATCAAACTTTTTCTTGATTGATTGATTGTCACCTTGAGGTAGGCTGAGGTCTCCTTTATATAGCAATTTTGTCCCATTCATTAGGTCGACTTGTAGTTGTCTCCAGGCCGACTTGATGCTTGCTTATTTGAAAAGGTCTTGGAGGGTCTTTTGACTCTATTTAACTCAAATAAATTTTCTTTTACAATATGTGATATGCCCAAATGGGTTTTCAATGCATGGCCATGACTCATTTGACTTGTATACCTAATGTTAAGCCCTAGAATCTCTCAATGGGAGCTTGACCTAAAATAAAATTCATTGAGCATGAAACCCATGCCTCAAACATAGCAAGAATATATATATATATATATATATATATATATATATATATATATATATATATATATATATATATATATATTTTCCTTCTTTACATCAATTACATCAAATCATGATTACATATGTCATTATGAATACCAAACCTAGTTACACATTTCAACACGGCTTATGGTCTCCGACCTTGCAAGCCGTGGTCTGCGGGCTGCAAAAAATAAACATCCACCTTACATGGTTGTAACTTCCTTGTACTTCAGATTCCCCTTAACTATTTTCAGCCCTTGATTAGATAGTTACTAAATTCATCAACAAGACCAAAACCCTTAAAATTATGCCAAACCAATAACAACCAAAATTGAGTTGGACAAATGATAAAAAATTAGATGAATAGAAGTGAGTGACTAGGGTGGATTCTTTCACCACTGAAATCAGTAGAGAGAAACGGGTTTTAAAACCCTCAGAGCCACAACTCAAGAAAACAAATACATTTGATCCAAATCAATGATGCTAATTTCATTTCAACTCGCATATATTTATAAATTCCTTCAAGGGCTCCCAAATGTGTGGTTGTGAATTCAACCCCCAATTTTGGGTTCTTTTGCTCCAACCAACTCAACATTTACACAATGTTTCCCCAACATTGAAAAAATGGGTTTTATCCCCTTTGTCAAGACTATAGCCAATGGGGTTGGATGGTCTATTTCGTCCTTCCATAGACAATTAATTCATAGGGGAAATTATAGTCCACCCTTCCCAACATTGCTCGTCCTCAAGCAATGACATGTTTTGGTGCTGCAAAATTTGTCCTCTTATTTCGTTTGAGGGCCTCTCTTGGTTGGGCCTCCTTATCTTGTGAATTTCCGACATAAGATTAGGACCCGACGGCACATGCAACCCATCATCATCTTCATGTTCATAATCAACTGATCCAATAGATTGTTCCCTGACCACTAAAGAGTTTGTGACATTTCCATTTACAATATTTATGCTTGCTGATTGACTACACAGAGCAGAGGTGTGAGTGGCTACCAAGCTATCTTCATTAACACTGTCTTCAGTGAAGCAATCCTCTTCGTTCTCAAGAACACCATTTTGCTTCATTTATCAGAAATGGTAGTTATGTCACTGAAATCATTAGGACGATCTTCACCACAATCTTTTCCTCCAACGGAAACATTTTGAGGAGAATAACCTTTAACGGAAACATTTTGAGGAGAATAACCTTCAAGGGACTACTCATATTTTAGTCTCAATTATTGGAAGCTATCAACATAATCAATCGTTTCCAACTCATGAGAATAGTTTTTAACCACATATGAAATGAGAGACTTGAAATTTTCCTTGCAAATGTACTCAATAAGCTCAAGTATTGCCAAATTAATATGGTTTTTACGATTTCCATTAGTTAAGGGCTTGTATAACTAGATAAAAAAGGTCATTCTTTGCTATATGATGATGAAGAAAATCATCTTTGGGAGATATTATGGTGCACAAGAATTGAGTTCTAGACACCACACAATATTTATCCTTTCTACGTGTCAAGCGAAGTACCTTCTCTATAACATCATTATTTAGAAAATGGTACTTTATTCTATATGAATGGCGTGGAACACATAAACATAAGAGGTCACATATGTTTGTAAGAATATCTGGCACTGTCAAACAAGCCCCTGGGTTGGTGCCATCAATACATGTAGCTTCTCTACCCATGTATGAGCTCCCATGTGCAGGACATGCTGATGTGATAACACCTATCAATTGGTCCATGTACTTGTCATAAAAAATATCTATCAGGGTATCAATTTGAGAACTTGACATCGTATAAGGGTCCAAAATCATCTGGATAATTTCTAAAAACTGGCAGCACATGTCCCTTCCAAATGTCGTCAAGAGGTTGAGCAGGGCATGGCCTTCTTGTTGAACCACAAATGTACGCAGAAGAGAAGCATTAAGTCGCATTTGGTGAACAAGATACAGACTCCCGTTGAGACTACAAAATTCTTGGAGGAATAAAAGTCTGTCAGTGTATTTGGAATCTCGTATGCCTTCAACCTTACAAACATATCATGCATGAAAGCACTGTCTTCTTTGAGTGCAAACATGATTGCTACATATTTGAATGTATCATTGAGAGAATAGTTGCGAAAGTAACCTCATCCAAAACTCATGGCAGGTTTGATGGATATTCAACAATATTGTTGAGTTCCCAATAGGCATTGTCTTCTTAAAAGTAACTTGCTCTTTTAAGAATGCACGTTGCTCTTGCTGAGAAGGTAGATTTGGGTAATCATCATGTTCTTCACCAACTAGCTAGGTTTTTTTTTTCCTTTGCCTCTTTGGGGTCTTTAATACTTTTTTTCTAATAGAATCCGCACTAAGATATTAATCTTGCAATTGTATTAAACCAACGTTCAAGGCTCCCAAATTTTTCTTAATGCCCTGTATATTCTCTTATATTTGAAAGAATTGTATCTTCATGGAATCCAATCCTTGATCCAAAAAATTTCCGCGTTCTCGAATTTGGCCAAGTGACCCTTTTGTATCATACATCAACATTTTTTCTTTATTCATTTCTTTTAATATTCGTTTAACATTTCCACTACATGTAGGAACATTCTTATCAAATTCCATAAGTCTTTTACCCACGTCTATGCTTCCATCCTTTGATCTGGGCTCGCCATTATTGTCGAAATTATTGACAGTGATAGTCATATCAATATTGTGGAATCCTGCGAAATTAAAATCAAATTTGCATACATTCTTGTCAATTGCAATGGTAGGAGAAACAACGTTACAAAAAAATTCATCGATAGAGATACAAGCTTGGTCTAAAGTTCCTTGTGATAAGAGTAAAAGATAGATTTAGATTATTTTTATTTCTAAAGCCATCTAATGTAGCAACACTCATTGCTAATGAATCATTGTTAGCCAACGCTTTCTCACAAATTGATTGATTTTTAAAA
Organism: Pinus albicaulis; assembly: GCA_034641835.2. Taxonomy (NCBI): domain Eukaryota; kingdom Viridiplantae; phylum Streptophyta; class Pinopsida; order Pinales; family Pinaceae; genus Pinus; species Pinus albicaulis. The sequence continues at coordinate 1,557,130,609 of CM076580.1, read as the reverse complement.
GAAGTAATAATATGAAAACCAAGAGAAGTGTAATAATCAACATGTTTATTTTCCTTGTAGTGAACCTATTGTTTAGATTCATCTTTGAAATGTTTACTATCATGGTTCTTTATAATGCAATTTCGATAAGATTGTCTTGACCTATACTTCTCACATTCTCCATTATCATCCTTGTATTTGTCCTTTCTCTATTTCCTCTTCCTGTACCTGTCTTCTTTGTTCCTTTCATCTCCATAATTGTCTTCCAATTTAATTTCCTGATGTATGATTCCACATTCTTTCGATCTCAATCTCTCCTGTTAAATTTATTTCGCTGCCCACTTGTGATACTTTCTTGGAAGTATCACCTCTAATATGAAAAGGTAAAGAGACCTTTCCGTTCATTTCAAAGTTGCTATTGAATATTTCTTCCTCTAAAATTGCAAAATCTCTAAGACATTGAGGATTCATTTGTTTGGTTTCAACCCTATTTTTTTTAGACAACGAATTTACTAAAGTTGTTTCAAGGCTATCATTGCTCACTTGGTCTTTTTCTATTAGAGAAGTGTTGGTCCTCATTTCATCCTCCTCTCGCTCACCCCCTATCCTGAGTTTCCCTCATTATTTTCATTTCCAGATGAGTTGTTTCCTCCACTCTTTTTAGGTTGGATATTGTTTTCAACCTCTTTCCTCTCCTCCATTGAGATACCCTGGGGTTCAAACTAACAGTTCTCATCAACTATACATGGAAATGCAATATTTTTGACTAGATTATATCCATTAGATAAATATTGCTTAGACTTTTCATCATTCCTAGACTTATTTTGAACCTAGTTGTTATCATAAGGCGAAGACTTTGAGTTGTCCATACCACCAAATTCAAGAGATTGATCTCTTTTATTCTTTTTAGGAGGGTATAGTCATGCCCAATCATTTTGGGTTTCCTTTGCCCCTCTTTAACTTCTCCTGTAGTTTATTTTTTCTGTCTTGGGCTTGCCATCAATATCCCCTGATTTGTCTTTCTTGCAACTATCCCAAATATCATTCTAGTTATTTCCGTTGTGTGCATTTATCCTACAATTTAGGTGTTTGTTCAATCTTGGAATTCATGGGTATGGTAGCCGTTATTTTTTGCTGAGTGGGTTGCCCAAAGGTTCCCTGCCCAAACACTGTAATTTATATGCTGCCAAAACCACTAGAAGTAGCTAGTTGTGTGTGACCAAAATTACCGAAATAAAATGCATATTGTGTTTGGCTAGGATTTGGTGATTGAATGAAATTGAACAAGGAAGGATTTTATTGTACAAGGCTTGTTGGATTGCTTAACGAAATCATTGTTGAGGTTCTACCTGTATTAATCCCAAGTGGTGCAAAAAGCCAAGACATCACTTGCTGGTGTTTCTTCCACAACTTTTCCCAAAACTGTTCTCTTTCCATTGAGCCTTACCTAAATATGTTGAATCCATGACATTAACCCAAGTGCACAGGATGGCAGGGTGAGCCAACTTCGATACCACTTGCTGCACCCAAGTCCCATTTTTTCAACATTCTAAGGAAGCAGGATCCAGATACTTGAAGGAATATTTTTCAAAGTTCAGAACCATCAGGCAACAGTCTGTCATCTTAGTGTAAACCCATTCTGCAAATTTGTAATGTAAATGATGCTAGTACGACCATTAATTATGTAACAACCTAGGTAAGCCTATGATTTTGGCAACGAATTTCATCATAGGAGGTTTTTCATCTCACTGATTATGTGTGTTTGTAAACAAAGATGATTGACGTAGTTTTTCCCTCCAACCTCACCCCAAAGCTAGGGTGGAATTTATCATCGAGGTCTTAGGTGAGTCCTAGTGTTTTAGTCGTGTCTATTGTAAAAGTGATTTGAGAATAATTTAAGCTAATTGGATAAATTATTTTATTACAGATTGCTTGGTCTACTAGATCATATTGTGTCGCATAATTGGGTAAGTATTTTGAGGGTCTATAACGAACGAGTATCCCCCTTTGAGGGTTGAATTTGGAAAATATTATGTAAAAAATATTTCACTGCATGGTCCCTCATACTTAGACACCATGGCTAAAATATTTGAGGGTGAAAAAATAACCAATCCCCTCATGAGTTAATTAATTAATTTTTCTGGCAAAAATTAAATTAAATCATAAGCCAGAAAATTAATTAATTTAGAGTCAAAATCAAAATGTTAGAGAAATTAATTTCTCCAAGTGGAAAATTTCGTGGGTCTAAAAGAAGTTAATTTTTGGAGGTCTCTCACCAAGGGAATATTGGAAATTTCAAGAAAATTTGGACCCTTGGACCTTGGTGGTTAAGTCGAAGTTGAATTTTTGAGGAAATTAATTCAAAATAATTATTTTTGAACAAATAAAAAATGGTTAATGAGAATTTTGAAAATTCCTCAAAATTAAGTGTTTTCGATGGCAAAGTTTAAAATTTGATCAAATATTTATCAACGGTCAAGATTCTTTTGACGGGGATCAAGCTAAATAGCCATTGTTTTGCTTCTATTCTTTAACTTTGGTTAGATGTAATTTTGTAAACACTAGTGTGAATCCATTGTATTACTGGGAACGTTTGAATCTCATAATAAAAGACTTTGGGGTACATTTCATGGTGTCTTTGTTTCATTGATATGTGGTAGGTGTTTTCCTATATTGTGCTTCAATATCATATGAATTGTTATTTCATTTGGATGATAGGAACATTCTATTGGTAAGTTTTGGGCTTATCTTAGGTGATATGATTCATTGCATTATCTAACTAATTTTCTTAAGAAATATATATAGAGTTTGCAGGTTCCTCGACCCTTGGGCTCCAAGTTCACAGACTGTGGACGCATGCAGATCTTGTTTCGACTTCATATATTTTATGTGATTTTCTTACTTTTTTAAGGCCGTGACTAACATCTATTTTTCGAAATACATAAAGCCATTATTAAATTTTATGAAAAATTTATCCTTCAAAAATATTTCAAACATTATACATTTGTATATTTTGTAAAATCAATTTTTTCGTATATTTTTTTTTCCAAACTCTTGTTTTGCAGCTGGGGTTTTGGAATTTTGATTTTCTTGTATTTATTGGGGTTTTGGTTATTTGTAAATTTCGTTTGCGCAGTTGAGATTCGAGAAAATTTGCTAGGTTGGAGTTAGGTCTAGGTCCTTAAGGGTAAGATCTAATCTCTAGAATTTTGCAGGGCCAACAATTGAAGATTTTGTAGCGATTTGGAAAATACTGAAAATCTGAAGCAAATTCAAATTTTTGACGAGGGTTTCGAATTTTTGTGGGATTCCAAGCCCAACGTCCTCCTCTACCTTAGTCGTCTAGCCTTCCAATCCTAGCCACCGACCTATTTTACCCCTTAAAACCCTAGTGTGTCCCTTTCTAAGGCTCTCGTCACACTTTCCTCCTTGTTGTGGGATCCTTTACGCCTTTAATTCCTAGCCGCAAGCCTCCAAGGGCCTCAACCTTCTTCTGCTACCCTCATTCTCCTAGTCGCACGCTTTAGGGCCTTTTTCTAGCCCTCGCCCCCCCTCTGTTTGGCCTCTCTTTCCCTCCGTCCTCCTCGGTCTACCTTCCTAGCCCTTGTCGTGAGCTTTACGAGCCTTTTGGCCTGTGCATGACCTTCTGACCCATGTCATGGCCTTAGCCATGCCTTGACCCTAGTCCGTAGCCCTCTAGGGCCCCTCGACCCCTCCTTTGGCCTAGCAACAACCTTCCTAAGGCTTGTCCTGAGGCATTTTTGGCCTATAGGCCTTAGTCGCAAGCCTATCTAGGCCTTTAGCCCTTGCTGCAAGCCTATTATTCCTTGTTTCCCCTCTCTCTAGCCTTTCCCTTGTCCTCTTTGCCTCTTTGGGTCATCATTTGATTTCTGGACTAAGTATTGGTGTGTTTTGCAGAGGTATTTGGCATAAATTTTGGTGTTTGTTGGTATTCCAATCATTGGAAAAATTTGGGCAAGTTGGACAGGTGAACTTCAAGGCCTAAAGCCTAAGTGTTTGATCTCCTAGTTGTGAAACCAGCTCCAAGAAGAGAAGAAAAGAGATATCAATGCCTTAGAAATAAGCCACTTCAATGGGGCAACCTCCAATACATTACATGAATGAACAATTCTCGGATGATTCAAATTACAAAACCTCCTTTCTATCTATAGGAGTCCATGGGGCCATAATGTAATCTTAGTAGGGCCACAATGTAATCCTAGCTGACCTAACAATAATAATTTAAGATCACAATAATAACAATATGGGGGTTACAAGGGTACAATAATAACAATAAGGGGGTTACACTAACAACAATAAGAGACTATACCAGTAATATAGGGACCTAACATGCCCCTTTCCTTCAAAAAAGTGTTGTCCTCAATGCTTGAGTAGCTCTGGGTGCTTCTGTATAAAATTCTCATCCTCCCATGTAGAATCTTCAGTGGGTAAGTTCTTTCACTTGATGAGATACTCTGAAATTGATCGATTCCGTATCTGTCGAGTTCTTGTTTCCGTGACCGCTTCAGGTTCCAATATGATTTTTCCTTCCTCATCAAGTTCTGGCAATATTGTTTGAACTGGAAGATTTTCACCTATAACCTTCATTAAGCATGAAACATGGAAAATTGGATGCACTCGTGAAGAAGCAGGAAGCTCCAATTTGTATGCCATAGTACCAATCTTTTGCAACACCTTGTAAGGACCATAGTACTTTGGCGATAATTTATTATCCTTCTTTGCTTGCTTGAGGGACATCTGTTTGTATGGTTGTAGCCGTAAAAATACCCAATCTCCTACATCAAAACTTCTCTCGCTACGATGTTGATCTGCCTGTTGTTTCATTCGATTTTGTGCCAAATTCAGGTTATCCTTTAAGAGTTGGAGAACTTCTTGCTGATGCTCGATGTGATCTTCCACTGCTTGAACCTTCGAAATTTCTCTTAAAGATGATGTGATGGATGGTGGATGATATCCATAAAGTGCCATAAATGGGGTCATTTTTGCTGCAGTATGGAAGGAAGTGTTATACCACCATTCAGCAAGAGGTAACCACTTGACCCATTGTGTTTGTTTATCAGATACAAAACAACGAAGATATCCTTCCAAACATTTATTTACTATCTCGGTTTGACCATCAGATTGAGGATGATAAGATGAGCTATGAGCTAATTGAGTACCCAAACAAGAAAATAACTCCATCCAAAAATTTCCAGTAAAAATGGGATCTCTGTCGCTCCCAATAACCCTTGGGTTTCCATGTAGCTTTTGAATTGTGTCCATAAATGTAGTAGCAACTGTACTTGCTTTAAATGGATGAGATAATGCACAAAAGTGTGCATACTTAGTAAGTCTATCAACTACCACCATGATGACACTCTTTCCTTCGGACTTAGGTAAACCTGTGATAAAATCCATTGAAATCTCCTCCCAACGTTTACTTGGAATGGATAAAGGTTGTAGAAGTCCTGGGGTCTTAATTGTTTCCACTTTATTCTGCTGGCAAACCAAACATTCCGCCACAAACTTTCGAATATCAGATTTAAGGCCATCCCAAAAAAATTCTTTCTTCACCCTGTGGTAAGTTTTTAAAAATCCTGAGTGTCCTCCTAAAGGAGAAATGTGCAATTCCAGAAGAATATTTTGTTTTAGTTGGGAATTCTTACAAAGATATAAGCGATCTTTGTACCATAAGGAATCATTTTCCAACTAAATGTATCAGATGTACTAGGATCTTGCTGCAACTTTTGAATGAGTGTCCATACATCTTTGTCCTTCTTCCATTCATCTCTTGCTTCAGTTATCCAATCTGGTTGGATAATAGAAATAGCACAAAGCAATGCTTCCACCTCTTCATTATTTCTTGAGAGTGCATCTGCAACAACATTAAGCTTTCCTTTTTTGTAGATTATTTCAAAGTCATAACCCAACATCTTTGTGACCCATTTTTGCTGCTCTTCTGAAGATAGTCTTTGTTCCAAAAAGTGTTTCAGACTATCATGATCAGTTTTTACCTTGAAGTGTCTTCACATTAGGTAAGTTCTCCATTTCTTTAGTGCATGCAGTATTGCTAACATTTCCTTCTCATAAATAGGTTTCTGTAAATACTTTCCTTTGATTGGACGACTTTCAAACGCAATGGGTCTTCCTTCCTGCATTAAAACTGCACCAATTCCATTTCCTGAGGCATCACATTCCACAATAAAGGTTTTTGTGAAGTCTGGCGTAGCTAAGACCGGTGCTAGGCACATTGCCTCTTTAAGATGTTCAAAGGCCTTAGTTGCTTCAGGAGCCCATGAAAATGCATCTTTCTTCAATAATGTTGTTAGAGGTGCTGCTATTCTCCCATAATTCTTAACAAACTTGCGATAATAGCCTGTTAACCCGAGAAATCCTCGCAACTGCTTTATTGTCTTGGGGACTTTCCATTCCTTAATGGCTTTAATTTTGTTAGGGTCCACTTTAACACCCTCGTGAGATATAATATGACCCGGATATTCCACCTCTTGTACTCCAAAGAAACATTTGGATGTTTTTGCATATAATTGTTTCTCCTGCAATAGTTTGAGCACCCTGTCAACATGTTCAACATGATCCTTCCAAGACCTGCTATAGATTAGTATATCATCAAAAATACTAGCACAAATTTTCTAAGGAAGGGTTTGAAAATGGAATTCATCAACCCTTGAAATGTAGAAGGTGCATTGGTAAGGCCAAGAGGCATGACCAAAAATTCATAATGACCCTCATGAGTTCGAAATGTTGTTTTTGGAATATCTTCAGTCTTCATTCTAATTTGATGATACCCTGAATGAAGATCCAATTTGGTAAAATAAATTTCTCCATGTAATTCATCCAATAATTCATCAATCACAGGAATGGGAAATTTATCTTTAATGGTGAGCTTATTGAGCTCCCTATAATCCAGACACATTCGCCATGATCCATCCTTCTTGTGTACCAATACTACGGGAGCAGAGAAAGAACTTTGACTAGGTTGAATTATACCCGCCTCTAACATTTCTGCAATCATACGTTCAATTTCGCTCTTTTGGACATAAGGATATCTATAAGGCTTGATGTTTGGAGGAACACTTCCTGGAATCAAATGAATAGCATGATAATGATCACGAATAGGTGGGAGTCCTTTTGGAGTTTCAAAAAACTTGGAATGATTTTCCAAGACTTTTTGGAGATCTGCAGAAATAGATGATTTTGAGGTTGGAACTTCTAGTGAGCATAATTGTGCAATTATGCCTCGTTTTTCTTTCTTTAGAAGCTTTTTCATGACATTAGAGCTTATTATCTTTCCCGGATTCCCTAAAATACCCCGTAATTCGACTTATTTCCTTCTGAAATTTTTTTTCAAGAAAAGTTCTTGAAAATTAAAAGCTACCGTCCCCAAAGATTGTAACCATTATACTCCTAGTACAACATTAGCACCTCCCATAGGAATGGAAAGCATTGGAGTATTCAATACATATTCCCCCATGGTTAGCTTGATATTATGGCATTTTCCAGAGCAATTTATAGTTCCTCCATTTGCAACCATTACTTGACATTCTGGTGCTGGGTATAGGAAACAATTCAATTCCTTGGCTACTTTATAATGAATAAAATTATGGGTACTACTTGAATCAATCAACACTATTACCTTTTTCTTCTTGATATGTCCTTCTATCTTGAGAGTTTGAGGAGTGGTTATTCCTGCCAATGCATTACACGATATGGTCAGACTCATCTCTTCCTCTTCTTGGGTTGGTTCTTGGTGTATATCCTCTTCTTGTTCATTTTCTTCTTCCTTTTCACAATCTATGTAAAATAATTTCTTCTCATCACACTTATGACCTTTAGTGTATTTGCTATCACAACTGTAGCAAAACCCTTTTGCTCTTTTTTCTTCCAATTGTTGTGGTGTCAACCTTGTAGGTTGTGGAAATCTAGGAGTAGCAACACTTCTCTCTTTATAGAAGTGAGTGGTAGGCTTCCTTGTCGCCATAATTTTACATTCAATTTTTCTTGCCAACCTGAATGCCTTCTCCAATGAATCAGGTTCCAAAGCATGAACTTCATGTTGGATGTTATCCTTTAAAGTACCTATGAAGAGATCAATCATGTGTTCCTCTGGAATATCAGTTACCCTTATATTCAATTTTTGGAAGTCCTCAATGTGCTCCCCCACTAAACCCTTTTGTTTGAGATTTATCAATTGGCTAAAGAAGTTGTTGCTCTTTGTATCCTCATAATGTGCTATCATTTCCTCCGTAAAAATTGACCAAGTGACGATTTTTTTACGGGAGCAAAGCCATCGATACCATACAAATGTATTTTGTTCTAAATGCAAAGTTGCAATGCGTACCTTTTGTGTGTTTTTCACATTATGGAGATCAAAATATTGCTCCATCTGTAGTATCCATGTTACAGGATCCTTTCCATCAAACTTCCTCATATCCATTTTTGGAATATGGTGGTTCTTCCCGCCAAGATTAGATTTTATGAAATCATGATTAACATTTATTTTGTTCTCATAATGAGTTTCCTCTACTATCTTTTCACCATTAGGAAACATTTCTTGTATCAACTTTGTCAAACCTTCCATGTCTGCTTTTAGATCATTCTTCATGTTTTCCATTTTAGATTCCATGCTAGCTTCCATGCCATCTATCTTAGATTCCATGCCGTCTATCTTAAATTCCATGCCATTCTTCAAACCATACATCTTAGATTCCACGCCTTTCTTCAAACCATCCATCTTAGTTTCCACGCCTTTCTTCAAAACTTCCATGTCATTTTTTGTTGCTCTTTGCGAGAGCGAAATTTGTTGCACTTGCTCTTGTAATTTTGATATGTCATGTTGCCATTCTTCGTCTTCATGAGTCCTAGTAGAGCTTTCTAAATGCTTAATGGGTGTTGAATTCTTTTTAGGGGCCATTTTAGAATCCAATACTGATATCTATTCTACAATATGCCCTTGTAATCAATTCAACTTGATTCTTCAAAGAAGACTTATGCAATTCAGAAAAAAAAATACACACCTTTTACTTGCTTTTGAGGAGCTCGATATTGAAATTGAATTATCTCTATAATTGCGGATCCTCAATATTTGAAATTCAGCCCTGTAGTAGCCCTCTGAAGCTTCTTTCAAATGCCACAGGTGTGATCTGATTTGGATTCTTCAAGGCAAATTTATGCTCAATCTCCCACAATGACCCAATTTTTGACTGGTTTAGTAGAGCGAACTTGTACAACTTTCCACGTGTCACTGTTTCCTCTTTTGGCTCTGAAATTGATAGAACAAAAACTAGAGTCTGTGCACTTGCGGCCAATTTTTACAACATTCCAGTCTGATGCTTAGAGAGAGAGCTATGAAGATTTTCCCACGATCACTTCTTTGAGATGAAATTCAGAAGCCTAAAAAATCCATAACTTCCACAGATCATATCTCCGAAAATATTGCGAACCAATATCTGAAATTTTTTGATGATGTTCCTCAGGATTGTGGCTTCGCACTATAAAAAATTTAGCTTCTGAATCTTCGTAGAAAAAAATGTATTAAGAAAATACCACGATGACCTGTTTAGGTTAAATTCAGGAGCCTGCAAAATGACCTAACTTGCATAGATCATATCTCCGAAAATATTGCGGACCAAGCTCTGAAATGTTTTGAAAATGTTCCTCAGGATTTTTGCTTCGCACTCTAAAAATTTCAGATTCTGAACCTTCGTAGAAAAAAAGTTATAGCGAAAATTCCACGCTGATTTGTTTGGAGCAGCGAAACCCTAGAATCTCAAAGCTCTGATACCAAATGTTGTGAAACCAACTCCAAGAAGAGAATAAAAGAGATATCAACGCCTTAGAAATAAGCCACTTCGAGGGGGAAACCTTCAATATATTACATGAATGAACAATTCTTGGATGATTCAAATTACAAACCTCCTTTCTATATATAGGAGTCCATGGGGCCATAATGTAATCCTAGTAGGGCCATAATGTAATCCTAGCCGACCTAACAATAATAATTTAAGGGCACAATAATAACAATATGGGGGTTACAAGGGTACAATAATAACAATAAGGGGGTTACACTAACAACAATAAGGGAATATACTAGTAATATAGGGACCTAACATAACCCTTGTTTCCTCACTGTTTTGCTTCAACAAGTAAACTAATTCATAACATCGGTAAAAGACATCCTAAATTGGCCTAAAATTAATTCATAAGTTGCTTGACACATCAATGAATAAATTGCATAAGTTGGGCAATCATAATTTGACATGAATTTATGAATTTTGATGATTGTTATCTCTACATAAAAAATCTGATATACAGTGGTATTTTGTATCATTAAAAGGCTAATCCACTTAATATCTTGTGTTGGCAACTCAATTTAGCATTTGAGTTTGTATTATTTGCATTGGAGATCTCACTTAACATCTAAAGTGCCCTAAATCAATCTAACTTGTTGTTGTCATAAGTTTGTTTGATACTCATTGAATATCATTTTAGCATAAGTAACTTACTATTTTTATAGATTTCTCTTGTTTTGGTAACATTGGAATACAAGTTACATAAGTGCTTTCATTGTTTTACACTCTAATTGTTACTTGTTTCATGGTTTTAAGTGCTATTGTGAGAAGGTTGCTAGCATTGGCTATTTAGAATCTAACATTTTCTTGTCTCTTATAAGCTCGTTCATAATCTCTAAATATCATTAGCTTTGCACTAAATTCACTCACATAAGCACTTAATCAAGGATTGAATATCATTGAATATATATTATGCAAATTTGCAAACTGAAAATCTAATAATCATTATATGTTCTTAGCTTGAATATTCATAAATCTAATAATTATTATATGTTGAATAATATTGGCTAAGAACACTTCAATTTTATTGTCTCTTTTGGATAATTCTCATTAACATATCATATTGAATCATTGATTAATTGTTGTAATTGGATAAGTGCTCTATTTTTTATCTATTATGGATCTATATATTTGAGCAATTGCATCGTGGGCATTTTTATCTCTTCTTGGCATTGTTGAACTTAAACACTTATCTTGTGGTTGATATTACCTTTCATAATCATTGTTAAGTACTTAATATCTTAAATTGAAGTAAATCAGAACTAAGTACGTAAGGAAACATTTAAGTAATATCACATCAAGATAACTCATAATCTTGCATAAGCATCCTAAGTTAGTATTGCATTAAATAAATTACCTCCAAGCATAATCTTGGTAGATAGAAAATAGGACAACCTTTCTCATCTAGCTTGAGGATCCTAGCACCTCTTTAGTGGTTAACACAGTGACCTTGCAGACCTAGCACCTCTTTAGTGGTTAACACGGTGAAATTGCAGGCCTAGCACTGCTTTAGTGGTTAACATGGTGACCTTGCAGTCATCAGAGCCATAGTCTCTACAACGCCAAAGGCACTGGGTGGTTAGTACATGAGGGGAGGTATCGTTAATCAAGTCTTTTCTTGCTTCCCCTTGGCCTCTTTCTCACAACCTACTCTAGAGACTAGCTCCAAAATAGTTAAGGGAAATGATACACCTAGAATAGACATTTAATTAAAAGTAACCAAGATTCTTGTATTGCACCTAACTATTAGGATTTGCATAGAATATAGAATAGTCATTAATTCAAGCAGCAGTTTTCCATCCGATTACTTGGTCTCTAATTGATATAAATCAATAAATTGACTCCATAAGGAACTGGTCTCACATTTAAATCTAATCTAATCTATAAATCTTGCTAAATGAACTAAGTGACCATGCCATTCAATCGTGTCTCCCAGATTTGTTGGTTGTCAACTTGTCTTTCATTTCCATATTCTATAGGGACCCCCCCCCCATATCCTGATGTTGGGAGACAACTATAACCAAGGGTCGAGGATCAAAGTGATAACCCCCGACTTGAGCCGTTGTCGCACCATTCCCGTACAATCTAAGCGACAACATTTTTTGGAGTTGTTGTCGGGGACCAATTTATTGGACCTTGGTGTTGACAAAAATCCTTCATTATTGATCTCTCATCTTTTTATTTAGCCCGTCAAGTGGTACATTTTTAGGCATCATTGATATCTCTTCATCTTTTCATCACCTTTGTTAACACAAAATCTGACCTTGATAGGCTGTTCATTAAGTAAACTTCGTGTAACTCTTTCAGACCAATCTTTTGGCTGAGGCTTAGCCTCCTCAACCTGAGAGGGCTCTCTCAAGGGTTTATTATTTTTGATTAATGAATAGATGGCTAACTCTAAGAGAAAAAGATAAAATGGTATAACTGGTTGTATCACAGATTAGCAAACTTTCATTGGGCCATGGAGTCAAGATAATCTTCAACAAAACCTCACAATCTGTTAAGCATGGCAGTCAAGGCATTTGGAGTCTAGGTAGATGAATAAAATAGTCACACAGTGAAAAACAAAGTCTATTTGCATGTAAAGGAAGTTAGAGCATTGCCAAATGAATTCTAAGTATCACATACAAATACTACTGCAAATAGATATTTAAGGAAGGTCATAGAAAAATGATAAACTTAAACTCCTTATGAATATTGAGTTGTCAAAACATATCTTTATATTAAGTTGAAAAGACACAGTGACACACAATAACACACAATCTTCTTTGCTAATGAAAATTTCCAACCCTTATGAATTCGACCTCATGCTCTGTATAGAGCATTTACAATATAGGATTCTTTGATCCTCCACTAGAGAATTCAAATTGACTTACTTTGACACCTTTCCTAATCTTAAACATGCCATTAATTACAAAATGACAACTATACTGCCTTTGAAAAGTCTTAATTATAATAGGAGTGAAACTCCTAAATATGCTTGCAACAACCTTATCTAAACTTTAATTCTTCCTTTGACAGCTGCAATTCCATGTATTCGAACTTTGATGATGTCTCCACCTTTGATGTAATCCTGCTGATGATGACAAAAACTGTCCTAGAAATCAGGAGACAGGTTTCCTGTTATTTAGCCTTAACTTCCATTTTCATCTTCGAGCACTTGTGATCATTGATAGATTAATTTTACATGTGTCATATTTTCCAATCATTGCTCTGAATACTTTAATCTTCTACCTGTGTAGAAAAACATCTCCGAAATAATGTAAAAGGATAGGAAATAGGTCTGCGCTACAAAAGTAGCCTGTTTTCGTAGCGCAGTTTGTAGGTCATTGTGAAACTTTTCCTTTAATCATTTTTTCTCTTGTTTTATTCATTTGAACCTTCACCTGTAATCTCCATTCTTCCACCAGCAAAATTTAAAGCCAAAACTTATCATTCTTCCCTCCAAAATTCACATGAAAAAGTGCAAAAAGACATCTTCAGCAGTTTCGTAGCGCGCTACGAAACTGCTGTGCAAGCTGATTTTTGACACAGTCTTCTAAGTTAAAATTTATCATTTTTCTGCACTGTTTCATTACCTTGTTTCGCTGTTGCTTTAGATTTTCTTGAGATCTTATTAGCTGAATCTCCAAGTCTTCAACCTGTCTCTTTAACGTTCTATTGCTGGCCCTCAAATGAGTATTCATAACTCTCACAAATTTTGCTTCTTTTATGGCTGGTACAATCCAAGTGAAAAACTGTTCCTCACTACTAGGAATTTCTGATCTATAAACCTTTTCACCTTCCCAAAGGTCTTTTATCCTCTTGAAACTTGTTTTTCAATAGCATGCTTTCTAGCTCTCTTATTTAACCTAGCAATTTCATGATTAGCCGACTTTAAATTTTCCTCCATCTCTTCATAACTGATTTTTGCTGTTTGTGTTGAGAATACTTTGTTTTTGGATTTTTCTGATATAGGTGAAGAAATATCTATTAATTCTTCACAAACTGTAGGTGCTTCATCAGTTTTCTCCAGCTCAACATTAAGTTCTTGTATCCTCTTTGACTGTCTGGTTACATGCTTCCTAGCCTTGAAGACAAACACTGCATCTTCATTATTGAACTCCAGTTTTTTGGATGACTTCATCTTTTTCTGTTTACCTTCATCAATTTTTATGAAGTCAGCTTGTACTAAAGGAGACTCTTCTGTGTCTATTGCTTGCAAGATATCATCTAATTTCCCATTTAAACCTGGACTATCACTTGTTCCTGAAAACACTGCTTTCCCTTTTGCTTTTGCAACTTGACTCCTAGTCAGTCTCTGTTTAACTTGTTTATCAGCTGACTGTTTCTGTGCAATTTCTTCAATTTCATCTAACCTTTGTTTTGCAGGTTGAGGAGTTTCTTCAATGACAATTGATGTCTTTCCTACCTGTTCTTTCACTTGTTTCCTAGGTTTTAACTTCACAAACCTTTTTGTCCTTGTCACTACAGGTTTGTTGGATTTTGCTGGTGTAGTTTCTTTTACCTTAGGGTTACTGACTATAGTTTGAGCTTATACTCTAAATCCACATAAAAATTTATGGTACCTGCCCTAACAGGTAAAATACCTTTGGATATTGAAGAGTAAAGTAGCATAACTATCTTTGATGCAGCTCCTGGGAATTGCATTGTTTAAATCCATCTCTGTAAATTCTGGCTTTAGAAACACCTTGCATGCCTCTATGTCAAATCTGAAACCCTTAAACCATGTTTCTTGCCCTCTAGGAATCTCAGTTACCAAGGCTATGGTCTCAGGAGTAATTGACAAATTTAAGATTCCAATCTTTGTGTTTGAACCACTGAAATGCAAGGCAAATTCCTTTGTTACCTGACTGTGTCCTCCCTGCATCTTTTCACAAAAATTCAAACACCCTGCCTTCCTGAAAGCCTCTAACACTGTTTTGTCTTTAACTAGGGCTCCTATGCTTTTAGGTTCTGACCTCAAGCAATGCCCTGACCTGTGATTCTTTTTCTCCTCTGTCATTCTTTCCTTCAGAAATTTATGTCTACTTCCTGTAGAATTTAATGATCAGCCTCGCTTGATGATAACAGTCAGCCTCGCTTGATAAAACATTCAACCTCGCTTGATAGAAGAAGAGAAAAACTTTGGTTTAAGATAACCATAAGCTTAAAAATTGAAACAGATATGTTGAACTGTTTTGCATGAAAACTGGAGTGAATAATGCATGTAGGTCTTTCAAATTTGAACTTGTCTTTCATAAATGAGACCTCTACAATTGCAATGATGAGTTTGAAAGGTTACATAAACGGATAAGGAGCTGTCCTAAGGTCTTGACCGGGTGGTTTTCCCCAATGTTTGAAGCAGAGATTTTCTAAACTTTAATTCCTACGATTTGGTGTTTTAGTACCACGCTTAGTATAAATGAGTGATATGCGCTACGAAAGTAGCAGCGCTTTCATAGCGCAAAACTGGTTTTTTCAACTGGTTGCGCTACGAAACTGTGGTTTCATGGCTTATTGCAGAAGATTTTTTTCAAAGGTTAAAAACATGAATTCTAAATGGATGATGGGACCTTTAAAGCATGGAATGAGACTTAAAGACATTATTTGGAAATGAAAATGACATTTTGAGACTTCTAACCTATCACTTACCCAATTCATAAATGAAATGACTCTAGACCTATTGACACCATGAATAGAACAAGGTAAACTTTCAGAGTATAGATTTTTTTTTTATGGTGATAACAACCTTATTGTCTGTCATCTCACTAATCCTTTCATATTTTCAATCCACATCTTTAGCACTTGGACATTTTGACTGGTTTCTTGTTTGGTGGTTACTCCACTTATTCATCCATTCATAAGAGCTTACTCTAGAAGGAATCCAAGTAGCCTGGTTAAGCCCGCTCTCGACCTTGAAAAGGCTCTAAGAGCTTGGTTAAAAAATTACATTTTACAGAGCATTTAATATTTCTCGGATTGGATGCTCTCCCTGATATCCATCTAATTTTCATTAATCCTCCAAATCAAGAATCCATGGCTTATTTTAGTCCTTGCATCTTTTCCAATATCTAGGGGCATCCTCATGACCTTCCAAAATATTCTGCCATGGACAAGCTTCTGACTTTCCAGGGGAATAATGCAATAAGTGTTGAAGCTCACATAAAAAAGTTCACAAATTTTATACAAAGATATTCTCACGTGACTGCATACAATCATGAAGCTGTTAGAATAAAGTTGTTTGTCCTTTCATTAGAAGAGTTCGCTTTGGATTGGTTTTAGGACAAACCAAATAATACTTTTGATTCTTTGTGGGCCCTTATTGATGCATTCAAAGATAAATTTGGGGACAAAAGAGAAGAAAAATAATTGGTTAAAGGGCTTAAATCCATCAAGAAAAGGGAAAATGAAATAGTTGAGGAGTTCATTCAAAGATTTAATGGTCTTCTTAAAGATATGACTCAGGACTACAAGCCACCTGAAAAAACAATGTAGAGCAGTATCTTGAAGCCTTTAATGTTGACACTCAATATGAAATAAGATGTGCCAAGCCTGCTACTTTAGTTTTTACTGAAGAGTTAGAAAAAGATGAGAAAAATTTGGGTAAAGCAGAAATTCTTAGTTTCTAAAGAGGTCAAGTTAAATCTAAAGGAAAACAAATAAAGGAGGTAGAGCATGACCCGATTAAAGAATTAACTCAAATGATTAAAGACATGAGAGTTGATTATGCTCAAGAAATGAGTTCCATGCACTCTAGGATGGTTCAAATGGAAAGAAATCAAGTGAAAAATATCTAGCCTAGAAATAATATTAACAACAGAGAAAACCATAATCCATGGGCAAGAAAAAATACTCCTGATGATCAGAGAGCTCCCACTCTACTTGAATCTGCCAATGTTGTTGATCATCCTATTCCTTTTGCAGACCATGTGAGAGTTTCCATGAAGAAAGTGCATGTGCCCTTGCTAGAAAAATCTTGGATGAAGCATCAAATGAACAAATAAATAATGTTGGTCAAAATTCTTCCAAGGAAAGTCGTTTCACAGATATGATTTCCTCATCCTTCACCATCAATAACTTCAGTGACGAAAAGGATCCTATAACACAAATTTATGGTGAAAACCCATCTCAAATTTGGAAATTGCTAAAAGTAAAGGTTATACTATATCAAAGAAAAATTAAAGAACAAAGTTAGAATAAGCAGGTTAAATAATATTAAGATGTTTGTCCAAGTGCTTGAACTTATAAAAATTCCATCTTAGTGGGCATTATTCTTCAAAGCTTTGGGTATGGTTCAACAAGATAAGATTGATAACAACGTTAAGGATGAAGAGATTAAGCTAAAGGATTTAAATTTCTACATGACAAATGAAGATCATCAACCTTTCTTCCTAACTTTGGATACTAATGACCGCTTGCTTCATAATTGCATGCTTGATTCCAGTGCTTCAACAAATGTTATGACTAAAAGGGTTATGGAATAATTGAACTTGAGAATTTCTAGGCCTTACCATAACATTTTCTCGATGGATTCTAGAAAGGTTGAAGTCCTTGGTTTGGTCAAATATTTACAGGTGTAATATCCTTTTTACAAAATTTTGGGGCTTTCTTGAAATATTAACTTCAGATAAATTTACATTCATAATAGAATATTTCCATGTAAAATATGACCAATAAAATTCAGCAACACAACAACATGACAATCGGAAAATGATGTCAGCTTTTATTATAATAGAGAAACTGGGGTTACATGCATATACAACCAAAATAGCTGAGATGAGATGCTGGTGTCTGGGATAATTTGTTTCACTACTATGATGCCCCTCCAACTGAAATGAACTTCTACTGTTAAGCTCTCATGTGAATTATGAATGAATTCACCAAGGGGATATGGGTGCTCGCCTAATCTCTCTAAATCACCCGAGGGTTTCCATCCTGGGGATACAAATGGAGTAGAGAATCGGGTTCTCAATCTCACACGCAAGAAGCAATATTAAATCTAAGATGATATCTAATGGCCCTTACTCCTATTTTTATAGATTTGATGGACTCCTCTAGAAGCTCATATTTTATTATTATTTTAATCATTGAGCACATTTCCCTACTTTTTAATGTCGTAAAATGGTCAATTGGCCACCATGCCTACTTAGGTCACTATAAATCACTCCTAGCCATCCCATCCTATATATCTTCTCGTTCTGGTTCCAATGAGTTATTACACTAAGTTAATCTGCCAAGAATTCCTCCTGAAATGCCACCTTAGGTGTAATTAATTGAGTTA
This sequence comes from Pinus albicaulis, assembly GCA_034641835.2. Classification (NCBI taxonomy): domain Eukaryota; kingdom Viridiplantae; phylum Streptophyta; class Pinopsida; order Pinales; family Pinaceae; genus Pinus; species Pinus albicaulis. Next base: position 1,557,112,498 of record CM076580.1, on the reverse strand, counting down.
GGCCCATTAATAACTCAATTTTATGAAATTTGTCGGAATGCAACGGAACGAAAGGAAAAATGTGCGGATGGTGGAATATACCAAGTGAATGCCATCATACCTCATAATAAATCCTCAAAACCCCTCCAAAATCCCCCAGGGCCCACCGATGATGCCAACCTGCACATGTGACATGTCTACCCCCAACTCTCAAAGTCCATCCTAACCATGACATAAGGAATACCAGAAAAAGGAACATTACAAATCCTCTGCCCCAAGATTTCTTGCCTTCAAGAAATCCATATCTGTGGACCAGTTTGTTGGCTTGATGCAACTGGGACCCAATGCTCAGATCCCATACAAACAGATGTGTGATGTTATGCCTCTATTTCAACCCACTTGGAATAGATCCCCCAATGTTCAGATCCCAGACCAACCTCTGAATAAGCATGTCATCAACAAATACTCCTGGATCCCAATGCCACCAAGAACAAGCATTAGTGCTCCACGGCTCCTGCTACGTTATAACTCTAGTTGAGGATGCTAACCGACTGACTGCATACCAACTCATCACCTCTCTCTAATCCAACCCCTGAATCAATCCAATGTTAATATTTCTCTCCTGATTTCAGGACGGAATGCTGAAGAGTTGTCGATATGTATCCTACTGCTAACTAAAACCTGTAGTACCCGTAATGTCTAAGGGTCCCTGCTCTACTTTGCCCCTGACTAAGAATATCATACCACTAATAGGGTACCAACTCATGATATCCCTCCAATCCACTGTATGGACACCTGTGTAATGAATAATTATACAACGTGGATACTGGTCCATGCTCAACTCCTGATGCTCTACCTGGTCAACTAGCATAATATGTCCACGAAATCCTCCCTCTCTCCCTATAATGGACCTAGGTGGGAAAGTTGTGCTGCAAGCCCTGTCTATGTACTCCTAGAGTGGGCTGCTGCCTGAAAATGTGACAGCTCCGCTGGCCACCACTACATTTGCTTGTACCTCATCACTGGGTAGACCCAAATATGGAGGCACTATTGCCTCCCTAGCCTGATGGGAAACTCCATGCTCCTTTGGCCCACCAATCCTCTGTAAAGCTGTCCTACGAGACTTCAACACCTCCTGAGGACAAATCTCTGTAGATACTGCCACCCTGCTAGCTGCTTGTACATCTGTCTGATCCTCACCAATGGTTGACCCCGAGGGTGGCCGCTCATCCTCCTCCATCATGGGTTGAATATGATCCTCCAACTGGATCTCTACAAAAGGCTCATCACACATACTATGCATAATGATGAGCACCATCATTAGGTACATTTCAAGGGGTTAATTTTCACCTTTTTAGCCTAATTATTCTCTTTATCACATTTAATTGCATTATTGTCATATGTTGCTTAATGTAGATGGTGTATTAAGGGCTGTCATGCTTCGAAGGCATAATGTGGTTTAAATGCAGGAAAATCAAAAGAATATGCCATTTTTTAGGAATATTGCACAATCAGGGCTCAGAGTATACAACAAGGAGTGATTGTAGGGGGGTTGACCACCTCCTTAAATCCTAAAGGAAACCAATATACCCTCGAGATTATCCTCCAACAACTCAAAATCAGAGGCAGCCAAGCAAGTGGAAGATCAAGGGGAGCCAAGCTCCACTACTATCGAGTTCCAAGGGGACAAACCACCTACTTTTTAGAGAGCTGTTGGTAACTACCATTTAGGATAAATAGGGAAGAGCAAGAGCTCACTAGGATTTGATTTTTGGATGTAGCTAGAGCACTCTTAGCTCTTGTAATAAACATTTTTGACTTTCATATGTTATGTAAAAGACTGGTTATGAAATAAAATGAGTATTTGATTTCTTCTCCGCTAAGTTAGTTTCAGGGAGATGAGCTTGTTGGTTAGGGCCCAATCCATTGACCTTAGTATCTCTTATGTACTTGTGTTTACATTTCATGTTGGAGTAGTTAGTCTCTTTACATTTCATGTTGAAATAGTTAATCTCTTTACATTTCATGTTCATTAGCATATAAATATCTCAAAATTGTGTTAAAGCCTCCCTCTCTCACCTCTTCCATTAGAGCTTGAGGAGGGTAGATCTTCACCACAAACCCAAAATTTCTTTTAGTTTATGATTTCTTGGAAAATTTAGATAGGTTGTTTTTCTTATCATGGACATGTTGTAGATGCAGAGTTATATTTCTGTTTCAAGTGCATAGGTAGGTTTATTTACATTCAACTCATATTTTCCACCATTTTCATGATAGATTTCTCAATGATGAATGTGTAGTGCCCTAATCTAGTTGACTGACAATGATATTAATTTTAACATTATTTAGCCCTAAGGCCTGCACTTTATTCTTTGATTACCTCAGGTTGAGGATCTGAACACATGACTCTATTATTAGTGGATATGATGGTTTGATGCAATGATGATGATAACATTAATGGTTATGTATGTTCTTTATTGATATTATGAAGATGATAGTATTAATGGATAGTATGATTGTAGCATTAATGGTTATGCATGTTCTCTATTGATATTATGACGATGATAGCATTAAAGGACATGTATTATCTCTATTGATGTTACGATGATGATGCCTTTTATGGACATGTATGTTTCCCATTGATGTATGATAATCATGCTGGATGTGTTCCTTATGTTAACTACTTACACTAGTCCTCGTTCACAATGAACAACGATGTGAATGAACAGGTCATGTTGATGATGTTATTATGATAATGACTAACACTGAGAAACTTTATTACTGATGATTATTGAGTATGACAGGAAACCACTAGAGGCACTTGCATACGATGAGTTGACAACATATGGTTTGATGGAAATTGATATTTTTGTCTTTAAAATTCTAAGTCCAGTTTGAAACTTGCTATATATATATATATATATATATATATATATATATATATATATTGTGACGATATGTTAGTTGCTACATGAACAAGTTATTTTTTTGGCCGAATGATTTACATATGGGTGATGGGGTTGTACAATTGGATGGGACAACATGGGAGGGGTGGGGCAGTTTCCTTGATATTGCCTGCTAGCACTCTCGTCGTGACTTGGGTTGGAAAGGTCGAAACACTTTCACCTTGAAGATCACGATGTCGTTGGGGAAGGTCACAAATTTGGTTCACTCACGAGGATTTTCTGGGGAGCGCGCATCAAGGCAGATTCTTTGATCCCCAGCACCATTAGTCTCACTGTAGTGGACAAGATAAGAGATGATAGCGGTCTCTGTCCTTGCACCAATACCCTCCCCTCATAGCTACTGGATGCTTGAAGGGCAAGTGGGGTGGTACTCTTGGAACTTCAAGAGAAGTTCTTGAAGGGTAGGACCGACTTGGCACCCTTGGAATCACCTAAAAAGAAACTAATAAATATAGTCAAGATATGAAAATCCTACTAATTCATATCTAGTGGTAAATGATGTTGAACCAAGGAAATTAAATCAAGAATAAAACTTAGGGTAAGGGAAGAATAGGAAGAAATAAAATATTTTACCTTGAGAACTCTACCCCTTTCCATGTTGAAAAATATTAAGTTTATAATTTACATAAGTAACTTAATTAGGAAAAAGGGGGAAATAGGAACATAGAGTTAAGTATAAAGATTAATCATAAAATAGTTTTAAAAAATCATTAAGAGAAGAGGGTGGTGAATTAAAATAAGATTAATAAATTAAAATTGAAAAAAGTTAAGAACCTCCCTGTGGCAAGAGCAACATAAGAATATTCATCTAAGAGGAAAATTGAGTAAAATTAGGAAGTAGTTAAGGGACCAAATCTGACACTTATCAATTAACTATAGTAATAAAAAAAAATTAAGGAGTATAAAAGGGGGGGATCAAGAGACAACTAGGAGAAGAAATAGGAAGCCTTGTTAGGGTGAAGAAAATACTATTTTAAATTAATATTTAAGTAAATGGTTTTGGAGAGTCTTGGTAAAGAGGGCGACACATGGGTGGGTGAATAATCAAATATTGGATTAATAAAAATAATTAATTATGCATGAAATGCCAAGTGTCACCTATGAAGCCTCCTATAAAAGAAGGGACAAGCCATGTGAAAATGACTTTTTGGCTTACCCTATTGTTGGATGGAGGAGATTATGTCATTGTGAGTGGTTACAAGCTGTAGTTGAGTTTGGTGAGGTAGGGGACATTAGAGAGGGGACTCTTGAGCCAAGGAGGGTTCACCTCTATCAGCAAGTGAACTTTCTCCATTGTACAACCTCACTGCAGCTTGGGGGTTTGCAGGGAAGGAGAGTACCGAAGGAGTAAGCTGGGAGGTTAATCGGTGGGTCACTACATTCGGTCCAAGCACGTCAACATTCACATTTGGAGGTGGACAACAACAACGAAGTGCAAGTAGCGACAAAGCGACAAGTCAAGATTGAATCTCGTTCTCCTGGTGAATGATACATATGTTAGTTATGATGTTATTTTATATGATTTCGTTGTGCCTATAGTTTTTTGTTTAACAACAACGGTTATAGGATTGTATTAGTTGAATGGTTTAAATACCAAAATTCGGAATACAATAAGTAGGAGCAGAGCCCAAAGTACCTCAGCAACTAGAAGGAATATGGAGCTTGTGCTCAACTTCCAGCTCTTTTTACATGTAGCTATGGAGTCAATTTCTGTGATTTTCCCAAGCTTGAAAATACAAACAAATTATTTTAATAATAAGCAGTAAAACATGGCAGCTGGCTGATTATGGAATTGGGTCCCATGTTTCGTCTCCGTCCCTTATCATTGCCCCAACAGATAGGAGGGAAACTTTATTAGCTTCTAGATCCGCATCTTTATTGTTGTCTCTCAGTACATGAAAGCATTTCAAATTATGGAATGAGTTCCCCAGGCTTTTGATTCTAGAGATCAACCTTGCCAATTTTAAGTCTAATGGAGAAGAGTTGGTCACAATAGTTTTAATAATAACCTGAGAATCCCCAAAAACATTTGCCTCCTTGATATCCAAATTTAAGAGTAGTTTGAGGCCTTGAAAGAGGGCCAAAGCCTCAACTTGAATGCTAGAATTCAGACCTAGGCCCCAGGCGAAGCTGTGGATCGTTGTGCCTTCTGTATTCTTTATGACTCCTCTTGCCCCAGCCTTACCAGGATTTCCCTTTGTAGCCCCATCAAAGAAAAGCGAGTGCATCGTTTGGTTGGAAATCCAATCTTAGAAGACATTGTTTTTATCCCTTATTTTCCAGTCTTTGGGAGGGGAGATATTACTGACATCTTTTTGAAACTGCAGGTTTAGAGAAGAACCCCAAACAATGTCTAGCTGGCTTAGATTTGAGTCGTATTTTTGTTCTCCCAAACATTCTTTCAACTGAGATTTTATCTTAACCATTACAATCTTGGCATCATGCTGCTTATTTCTAAAGATCCTATTGTTCCTTTCTAGCCAGATCTGCCAGCAAATCATTTTAGGAAGGGAAGACCATGCCGTTTTGATCACTTTGTTTTTAGGAAAAGGGCTGGGATATATGTTTAACCATTTTGCAAATAAATCAGGTATGGAGTTGGGAACAACGAAATTGGGATTCCAATGGTCCATCAGATCACGCCAGAGTTGCAAAGAAAATTTACAGTTTAGCATGAGGTGAGTGGCGCATTCCACGTTTTCTCTGCACAGTGAACACCTAGACGGACCATGAAAGACACACCTCTGCAATTTGTCATCTGTTAGGATTTTCTTGTGGCATAAAAGCCAACAAAATAAGTCAATTTTGGGCAGGGAGGAATGGTGCCATATCGCTTTCCATGGTGCAGGGTCTGGAGGGACGTGAGGAAAATTTGTGAGCTTTGAATAACCCTGAGCCACGGTGTAGCCACCGGTCAATGAACCCCATCCACATGAGTCCTTTCTGTGTGCATGAGAAGGAGCCAGTCCATGCAGCAGGGAGCGAAGGGTAGCGCAATCGTGGAGGAGCTCCGAGGGAGTTTCAGATAGATTCCAACCTGTTTAGTGAGGCCCAGACCAAATGGAGATATCCCACAGGGTATTTAGCCCAGAATTTGTCATCCAGTTGCGCAGCGCATTCAGGGAGGAGCTTTCCCCTAATGGTTCTCTATTCATAATGCGATCAATCCATAGATTGATATTTCTGCCATTGACGGGGATCCAGTAAGCATAGGAGCTAATAAGAGGGGCGACTTTGGAGTAGAGTTTTAAAAAAGGAGAGATGCCTTGAGGGAGAGGCCTATCTAAACATCGAATTCTCTTACCTTTAAAGTATTTCCTCCACAGCGCCAACTGTGCCCAACTAGGCTTGGGTGCTATGATTTTCTAAAGGATTTTAGCTCCCATAGACTTATTCTGAAGGAAGAGGTTCTTGAAGTTTAAGCCCCCGTCCATCAAAGGCTTAGAGACAGTCTCCCAGTTAACAAGAGGGACTTTCTTCTCATTTTGTTTGCCTCCCTTCCAAAAGAATTAGCGAATATGATTTTCCATCTTCTGGAGGATGCCAATAGGAGTGAGGAGGGCCGAGAACTGGAATAAGGGGAGACTCCTAAGCACAACTTTGATAAGAGCGGTCTTGATAGCAATATTAAGCCAGGTGAATCCCCAGGCTTGGAGTTTATTCTTGAATTTCTCCAACCGAGGAAGCCAGTCTCTGCTGTAGGCTCGTTTGAGGAAGACAGGAAGCCCAAGGTACTTAAAAGAGGTCCAAGATGAGGAGGAAATGAAGCCAAAACATCTAGCAATAGATATAAGCAGGATGGGTGAAATGTTCCAGTAGTAAATGTGACATTTCCCATTGTTAAGACTACTTCTAGATTCCCTACAAAAATCGTCTAGAGCCCCTTTTAACCTGATGGCAGAGAGTATCGAGGCAGTCCCTAGCAGCAAAGTGTCATTTGCGAAGAGGGCATGATTAATGCTTTTGACTCCTCTTGCTATACATATCCCAGAGATATCCTTCTCTTGTATTTTCTTGTCAAGATGAAAGCTGAGAACAGAGGCTTGAAGGACAAATAGAAGAGGTGAAAGGGGACACACCTGCCTTAGTCCTGTTGAGGCTTTGAAGAAATCAGCAGCTCTGCCATTCACTAGGGGAGAAATCCAGGGCTCCGAGATGCAGGCCCGGACCCAGTTTATAAAGCTCTCACCAAATCCAAACCTATGCAAAACAATCAAGAGGAAACTGTGCCTAACTCGATCAAAAGCATTTTCTAAGTCAAGTTTAACAACCATACCTTTTTCCTTGCGCTGCTGACTTGAATGGATCGCCTCTTGGACTAAATGTAGTTGTCCACTATCTGCCTACCGTGAATGAAGCCTCCTTGGTTCTCGGAATGATTTTGGGTAGGATATATTTCAATCTGTTAGCGATTACTTTGGTAATCAACTTGTAACTAGTGTTGTAGAGAGAGATACGGCGAAATCTGTTAAATGAGCTAGCGCCTTTCTCCTTGGGGATGAGGGCAAGGAACGTGAAATTTGTGCTTTCTCCAATTTTCTGGAAAACTTGGGATTTTAGAACCATTTTATAGAGATATTTTTCCACAATCTGCCAACAAGATTGGAGAAATCTGGCAGAGAATCTGTCCGGTCCTGGGGCTTTGTCAGGATCCATAGCAAAGAGGGCATTCTTGACTTCAGTCTTGGTGACTTTAGCTTCTAGCTGTTGGTTCATCTCGGCTGTAATTGAGGGGGGATCCTAGTCAAGAAGACAAGAATTCTGATCCAGATCCATGTCCTCACTATACAGATTTTTGAAATGAAGGAAGGCTGCTCTTTTGATACTTGCGAAATCCTTATGAGTGGTAGATTCTCCCTTGATTTCAGCAATGTAATTAAAGCATTTTCTGGCTTGAGCTTGCTTATGGAAAAAGGAGGAATTCCTGTCCCCTGCTTTGAGCCAAAGACAACGAGACTTAAGTCTCCAAAATTCTTCTTCGTCTAGATAGGCTTTGTGAAAATGCTGCTGGAGATGGGCCTCTTTGTCAAGGATTTCTTTGGTTATATTAGCATCTTCCACCAACATATGGTGGGAATCTAACTAACTTTGGATTTTTTTTCTTTCAGTTGCAGGATTGGGAAGAGTTTTGGCCCAGCTTTTCAGAGCAGCTTTCGTTCTTTTGAGTTTTTCTTCCCAAACATAAAAAGGGGATCCATTGACAGGTTGCGACCAAATTTCCTTGACTATATGCATAAAGTCAGGCTCCTTGACCCAGAGGGGGCTAAATCTGAAGGGGATGGGGCCTAGATCAGGGTGGGCCTGAAGCTCAATTTTGATGGGTTTGTGATCAGATATGCTGCAAGAAAGGATTTGCATTCTAGCCTCTATACCAAGCAGAAGAAAGGAACTTTGGATGAAAAATATGTCAAGCCTTGCTGCGATGTGACCAGGGCCTACTCTTTTATTGGACCAAGTGAACTTACCAAAAGAAGGCTTGATGTCTAGCAGATCCCAATCTTGCATTAGGTCCTCTGCCCATTCCCTTGCTGGATCTCGAACAATGCAACCTCCGCGTTTTTCTGTCGAACGCAGCGTGAGGTTGAGATCATCGGCAATAATGATATTTTCCAGATTCAAAAGATCTGCTTGGCTTCTTATTGAGTCCCAGCAAGACTTTTTTTCTCCAGCATTGACAGGAACATAGACATTGAAGAGACAGAATGTCTCTTTAGTGACTAGATGCTGCATTTTTAACAGCAGCCAGTGAGTATTTGATGTCTCAGATACTAATGAGTACTTGCTATCATTCCAGAGAGTGCCCAACCCTCTAGAGGCTTCGTGAGCTGAGACAACTTTTGCCCCACTTTTGCTCCAAAGTACTCATTAAACATTGGGCAGTTTAATTGATAACAACAGAGACACACAACATTGGGCAGTTTAATTGCTCCCCATACCTCTACAATTCCAGGAGACAATCTTCATTATTTACCTTTGTTCTGTTGGGCCCCCTTGGAGCCTTGGGACTGAATTCTTGCCATCTTCAGATTTTTTGCTAGCAGCTTCTCCAGGGTTGGTTGACTGCCCTGTAGCTTTTCTTTGTACGTTTCCTGCTCTCTTTTTTCCCGGTCGGTCTTACGACCTCTTGTGGATCTCCTTACAGAGGTTTGAGAACCCCCTATTTCTCCATCCTGCTCTGAATCCTCTGATTCTTGCTCTTCTTCCTCGGCTTCTATGGGGATTCCTTTTGAAATTTCTGCAGCACTTACACCCTTGGAAGAGGTGGAGGGGATACCTTTGTCTAGGGAGACTACCTTTTGGATCTCGACCTCCTGAGATTCCTTTATCTGCGAGCTTAGAGGATCGAACTTGTTTTCTTGCCCCATCTTGGGAGGGGGTTGTTGGACAAGGGCCTGATGAGGGCCTTTGCCATTGGGGCCACTCGGCTTATGGGTCTTGTGGGAATTTCTAGAGTGCTTGACCTGATTCCAACCATCCTCCTTCCCCTGCTCAGCCTCTCCATTAGACGGACAACCTATAGCGAAGTGGTCGTAGACATGGCATTCCCAACATTTGAAGGGTAACTGTTCATAGTCAAGTTTATGCACATGTGTCCAGCTTTTGACGTTTATTTTTATGGCCTCCGGAAGACCCACCTCTAGATATACTTCTACACAGATTTTGGCGTAGTCATATTGGTCCTTATTGTTCGATCTATCTATGAATTTCCCAAGAGCATTTCCGATGTGCTTCAATGAGTCCCAGTTCCAGCAATGGACTGGAAGATTTGGAAGCCTAACCCACACTGGGACCATCGTGGGAACATCCACTGTTGGATCGAAATCCGGCGTCCATTTATTAAGATACAAGCCCCAAGGGCCCATGAAGTAGGGGCCATTCTGGAAGATCAGATCCTTGTTGTCTTTTGAGGAGAATTCGAAAAGAAAGAATCCTCTCCCCAAAAAATAAGAGGTAATGCTGTTATTAATCAACGGTGCCCAGTTCTTGTTGACCCAGTTCTCAGTGGATTTAGGAGATGGCCAGAGCCCGGTGAACTGGCCAACAAGGGCACAATCGGCCAAAGACAGAGCAACCTAGATCGGGGTTTCTGGAGGGAGAGAAATCTCAGGGAGATATTCCAGTTTCTTTACAAACTTCGCAGCTTCAGTCTTTTTCTTCTTTGGCAACCCTGCCAGCAGCAGATTGAAAGCCTCTGCGGTCGAGGGCGGAGGGGAAGGAGGGGGAGGTGCCTGGGGCGTGCCCAGCACCTCCATTGCAGTGAACCCTAGGATGAACGCGGGCCTATCTCAGACACTCGGACGCAGCAGCAGACAACAACCGTTATTTCTTCACAAAAAAAATTATGTATATGTTGTGCCTATAGTTAATAGCATGTAAAATGTGGTATAAATTTATGGATGTGCGATGTAAGTGCTTAATATTTATGAGTTCTCAATGTTCATCTACTTATGATTGTAGTCCTATTTTTTCTGCATTGTTTAAAAAAAAATGGATGTAAGTGCTTAATATTTCTGAGTTCTCAATGTTCATCTACATTTGATTGTAGTCCTAGTTATTATGCATTGTTTAAAAACAAATGGTTAGTACTTATACTTGGTATCAGAGCCTAGATTCAACCTCTAGGACCTATGGATCCTTTGAAACTTACTTTTCATGGGTGTCACCATGAATGATCATTAAGACCAGAATCCTCGATAAAAAAAATGGTTAGTCCCTACACTTGGTATCAGAGCATAAAAAAAAAAAATCCTTAACGTTCGAGCCTTACATCACTCATCAACATAATTTATATGTTTTTGTTTTTATGCTCACGGATACATCTAACTAAGACATACTATCGCATATCAATAGTAGTCCATCCAAATCACCAGTGAACTTGTAAGCTTTAAATGGTGAATCAATCAAGTAATTTCAAGATTCAAAATTACCATTAATTTTTTTTTTTGCTAAATTCAAATACATGGTGCGTGTATGAGTCTCATCTCACACAAAGCCCTATAATTATTGTCGTGCTAAATGTTCAACTATAGGAGTAAATGTAACCCTGATATGACTGTGTTCATCATCAACCTCACTCACATCTTGAAGTGGATGGAATTTAGGTTATGGATTGTAGCCTTTGAGATATTCACTCTACTCAAAATATCGATACATTACCCCTTGATTTCAATTGGTCTACTAGATTCAATGAATTTATGCACTCTAGATAATATGGGAGAAGATTTGGAAAAACAACTTCATAATCTCCTCAAGATAGAGTCTCCATTATTGTATGTCACAATAAACTGGATTTTTTTTCTTTTCATTTGAAGTCACTAAGAAATTCGACATTCCCTATATTTGTTTTCGAACCTAACCTATGGTTTTTTATTCAATCTGTTTTCACAAACATCTATGTGAATATCTTAATCATTCTTCGTATGAAGGAGAATGTTTAAACTCTCTTAATATGATTGGTTGCCTGGACATGAACATGTCTTAATATATTATTGTTTCCAACAAGGAAATCAATCTCTGTTTTAATTTATGTTTTTAATATTGAAAATGAAGATGAAACATTTTTACTTTGATTGCAGAATTTGAGAATAATTGGGAATTCAATAAATAGTAGTAATATCTTGATGTTGTTTGTATTCTAAGAATTTTCAATGTTATAAATTTAGCCTCCCAAAGATGTCTCTATGATTGGAGATTCTAGAAATATCTGCCTAGCATCGGCGTTCCCCAGATTATGTGCCACGAAAATCCTATTACCTGTTTCTAAATCAAAGCCGTGGCACATAATTTGATTAGGACTTAAAATAAGTGCGTACATGTAGATATAGCACGATAGTTTTGATATGGGCCTTAAATCGCAGTTTATTGAAATGATATATAAAAAAAATATGCACACACTCGACGACATAGATAGAACAACCAGCGCCACATTTTAATTATGGCTCAGAAATAGTCCATCTGGGCGTGCAAACTTTACTTAACTGTTATTTCATATTCACCATGCGATTTCATAATTAATTCACTGAGATTTGGTATTTCACCATGCAATTTCATATTCACCATGGGATTTCATATTTAATTCACAGTGATTTGATATTGCATGAAAACATTATTTGGTTTTATAACCACTGTAATGGTCAATTGAGCTGCCCCGCAGAATCAATGTTTTCATTATTTTAATGAGTTTTAACCATCGTGATATAAATTTTTAATAACACTACCTGTGTGATCCATGTTTTCATTATATGAATAAATGATAAATTGCATTTAGCTTTGATTTTATTAATAAATTTGGTTTTTTTTTTTACTCACAAAAAGTTTTAACCTTAATTATAACATTGTGCTCTGCCCAATGTTCTGTGTCTCAGTTATTTAAATAAATTGTAAAGTGTATTTTATTTTAAAGACTTATGCACATTTTAAAGTCTTATGCATTTTATAAAACACACAATATTTTTGTTTTATATGGATATAAGTTAATTAATTTCTTTTTTTTTTTTACTCACAAAAAGTTTTAACCTTAATTTTAATAACATTGTGCTCATCAATTAAACTGCCCAATGTTGTGTGTCTGTTATTTAAATAAATTGTAAAGTGTATTTTATTTTAAAGGCTTATGCACATTTTAAAGTCTTATGCATTTTATAAAACACACAAAATACTTTTGTTTTATATGGATATAAGTTAAGTTAATTGCACAATTTAAGAATTATAATAATTCTCTCAAAATAATTATAATTAATAATTCACAAATTCTTTTGTGAATTATGAGATGCCCACCATTTTTATATGGATGATGTCTTTTAGTCAAACAAAAATAATTTGTAATAATTTGTCGTTACACAAATTTGTAGTGTTAAGAAACAAAATCTTGCAATCCAACATAATGACTCATTAGGAGTTATTTGTAAGGGAAGAGTAAAAGGGAAACTAACAATTTCAAGAAGAGGCAAAACTTACCTCAATAATTTTACTACCTAAACTTGTTCAACAACTTGCATAAATTTTGGTAGGCATTACCATGGTAAATCACAATATTCACATGTTCACTTCTATCTAAATTTATGTAAAGAATTGCATAAATAATGGTGGGCGATAACTCTTGGTAGATCTACCTATTTACAGAAGGGAATAATGTCCCAAGTAACTCCTGCACTAGTGCCATTCCAACCTTCTAAATTAATGGTTGTATTATTTTAACGTTCTCAGAATCATTACACTCATTTAATTATTTAAATAATTTCCATATAATTAAGGGAAGTTATTATTATGTATTCTTGCATTATTAATACTTGATCGTAAATATTTTATATACTAAGGTATAAAATTGTATCATGCCATAAAATTTTAACTATACAAGCACTTATATATAAATATTATTAATGTAGTCCTAAATTATCCATTGTTTGGAATTGGCATCCGTATCAAATATGCATGTAATTTGATAATTACCCTATTCTTGATAATTACCATATTCTAGTTGTATATTATATAGCAAACTATTTATCTGTGCTTATTATTAATATTAGAGTTTTACTTCCATTATTGAAATCATAAGACATTAGAAACTTATTCTCTCTCTTTACTAATGACAATATCAAATTATGTTATGATAATGCTATCGACCACCTCTATCATTTACATGACATAATATACTCTAAGCCTACTATGATGAATTATATTAATTGTATCCTTATGATTAAATCTTATAGTAAGATTTGAAATTGATAGGTGAATTAAATCATCAAGAACTTATAAATGTATAAATTGTTCCTTTGGAAGTATATAATAATAACAATAAATTATAGAACCACTCAGGTTGGTTATAAATTTTATTGATTGGATTTATCTTATAAGGAAAATTGTGTTAAATTGTGGTAGGAATCATTGGTGAACCATGGTTAGAATAAGTACAAGAAGGAGTGGGGCAACTAGAGGGCGCAACGTGGTACCACCACAACGGCCAACTCCTGCTACCTCACCCAATGATGGGGAAAAAATCACAACACAAGAATAAATACCAGCCATAGAAGTGTTGAACTTAATGAGATAATTCTAGCACATGTCTGAGGCATTAATAAACCTTCTGTAACGGGAGCATGGAGGATCGATCATACAAAATGAAGCACCCCGAAACACTACAAGAAATGATGCATGTTGAGATTTGGAAAAGGTAAAATTTATAGAGTTTTGGGGGTCCACGGATGGCCACTCTGCAGAGGCATTGTTAGAAAACATGGTTATGTGATTTACCCTTAGATATTACACCTCAAACATGAAGGCCAAGATGGGTATATTATAGCTAAAGGGAAACACATTACTTTGGTGGAAGACATTATTACCCCAATTGTTTGAAGAAGTAACTTGGGAATTGTTTGAAGACAATTTTAGAGAATGCTACCTATCAAAGGAGTTCCTTGACAGTCAATTAAATGAATTCAATTCATTAAATCAGGGGAGTCACTCAGTACCAAAGTATGAGGCTCGTTTCATGGAATTAAACCGTTATAACCCTCACTTAACATAGAAAGGTCAAGGTGAACAAATTTGTGTATGGACTAAATGGTAACATTCGGGCTAAGGTTAGGATATTAATGCCTCGCATATTTGACGAGGTAGTTCAGTGGGCGATCATCGCAAAGGAGGAGATCATGAATAGTGGACCTAGTAAGACAACCAGGCCCGCAGGATCAGGAGTACCTAGTGGAAATAGTATGGAGAGTAGAAATTTTCAAAGGGGTCATGTGCTTAATCATCAAAAGTGGTCAACAGGAATCAAAGAACACGATATAGGCATCCAGCTCAACAACTGCATAGGGAAACTCAACAAACTCGTCAACAACAACATCACCATCTTATGCGACAACACCAAGTCACACCGCCTCAGCATCGATCCCAACAGTCTGGCTCTTTCCAGAAAAGTTCTAGGCCAACTCCCAGTTCAGTTGGTAGTAGGATCCAAGCTCCTAAGGGGGGGTGTTGGACTTGTGGACGTCCTCACTACGAGAGGGATGGCCCTAAAAATACAAGTAATACCAAATCAACTCAGAAAAAAACTACAGTGGGGGATCTGGGGAAGGCTCATTGCATCCATGCAGCGGTGAGCAATTGCCAAGTCGAACACCAGTCCATTGTGTTTGAAACCTCAGGTAATATTGATGGTATGAGATTTGTCATTTTAATAGATACATGAGCTACTGATTCTTTTATTTATTTAAATTCATTATCAAGGATTAAACTTAAACCAATTGCGCAACATGATTTTATACATGTAGAAATGGCATGTGGTATGAAAAGAAATGTAGGAAGGATGGTAATGGATTGTGAGGTGGACCTGGGCGTATGTAAGACCAAGGTATCCTTGTAATATGCGATATTAGGAGTCTATGATGTAGTTATAGGAATGGATTGGTTGGAATGACATGAGGCACTCCGAGACTGCAAAGACAAGGTACTACACTTCACAAATGATTATGGACAAAGATAATCATTGAGGGGAAAGAACCGAGGGGTGTACCTGAGGTTCATATCCTCCATGAAACTAATGAAATGTAGACAAAAGGGATGTCAAATGTTCATGGTGGTAGCTCTAAATGATAAGGGTGATTTTGAAAACCTTGATAAACATCCAATTCTTGTTGAATTCAAGGATGTATTTCCTGAAGAACTACCTGGGCTACCCCCAAAAAGGGAAATTGATTTTACCATGACCTTAAACTAGGCACTGAGCCTATTGCAAAGGCACCCTATCGTATGTCAGCTCCAGAGCTAAAGGAATTTCAAATCCAATGAAAGGAATTATTGGACTTGGGGTTCATATGATCCAACATATCTCCGTGGGGAGCTCTTGTGATTTTCGTTAAGAATAAGGACGGGTCTTGGTGACTGTGCATTGACTACCGCCAGTTGAACAAAGTGACGATAAAAAATCAATACCCTTTACCAAGGATAGATGAGTTGTTTGATAAAATGAGGGGGGAAATTGTGTTTTCAAAAATAGATCTAGGTCAGGATATCATTAGTTGAGAATCAAGGAAGAAGATATCCTAAAGACAACCTTTAAGACAAGATTTAGGAATTATGAATTTGAATTTTTACCCTTCGGACTGACAAATGCCCCGGGAAATTTCATGAGTTTGATGAAAGGAATATTTCGGGATTACTTAGACAAGTTTGTACAGGTCTTTATCGATGAAATTTTGATCTGCTCAAAGACCCCAGAAGAGCATGAGGAAAATTTGAGGATAGTTCTACAATGTCTTAGAGAAAAACAATTATACGAGAAGTTGTCAAAGTGTTCGTTTTACCAAACAAAGATTCATTATCATGGTCACATTATCTCTGGGGATGGTATCCCAGTAGACCTGACAAATATCGAGGCCATCATAGAATTTCCAACACCAACCAATGTTCATGAAATATGAAGTTTCATGGGCATGGTAGGGTATTATCGTAGATTTGTCGAAGGTAGCAAGCCCCATTACCGAACTCCAAAGAAAGAAAAAGAAATTCATTTGGACTGAAAAATGTGAAGAGTCATTCCAAAGGTTAAAGGTGTTATTAACAAATGCTAATTTTGAAAGTGCCAGATATGGAACAAGAATTTTTGGTTTGCAATGATGCCTCCAAGCATGGGTTGGGTTGTGTATTGATGCAACAAGACAGAGTAATAGCATATGCATCAAGAAAACTTATAACCCTCGAAGATAACTACACAACCCATGATATAGAAATGGAAACAATTGTTTATGCACTAAATTTTGGGGACACTACCTTCTAGGAAGTAAGTTTGAACTTAGGACTAACCATTGTGAGCTACAAAACATATTCACTCAGAACCACTTAAATGCAAGACAAAGATGGTGGTCTAAGCTAATCAGTTAATATGATTTTGATGTTACTTACATAAAAGGAACAATAAATATGGTGGTTGTTTCTTTAAGTAGGAGGCCTTAGATATTTTTAGTGACTCCATTAAAGACAAATTTGAGGGAGAAGTTTCTTGAATTGAAATTTAAGGACACCTGGTACAAGGACGTTACCAAGAGTTTGAGGGAGGACGAAATTATGATCCCAAAATATGAAGAATACTCCCTTAATAGTGATGGGATGCTACGATTTCGGGGAAGGATATATGTGCCACCGAATGAAGATATATGCTAGTCAATCTTGAATGAAGCACATCGCGCAATATACATGGCACACCCTGGTGTTAAGAAGATGAGTGTAGACCTAAAACCACTCTTCTTTTGGAAAGGAATGAAGAAGGACATTGTAAACTTTGTAGCAAGATGCTTATCAGTGAGTAAAATCTAAACACAGACATCTAGCAGGGTTATTGCAACCCCATGAGATACCAAAATCTAAATGGGAATTTATATCAATGGACTTCATTTTGGGACTACCAACATGATTCCATATTTTGTAGTGGTGGACACATTGACCAAGAGCGCCAAATTTATACCAGTTAAGACTACATATAAGGTACCAGAGATAGCGAGATTTTTTATTGATGAGATTGTGAGATTACATGGAGTTCCTATGAAGATCATATCAGATATGGGAGCAATGTTTACAAGAAGGTTTTGGACCAATTTCCAAGAAGCCTTGGGAACCTAGTTGAACTTCAACACTACATATCACCCTGAGATAGATGGCCAGACAGATAGGACTAATCAAATCCTTAAATATATGTTACATATGTATGTGATGGACCAACAAAAGAGATGGGAGGAGTTTTTACACCTAGTGGAATTTTAATACAATAGCAGTTATCAAAGTTCCATCAAGATGGCGCCATTTGAGTTCTTGTACGGAAGACCATGCAAAACACCTCTCAGTTGGGACTAATTGGAGGATCGAGTATTAATAGGACTAGAAGTGGTGCAGGAGATGGATGAACAAATGACTATGATTAAGGGGAGGCTAAAAGAAGCACAAGATCGAAAAAAGAGTTATGATGACACTCATCGAATAGACCAAAGTTATGAAGTGGGAGATAAGGAGTTCCTGAGAGTAAGGCCCCAAAAGAGCTCTATAAGATTTGGAAAGGGAGGAAAATTGTCTCCATGGTTTGTGGGACCTTTTGAAATATTAGAAAGAAAAGGGTCAGTAGCATATATGCTTGCCTTACCTCCATCCCTAGTGCGTATGCATGATGTGTTTCATGTTTATGTTTTACTTCATTATATTTCATATCCTTCACATGTTATTGAATTAGGTCATTTGCAGGTTTCAGATGAGGGCACGTTGATGGCCAAACCAATTCGCATATTGGAACAACAAACTTTGCAGCTTAGACGACGATTATTGGACCATGTTAAGGTCCAGTGGGACAATTATAGTCCTAGTTCAGCCAATTGGGAGGATGTTGAGGAGATGCGTCACCATTTTCCTTATCTATTCCAAGGAATTTGAGACAAAGTCTATTATTAAGAGGCAGTGTATGTAGTGCCCTACTCTAGTTGATTGAAAATTATATGAAGTTTAACATTATTTATTCCTAAGGCCCACACTTTATTCATTAAGGACCTCAAGTTGAGGATCCAGACACATGCCTCTATTATTAGTGGAATTGATACAATGAGGATGATAGAATTAATGGTTATGTATGTTCTCTATTGATATTACGATGATGATAGTATTAATGGATAATATGATTGTAGCATTAATGGTTATCCATGTTCTCTATTGATATTATGAGTAGTGAAGTAGCATTAAAAGGATATGTATCCCCTCATATTGATATCATGACAATTATAGATTTGATAGATAGGTATGTTTGATGGAGCTTAGAGATACAGAGCCATTGTGGGGGCTACAAAACATATTCTCGGAACCACGCAAATGCAAGACAAAGATGGTGGACTGTGCTATTCAATTAATAGGATTACATTACTTAAATAAAAGGAACAATAATTAGATAGTCAGTTATGTAGAGCATATGAGAATAAACATATAACCATAAATAAAGAGATGCAGCGGAATTAACACTTCATTTCATTAATATCAAAGAACTGAAATTTGCTTACAGACAGAATGGAAATAAAACTAGCTAGGGCACTGGTAGCTATCTCTGAGAAGAGATGTGGCGGCTACAGGCCTCTGAACTGCTTTACAATGAGGCGCGAGGGCCTATTTATTATTGAGAAGCAATGGAGAACCCTAAACATCCCAAAAACCTAACCCTAGGAGATGAAGCGCCAAAACTATGGGCCCCGTTTGGGTAAATTGGTGTTTCAACTTCCCAGGGACGTAACTTTGGCATACTATCTCCGTTTGACGCATATGATACATCATTAGAAAGCTCTATCTGAGGACTACAGCTGTCGGGACGAATTTTATCAGAAAATTCGCTAGCGCTTTCATACCCAAAAAACGTCGTTTAGGGCCTCAAAACGGCTCCGGAAGTTCAGGACCCGAAAAACTGCTAAAAATAGTAAGTTATGTCGAAACTGAAAAACTGAAAGAGACAATGGTGGGGGCCTAAGTGGAATAGGTGGGTGGCCACCAATATCCCACTGAATAATTAGAGTGGTTGTTTCTTTAAGTAGGAGGCCTTAGATATTTTCAGTGATTCCATTAAAGACAAATTTGAGGGAGAAGTTTCTTGAATTGAAATTTAAGGACACCTAGTACAAGGAGGTTAGCAAGAGTTTGAGGGAGGACGAAATTATGATCCCAAAATATGAAGAATACTCCCTTGATAGTGATGGCATGCTACGATTTCGGGGAAGGATATATGTGCCACCGAATGAAGATATATGCTAGTCGATCTTGAATGAAGCACATTGCGCAATATACATGGCACACCCTGGTGTTAAGAAGATGAGTGCAGACCTGAAACCACTCTTCTTTTGGAAAGGAATGAAGAAGGACATTGTAAAATTTGTAGCAAGATGCTTAGGGTGTCAGCGAGTAAAAGTTGAAGACAGACATCTAGCAGGGTTATTACAACCCCATGAGATACTGGAATCTAAATGGGAATTTATATCAATGGAATTAATTGTGGGAATACCAATGACCTCAAGACGACATGATTCCATATTTGTAGTGGTGGACACATTGAACAAGAGTGCCCATTTTATACCAGTTAAGACTACATATAAGGCACCAAAGATAGTGAGATTTTTTATTGATGATATTGTGATATTACATGGAGTTCCTATGAAGATCATATCAGATATGGGAGCAGTGTTTATAGGAAGGTTTTGTACTAATTTTCAAGAAGCCTTGGGAACCTAGTTGAACTTCAACATTAAATATCACCCTGAGATAGATGGCCAGACAGAGAGGACTAATCAAATCCTCAAAGACATGCTATAGATGTATGTGATGGACCAACAGAAGAGATGTGAGGAATTTTTACACCTGGTGGAATTTTCTTACAATAGTAGTTATCAAAGTTCCATCAAGATGGCTCCATTTGAGTTAAGAAGATGAGTGTAGACCTCAAACCACTCTTCTTTTGGAAAGGAATGAAGAAGGACATTGTAAAATTTGTCGCAAGATGCTTAGAGTGTTAGCGAGTAAAAGATGAAGACAGACATCCAACAAGGTTATTGCAACCCCATGAGATACCAGAATCTAAATGGGAATTTATAACAATGGAATTCATTGTGGGACTACCAATGACCTCAAGATGACATGATTCCATATTTGTAGTGGTGGACAAATTGACCAAGGCTGCCAATTTTATACCAGTTAAGACTACATATAAGGCACCAGAGATAGCGAGATTTTTTATTGATGAGATTGTGAGATTACATGGAGTTCCTATGAAGATCATATCAGATATGGGAGCAGTGTTTATAGGAAGGTTTTGGACCAGTTTCCAAGAAGCCTTGGGAACCTAGTTGAACTTCAACACTACATATCACCCTGAGATAGATGGCCAGATAGAGAGGACTAATAAAATACTCAAAGACATGCTACAGATGTATGTGATGGACCAACAAAAGAGATGGGAGGAATTTTTACACCTAGTGGAATTTTCTTACAATAGCAGTTATCAAAGTTCCATCAAGATGGCTCCATTTGAGTTCTTGTACGGAAGACTGTGCAAAACACCTCTCAGTTGGGACTGACTGGAGGATCAAATATTAATAGGACTAGAAGTGGTGTAGGAGATGGATGAACAAATGACTATGATTAAGGGGAGGCTAAAAGAAGCATAAGATCGAAAAAGAGAGTTATGATGACACTCATCGAATAGACCGAAGTTATGAAGTGGGAGATAAGGAGTTTCTGGGAGTAAGGCCCCAAAAGAGCTCTATAAGATTTGGAAAGGAAGGAAAATTTTCTCCATGGTTTGTGGGACCTTTCGAAATATTAGAAAGAAAAGGGTCGGTAGCATATAGGTTTTCCTTACCTCCATCCCTAGTGCGTATGCATGATGTGTTTCATGTTTATGTTTTACGTCATTATATTTCATATCCTTCACATGTTATTGAATTAGGTCATTCACAGGTTTCAGATGAGGGCACGTTGATGGCCAAACCAATTGGCATATTGGACCAGTGAAATTTGCAGCTTAGACGACAGTTATTGGACCATGTTAAGGTCCAGTGGGACAATTATAGTCCTAGTTCAACCACTTGGGAGGATGCCGAGGAGATGCGTCACCATTTTCCTTATCTATTTCAAGGACTTTGAGACGAAGTCTATTATTAAGAGGGGGTGTATGTAGTGCCATACTCTAGTTGATTGACAATTATATGAAGTTTAACATTATTTATCCCTAAGGCCCACACTTTATTCATTAAGGACTTCAAGTTGAGGATCCAGACACATGCCTCTATTATTAATGGATTTGATACAATGAGGATGATAGAATTAATGGTTATGTATGTTCTCTATTGATATTAAGATGATGATAGTATTAATGGATAATATTATTGTAGCATTAATGGTTATGCATGTTCTCTATTGATATTATGATGATGATAGCATTAAAGGATATGTATCCCCTCTATTGATATCATGACAATTATAGATTTGATGGATAGGTATGTTTGATGGAACTTAGGACTGACCATTGTGGGCTACAAAACATATTCACTCAGGACCACTTAAATGCAAGACAAAGATGGTGGTCTAAGCTAATCAGTTAATGTGATTTTGATATTACTTACATAAAAGGAACAATAAATAGGGTGGTTGTTTCTTTAAGTAGGAGGCCTTAGATATTTTCAGTGATTCCATTAAAGACAAATTTGAGGGAGAATTTTCTTGAATTGAAATTTAAGGACACCTGGTACAAGGAGATTAGCAAGAGTTTGAGGGAGGACGAAATTATGATCCCAAAATATGAAGAATACTCCCTTGATAGTGATGGGATGCTATGATTTCGGGGAAGGATATATGTGCCACCGAATGAAGATATATGCTAGTCGATCTTGAATGAAGCACAATGCACAATATACATGGCACACCCTAGTGTTACGAAGATGAGTGCAGATCTGAAACCACTCTTCTTTTGGAAAGGAATGAAGAAGGACATTGTAAACTTTGTAGCAAGATGCTTAGAGTGTCAGCGAGTAAAAGCTTAACACATACATCCAGCAGAGTTATTGCAACCCCATGAGATACAGAAATCTAAATGGGAATTTATATCAATGGACTTCATTGTGGGACTACCAATGAACTCAAGACGACATGATTCCATATTTGTAGTGGTGGACACATTGACCAAGAGCACCCATTTTATACCAGTTAAGACTACATATAAGGCACCAGAGATAGCGATATTTTTTATTGATGAGATTGTGAGATTACATGGAGTTCCTATGAAGATCATATCAGATATGGGAGCAGTGTTTACAGGAAGGTTTTGGACCAGTTTCCAAGAAGCCTTGGGAACCCAATTGAACTTCAACACTACATATCACACTGAGATAGATGGCCAGACAGAGAGGACTAATCAAATCCTCAAAGACATGCTACAGATGTATGTGATGGACCAAAAAAAGAGATGGGAGGAATTTTTACCCCTGGTGGAATTTTCTTACAATAGAAGTTATCAAAGTTCCATCAAGATGGCGCCATTGGAGTTCTTGTATGGAAGACCGTGCAAAACACCTCTCAGTTGGGACTGACTGGAGGATCGAGTATTAATAGGACTAGAAGTGGTGCAGGAGATGGATGAACAAATGACTATGATTAAGGGGAGGATAAAAGAAGCACAAGATCAAAAAAAGAGTTATGATGACACTCATCGAATAGATCTAAGTTATGAAGTGAGATAAGGAGTTCCTGAGAGTAAGGCCCCAAAATAGCTCTATAATATTTGGAAAGGGAGGAAAATTGTCTCCATGGTTTGTGGGACCTTTTGAAATATTAGAAAGAAAAGGGTCGGTAGCATATAGGCTTTCCTTACCTCCATCCCTAGTGCGTATGACGTGTTTCATGTTTATGTTTTAATTCATTATATTTCATATCCTTCACATGTTATTGAATTAGGTCATTTGCAGGTTTCATACGAGGGCATGTTGATGGCCAAAATAATTCGCATATTGGACCAACGAACTTTGCAGCTTAGACGACAGTTATTGGACCATGTTAAGGTCCAGTGGGATAATTATAGTCCTAGTTTAGCCACTTGGGAGGATGCCGAGGAGATGCGTCACCATTTTCCTTATATATTCCAAGGACTTTGAGACGAAGTTAATTATTAAGAGGGGGTGTATTTAGTGCCCTACTCTAGTTGATTGACAATTATATGAATTTTAACATTATTTATCCCTAAGGCCCACACTTTATTCATTGAGGACCTCAAGTTGAGGATCCAGACACATGACTCTATTATTAGTGGATTTGATACAATGAGGATGATAGAATTAATGGTTATGTATGTTCTCTATTGATATTACGATGATGATAGTATTAATGGATAATATGATTGTAGCATTAATGGTTATGCATGTTCTCTATTGATATTATGATGATGACATCATTAAAGGATATGTATCCCCTCTATTGATATCATGATGGTTATAGATTTGATGGATAGGTACGTTTTCAATTGATGTTACGATGATGCTGTCTTTGATGGACATGTATGTTTCCCATTGATGTTAGGATTATGATAATCATGATGGATGTGTTCCTCATGTTAACTACTTACATTAGTTTTTGTTCACAATCAACAACGATGTGAATGAATAGGTCATGTTGATGATGTTATTATGATAATGACTAACACTAAGAAACTTTGTTATTGATGATTAATGAGTATGATAGGAAACCACCAGAGGAACTCGCATACGATGAGTTAACGACATCTGGTTTGATGGAAATTAATATTTTGTCTTTAAAATTCTAAATCCAGTTTGAAACTCTCTCTCTCTCTCTCTCTCTATATATATATATATATATATATACTTTGACGATATGTTAATGGCTGTAGGAACATGTTAGTTGCTTGGACGAATGACTCACATATGGGTGATGGGGTTGTATATTTGGATGGGACAGCATGGGAGGGGTGGGACAGTGTCCCTGATCTCACCCGCTAGCACTCCCACTGTGACTTAGGTTGGAAAGGTCGAAACACTTCCGCCTTGAAGATCATGATGTCATGGGGGTAGGTCCAACATTTGGGCTGCTCACAAGGATTTTTTGGGGGGAGTGCATCAAGGTGGATTCCTTGATCCCAACACCATTAGTCTCACTATAGTGGACACCATAAGAGATGATAGTGGTCTCTATCATTGCATCTATACCTTCCCCTCATAGCCACTAGATTGTTGAAGGGAAAGTGACGTGGTACCCTTGGAACATCAAGAGAAGTTTTTGAAGGGCATGACCAACTTGGCACCCTTGGTATCAAAAATAAACTGTTAGGCATGGCACCCTTGGAACTTTGAAGGGAATTTCTTGAAGGGCATGACCAACTTGACACCCTCGACATTATTAAAAAGAAACTAATAAATATAATAAAGATATGAAAATCCTACTAATTCATATCAAGTGGTAAATGATGTTAGAACCAAGGAAATTAATTCAAGAATAAAACTTAGGGTAATGGAAGAATAGGAAGAAATACAATATTTTACCTTGATAACTCTACCCCTTTCCATGTTGAAAAATATTAAGTGGCTAATGTACATAAGTAACTTAACTAGGTAAAAGGGGGAAAGAGGGACATAGAGTTAAGTATAAATATTAATCATAAAATTGTTTTAAAAAAAAACTTCATTAAGAGAACAGGGTGGTGAATTAAAATAAGATTAATAAATTAAAATTGGAGAAATTTAGAGAACCTCCATGTGGCAAGAACCAACATAAGAATATCCATCGAAGAGGCAAATTGAGTTAAATTAGGAAGTAGTTAGGGGACCAAATCTGAGACTTATCATTTAACTTCTGTAATAAACATAAATTAAGGAGTTGAAAGAGGGGGGATCAAGAGACAACTAGGAGAAGAAATAGGAAGCCTTGTTGGGGTGAGGAAAAAAATATTTAAATTAATATTTAAGTAAATGATTTTGGAGAGTCTTAGTGAGAGGGTGACACATGGGTAGGTGAATAATCAAATTTTTGATTAATAAACATAATTAATTATGCATGAAATGCCAAGTGTCACCTATGAAGCCTCCTATAAAATAAGGGTCAAGCCATGGGAAATTGAATTTTTGGCTTACCCTATTGTTGGATGTAGGAGATTAGGTCATTGTGAGTGGTTACGAGCTATAGTTGAGTTTGGTGAGGTAGAAGACATCAGAGAGGGGACTCTTGAGCCAAGTAGGGCTCACTTATATAAGCCCGTGAACTTGCTCTATTGTATGAACCCATTGCATCTCGAGGGTTTGCGAGGAAGGAGAGTACCGAAGGAGTAGGCTGGGAGATCAACTGGTGGGTCACTACATTCGATCCAAGCATGTCGACATTCACATTTGGAGGCGGACGACCAAAACGTAGTGTAAGTAGTGACAAGTCAATATTGAATCTTTTCTCCTGGTGAACAGTACATATGTTAGTTATGATGTCATTTTATATGATTTCTTTGTGCCTCTAGTTTATAGAATGTAAAATAGATCAAATGTGAAATGCGGTAAAAAATTATGGATGTGTGATGTAAGTGCTTAATATTTCCGAGTTCTCAATGTTGATCTACTTATGATTGTAGTCCTATTTATTCTACATTTGAAAAAAAAATGGATGTAAGTGTTTAATATTTCCGAGTTCTCAATGTTCATCTACTTATTATTGTAGTCCTAATTATTCTACATTGTTTATAAAAAATGGTTAGTCCTTACAAAATGCATGAACATGTATTTTTCTTGCAGGTTTGAGTAGAGAAACAAAGGAGGACTTCCCCATCACCATTAGCTTCAGTCTCCACCCTTCATCAATCAACTTCCAACCAAGTCGCCTTCAACCCTGTTTTTTCGAAATCTCCACCACAACACTGAGAGCCGCCTTGGAGGTGCAAGTCAGGATTTGAGAGGTGTTCTGAGCTTGAACAAGGGGTTGGCTACCCTTCATCCACCTATATCCACCTTCATTACACCTCTCCTACCCATTTCCTCACCATTTTTGGTCTCAAACTACCCTCAGCCTGTTTCATGTAGTATTTTAGGGAATCTTGTAGCATTACAAGAAATCATATAGCGGCGCCAACCACTCACTCCTTCAACCCAAAACCACTCTTTCACCTCATCTGAGCCTAGCACAACCTCCAATAGACCTTCAACTCAGATAAATTGAGTCAGGGACCCTCTTAGGTCACCTCAACACCTCCTTCTCTTGCTACAAAAAAGAGTCATTTAGAAGTGTAGTTAGCTCATTGATAGATCCATTGTTAGGCACAATAGTCAAGCATAAGATAAATAGAGTTCAATCAGTCATTTGGTTCATCATGTGTGCCTATATTAGTTTCCCTTTTGGCAATTTCAATTCAGAAATTTAAGTTATGAATGCCACTTAGTTTAATTTCCTTTCTTGCATTAGCTTAAGTGTGAATTTCTCTTCCTTGCAGATAGCTATATGAATCATTATGATATATAATTTTTTCTTTCCCTATTGATAGAGTAATGGCCGTGAGTTATTTTTATCCTTAGCTTTCATTTAGAAGTGTGACCGACTTCCTTTCTTAGAAGTAACCCTAGTAGTAACACCTCATTGTAGAACTGAGAAGAGGATGGCATGAGTATAACTCATCTATTGTGCATATAGCATTGTCACCTCCAAGTTTGTACAAACCCTGGGTTTGTAAAGTAAATTTGAGTAGCCTCTGGGAGTTGCAACACTCTTGGTGCAATACCAAGGCTCACCATTTTTTGGCATCGTTTCCGGGGAGGTATAAGTAGATCTTTTTATTCTGATTTAGCATTCTTTTATGATTTTCTTTTACATTCAGTTCCAAAATATTGAAAAATAAAAAAACAATTTGACTTTCATGCCTCATAGGAATAGGGATAACCAAGAAAAATTCTTACCGAAAACCCCCACATCCCCACACAATCACCCTTCACTCTTCTTCAGTGACTGTGAGGTTGACCACACCATAAGTGAGCCACTTGAAAAATTTGAAGAACCTATTGGAGAATAAGAGGAACTTGCTTCACCTGAGGAATATGCTTCACCAATTCAAGCCATGGATGAAACTAGGACCCAAGGAGTCTTTCCCATTAGAGAAATAGATGGAGAAATTATAATGAATAAAATCAATCCCTCAGCCCTTCCACATTTCTATGGCCTCGCTTTTGAGGATCCTAACACCTTCATGTTCAAGTTGTTTGTTGTTTGCAGGACCTATGAGTATGCCTCAGATGACCAGAAGCTTAAACTATTCCTATCCACCCTCAAGGATACAACCTTGCGCTGGTTCATGGGTTTGCCTCGGAAAAACATCACTACCTAGGCAGCAATGCGAAAGTCCTTCAACAAAAAATATAGAGATTACTCTAGATCCAAAGAAAACAAAGAGGAGGTATTTAGGACAACTCTGGGACTTGATGAATCCCTGGAAGACTATGAAGAAATATTCCAACTGAACTATAAAAGAGCCAACTACACCTTTGATCCCGAATCACTTAAATTAGTACTTCTCTAAGGGATTATGGAAGAGGTGATAGAAACCCTTAATATTTTGTCTGTAGGAGACATATACCAGCTTCCTTATGAGGACATCAAATTGTCTTTAGAAACCACTCTAGGGCAACTAGGAATAAAGGTAGATCTAGCCAAAGAATGAAAAACACCCCTTTCTCTTCCACCTACATCAAGCATGAGATTGGAAATATGTTAGAGGACTTCAAAAGTGAGATGTTTCACACCTTTGCTTTGTAAATGGACACAATTCAGATCAAGAGGAAGTAAGAGGAATGAGAGAGTGCCTTGGCTATCTTCTGCCCTAAATGTACCAGAAAACATGCTTGAAATTAATGTCCACTAAATGTCATAGAGGTTTTCTTAGTTTGTGAAGAGAATCATGCCATAGATAAGTGTCCCTCCTCACCTGGGCTCAAAGTTGTATATCAAGGTGGGGAAGGAGGACACGAGCAACTGTGATTCATAAATCAGAGGAGGCTTCAAGGGCCTCGGTCATATCAGCAGGGCATGCAAGGTGCACCTTAATCCTACTACCATACAAAACTA
Source organism: Pinus albicaulis (assembly GCA_034641835.2). Taxonomy (NCBI): domain Eukaryota; kingdom Viridiplantae; phylum Streptophyta; class Pinopsida; order Pinales; family Pinaceae; genus Pinus; species Pinus albicaulis. The sequence goes on along the minus strand of CM076580.1, from coordinate 1,557,083,954 downwards.
GAATGCACCTATGCATTCTTGGTACACGTCCACTCCTCCATCATGGCCTACACCTCCTACTTGGCCTTACACCCCTCCATATCACCCTCAACCTGTGAACCAACCATTCCAACAATATGTTTCTTAACCACCTTAGTGGATCAACCCATCACATGGGTGGAGGCCCCAACACAATCAACCACCTACTTTACTACCTCCACCCCAACCTCAACCTTAGCCCACCCACTCTGCTCCACCTAAGTTGCCTCATATGCTTGCCCAACCCAATCTGAACCCGAACAACAAGCAGACACAACATGTTTACAGTGGGGAAACATACTATCCAGCTTATGTTGTGGAGATACATGAGATCAACTTCAGGTCTGGAATACTACTCCCAGGAAATCATCCTCCATCTCCACCTGCAGAGGTTGAGGAGGAAAAGGATGAGATAAATACTCAAACTGATCAACCTCCTTCTCCTGAGCGCCTGATCCACTCTATTCATCACACCCCAGAAGAGATTAAACTTCTAGGAGAACTAAAAAATTTGTGTGTGAAAACACCCCTTGTCCAGGCCATTAAGGATGTTCCTATTTACAATAGTCTCATCAAAGAAAATTTCTTTACGAAACCTGGGAGAAATAAGAAAAACACCCCCACCATCAAGGTTTTGGTACAACTGTTTGACTTAATGGGTGGAAGGGTGATATTCCCGAAGTACCTGGACCCAGAAGTCCAATAGTAGATGTACACATCAATGGTGTCATTGTCCCCCATACTCTGATTGATCTCGGGGGTGACATCAATGTGATGAAAAAGGAAACTATGCTTAAATTCAACCTCCAAGGAGCCTTGAGAAAGACCACTATTATTCTTCAACTTGCAAATAGGTCCATAGTAGCTCCGGAAGGAATTTTTGAGGATGTTATGGTCTTAATCGACTCTTGGGAGTACCCTACATATTTCTTGGCCCTCCAGCCAAAAACAAAGTTTAATGGATATCCTCTCATTTTTAGGAAGACCTTTGTTGACCACTGTCGATTCTTATATCAGCTGCAGGGCAGGAAACATGACTATAAAGAACGGGCACTTGTATAAAAAATTGGTACTATATCCTCCTACCCAGCCTTCCATTGACCATGACCTACGTTTGTGGTCAAAGGATGAATAAGAAGAAGAAGAAATATACAATACCACACCCTACCCCATTTGTACTATAGATATTGTTCTTAGAGGGGGAAAACCCGATGAGGATGATCTCATCGACCACATCATTCAAATCCAACCCCCAACTTCCATTCTACTCGATGACCTAGTAAGAAAATCTAAAGTCCGCCCTTGGATAGAGCTCCACTCAGTTGATTGAACCTCTGTAGCCACCAAGGATGTGGAATTTTTCCCATGAAAATCCTTGAATATTAACTCATCCCTCTCAACCAAATAAGAAGAGAAACTATGCCAACTCTTGAGGGAACACCTAGATGCTTTTTCTTGGGACTACAAAGACATGAAAGGGGTGCATCCCTTAGTGTGGACATATCATATTTATATTAAAGAGGGATGCAAGAATATGCACCAGCCCCAAATAAGGATGAACCGAGCTTTAAAAGACATAGCGAAGGATGAATTACAAAAGTTCTTGGATGAAACTTTCATCTACCCAATATCTAACTGTGAGTGGGTGTCTCCTCTTGTTGTAGTCCCAAAGAAAAATTGAAAGTGGCGAATCTGTGTTGACTGCCGAGAACTAAAAAAATCCACTAAGAAGGACCATTTACCCTTGCCCTTCATAGATCAAGTCCTAGATGGCCTTGCAGGGAAGAAGTTTTTCTCTTTCCTAGATGGGTTCAGTGGGTATAACCAGATCCAAATTAGCCATGAGGACCAAGACAAGAAAACATTTACATATCCCTACAACACATTCGCTTACAGATTCCTTCCCTTTGGGTTGTGAAATTCCCCTGCTACTTTTCAAAGAGTAGTCCTGAGCATTTTTTTCTAAACTAGTCCATGACTATGTAGAAATCTACATGGATGATTTCACACCTTATGGGTATGATTTCCAGGAGGCTCTCTCCAATCTAGGAAAAATGTTGATAAAGTGCAATGAAATTAATCTCTCCCTAAGTTCGGAAAAGTGTGAATTTATAATAAGGGTAGGGATATTCCTAGGCCATTCAATGTCACAAGAAGGAATACAGGTAGACCTAAACAAAATCACCATCATAAAAAGGGTGCTTATTCCTCAAAAGCAGAGAGATGTCAGAATTTTCTTGGGTTCGGATGGCTACTATAGTAGGTTCATTAAGGACTTCAGTAAAGTGGCTTTGCCATTATTTGGATTGTTGGCAAAATATTATGAGTTTTTCTGGTCTATTCTCTATCAGGAGGCTTTTGATCTCATCAAGGAAAATCTAACCTCTTCCCACATTCTTCGAGGTCCCAATTGGGCTATGCTCTTCCACATTCACACAGATGCATCAGATAAAGTTGTGGGGGTAGTCTTGGGGAAGTTATAATACAAGTTATCCTATGTCATCTATTTCATTAGAAAAATTCTATCCAAAGCTGAACTTAACTCTGTCACTGAAAAGGAGATCTTAGCCATTGTCCATTCCTTAAAAAAATTCAGGCATTATATTGCTGGTTATCAGAACTTCATACATGCCAACCATGCATTCATCCATACGTAATGAATAAACCAGATGTTAATGCTAGAATCATTATATGGTTTTTGTCATTATAGAAAATTTATTTGACAATTGTTGATAAACCAGGAAAGGAAAATGTTGTTGCAGATTTCTTATATAGACTAACTCTAACCACAGATGAGGAAGGAATGGTGTATGATCAACTTCTGGATGAAAACCTATTTTCTATCTTAGCACTCTCTCCTTGGTTTACTAACATAGCTAACTACTTGGTTGCTGAGAGGCTTCCTCCAAACCTTTCATCCAAAGAAAAGAACAAGATTATCAGGAAAAGCACTCGTTTCACTTAGATTGGTGGCTAAGTTGGACTTGGACATCACAAAGGCACAACAAGAAAGGTTGCTGCAACTAAATGGTTTGGTTGGATTCAGAATGCAGGCCCTCCTTCACACAGAGGTAATCCAACTACAAAGGAAATTTTGGCATGACAAGCACATCAAATAAAAGAGATTTCAAGAAGGAGATTGGGTGTTCCTCTATGATTCAAGATTCAAGGACTTCAAGGGAAAACTAATGTCCCGGTAGCTAGGACACTATCAAGTGGAGAAATTCCATGACAATGGGGCTATTCAGATAAGAACCATAGATGAGGAGGGGATCCCTCTGCTTCTCAATGGTTATAATCTAAAAATGTACAATAAGCCCATGTCTACGGCTGCGTTTATCAATTCAATAAACATGGAGGTGAATGTCATTGGAAGCTCCATAGTTTCCAGCACCTCACCTTCCTAGAGAAAGAAAAAGAAAAATAAAGAGGCCTGGATGAAAACCTCTCTGAGGCATCCAAGGCCAACTCCTGGGTTGAAAACCTCCATGAGGCGATCCTTGAGCAAAAAACAAAGAAAAAAAAAATAGAGAAAAGGAAAAAAAAAAAAGAAAAAAAATATCCTTGGGTGAAAAACTCTTTGAGGCGCCCAAGGTAGACTTGTGGGGTGAAAACCTCTACTGAGGTAGCCCACCTATCTTCAAAAAAAAAGGAAAAAAAAAGAGGAAAAAGAAAAAAGAATGAAACAACGCCTATGCACTAACCTATTTCTGTTTTACAGGTTGTCGATCAAGGACAATTTGGACAAAATGGAGAAACATCATTTCTCTATTTCTCTCTCTCCTCTACCTCTCCACTTCCTAACCAATCCCAGTATGCATCCATCCATCCATTCCTCCATCTAGGTGAGAGAAAAACTCCATGTTTTCTTACTCTCTGTAGTGCTACAAGATGTCCTACATTGCTACAAGAAACCTTGTATTGCTACATGAAAGTCATCCGAGAATAGATAAGCTCACCCAAGGACACCTAAACCTCAAGAAGACATGAAAATCATTTTTTTACCTATACCTACCACCCTTAACCATCACTCCACTCCATGCATAAATATCCACTCACTAAACCCTCTATTTTCCACTGTGACCTAGTTTAGCTAAATCCTTACATAGGGCCTCTCCTCTCATATCCTCCTCCACTTCACCCCTCCATTCAATTCCTAACTCCATACATAGCATACCTGCACTACTTCTATTCATTCCTTAGCTTAGTGGAGCTCCAAAACTGCAATGAGGGGACTGCTACAGGAAGATGATCACTTCCTGTAGAAATTATGTCCATGCAACCATCAAGTCAAATAAGTAGGAGGTAGCTAATGGAGATGGATCCAGATGATCACCAGAGGAATCCAAAAGGAAAGCCACACCAACAGCAACACCCGAGGATGTCCATGAAACACCTACAAAAGAATGAACAAACAAAAGCAATAAGCAACTCACTCAGAAAAATAAGCTGCTCACTAAAAAAAAAACACATCAAAGGAAAAATAATTAATGGCCATCACCATTCTCCAACTACTTGCATCAAAGGTTCCTGCCACTCATCAGCATCAGGTAGGCTCAGGTATGGCTCCCTCACCCTCTTGCTATGCATCATTTGGCTAAAATGAGTTAATGTCGAGAATAGAGAGTTAATAGGAAAAAAGGTGGCCAGTTAACTTGGTCACCTTCGAAAAGTTAAAGTAAAGAGTTAGTGGGGATTTCATGCCACATGGGGATATCACATCAGTTAAGGTAGAGACTAGGAGGAGTTGGAGGTGATTATGAGGCAGAAGGGAATGCTTGGATCGAGTGGGACCAATGGTCTAAATGAATAAACCTTGTGCCAAATTCACATCACCACTATGCTCCAAGTCCGCTCCATTTGGAATAAAAGGTGTACTTTGGCTCATTCTCCCTCATTATATTATGCATTCTGAGATCAGTTAGATCAGGAAAGAGATAGGATCCATCAAGGATTTTCAAACCAAGGTCGAGTTCTGCATGCAAGCCCGTGCTATAGGAAAGTCTGTTGGTGCTACAGGAAGTTTACAGGAAGGTTGCACAGTGCTAGAAACTAACATGAAATCCACCCTAAGAGTTTATCGACACCCCAACACCATCCTACAAGAAAAAAAACATCAGAGTTGCAGAGGTAAGTGGACATCACCTCAACAAGTTGTAAAACATTTTCATGAAAATTACACACAGTCAAAACATAATTCAGAAATTTAGGAAGATGTTTAGAGAAGTAGGGGTAAGAAAATCTCAGTTCGTGTTAAGTTCAAGCCTTTGGGGTACCATATCACCATTGTTTTGGGACATAAGCCAACTAACCATATCTTTAGCACAATCACAAAATGGGGGGAATTTTTAACAGAAGGGAGCCCACATACATCAAAAGAATTATACTACACCCTCCTGTGGTTGACATATTTAGAAATCACCAGTGGCTGGGATTCTTCGAGCTCCTCAAAGGATTTGATGATGAAGTGGATCGAGAATTTGCAGTAGCCTTGCACTCCCAAGAAGATGATAGGGCCATTTATAGAGTGGTTAGAGGGCTAGCCATTACCATAACCCCTGAGTTCATTAGCAAAGTTGCAACATTTCCTCTAGGAGTTAAGTGGAATAGAGAGGACAAAGTCTCTAACACTGCGTCTAAGAAGAGTTTCTTCTTTCCTAATGAGGAATACATTGAGGATAAAAATGGGGTAAGGAGGGAAAGTATCCCTTACCCATGGGATGAGGTAGCATATCACATCATGAAATATATTTCTTGTGAGGGAAGACTCAGTGTGGTCTATGGATACCACTTCAGATTATTGGATGAGCCTAGATTAAAAGGATATTTTCCACTATAGTAGAGACTAAACATCCCATACTTCCTCCCGCATTCAATTAGAGACATGAGCTAGAGGGTAAGAGAGAGAAAAGATGAAAATGTGAAGTTAGGTTACACGTTTTTCCATTTTTTGAGAAAAAAATATCATTTTTAGAAGTTCTTCAACGTTTTGCAAGCCAAAACAATTTTCTGTTTAGAATTTCATTTACAATAATAATAAAACTTGTCAGAATTTTTAATAGCTTTCTTTTACTTATTTTTTGGAATTTTTTTATTCACATTTGAAATGTCAACTTAGAAATTCTTTGAGTGTGTGTTCTTTAACAATCAAGGGATTCAAAAAATTCTTTGTTGTTCAATGCTAGTATATTCTTTGTTAACTTGGTGTTTTTGAGAAAAAAAATGTGTTGCAACAATCTAGACACTCTACTTCGGTATCCTTATATTTACAAAACCAACTAATGCATATCATAATTACTAGAATTTTTTGAACTGAACCAATATGAAAAAAATGCAGAATTTGAATATGTTTAGTTCAACGTCAAGTTTCTCAACATATTAGTTATAAACTAAAAATCTAAAAACTTCCCATTATAGATGCGGACCAATGTAATGCACCATAAATTTTTAAATTTTTTTACAGTGTATTTTGGGAGATACAAAATTTTGATTTCATTGAATCATAATGACTTTCAGAAATTTTTTGCAAAGTTATATCTGCTGAAAGTGGGTTGAATTTTGCAAATGCTAGTCTTGGTTTCGAAAGTTAATTCATAAAATTTGATGAAGTTTTAGCATTCCAAAGTTGATGAAATGTGTTCAAAGCCGAGCTGCAACATAGTTGTAGATGTTTTAATTCGGCTAAACTTTTGTAGTAGTTCGACCAAACTTTTATTAGTGTCCCATCCCGTTAATTTTAATGACATAAAAGTTCGGCCAAAATTTTGGTTGCTCATTCTGTCGGCTGCAAAAAAAAAAATCAATGAAGCCCCTCGAAAAAACATATTTCACAAACTAGAAAAATATACGAAAACCGAATCATTATTTTCGCACACTTTTTCATTTAGAGTGAATTTTCATACTAAATCTTTTGGGCTGAATTTTTAGAGGAATTTTTTTGGGATAAATTTTCTAAGGAGATTTTTTGGGCTGAATTTCGAAGGAGATTTTTTGGGCCAAATTTTCAAAGGAAATTTTTTGGGCTAAATGTTCAAAGGAAATTTTTTGGGCTGAATTTTCAAAGGAAATTTTATTGGCGGAATTTTTTTTAGAGGAAGTGTTTTGGGATCAAGTAAATCTTTTGTGATGATTTTTTAAAGTGAGTTTTTGTCTAAATTTTTAAAGTTGGCTTTTTTGCAGGATTTTGAAGGAAATTTTTTTAGTTTCATTTTCAAAACACATTTTTTTGGTAGAATTTTTAAAGTAAGTTTTTTGGTTTGAAGTAAGTCTTTTGTGCATAATTTTTAAAGTGATTTTTTTTGAAATTAAGTCTTTAGTGATGATTTTTTAAAATGAGCTTTTGTCGAAATTTTTCGAGTTATTTTTGCAAGATTTTGAAGGAATTTTTTTGAGCTTCATTTTGAAATACATTTTTTTAGTGGAATTTTTAAAGTGACTTTTTTTTAAAGTAAGTGTTTTGGGCTGAAGTAAGACTTTTGTGCTGATTTGATTTGATTTGATTTTTTTTAAGGTTTTTGTGATGAGTTTTTAAAGGGAGTTTTTGTCTAAATTTTGATAGTGAGTTTTTTTTTGCAGGATAAGGAAAATTTTGGAGCTTCATACTAAATTATCATGGGAAATCAAAGAAATTTCAAGAGAAAGTATGATCTAACAAGAAGCCATGAGGCTCGTAGAGAATACGGGAGAGAATATCACAAAAAAAGGAAAGAAGAACGCTCAAATATTGAAAGGGAAAATAAACCTCAACTAGAAGTTGAAGCAGGTATGTAAATGTAATTATTATAAATGATGTTTAAAATTTAACTAACTTGTATTGTGAAACTTAATTTTTATTTGATGAACTAATTTGAAAAATATTTTGCAATGTCAACAGAGAGAGATATTCCTCATAAAATTGATGATGAAATAGAAAATGTTGAAAGACCAAGTGAAAAAGATAATGAACCAATTATTGAAGATGTTGTTGAAGATTTTGAAAGAAATTCAAGTGAAGAAATTTAATCACTTGGTATGTATATATATGTCATGTGTATTATTGAAATTATACATATTTATTAATTTTTAAATTTCATTCAAACTCTATTTTTTAATTTAATTATTTATTAAATATTTAAACCCATTTTGTACATTTAGTTCTCATATGTACAAATGAAATCAATATCGATGATGATATGTTAGAAAATGTTGACACTGACACATATGGAGATAAAAAAAATTGACCATTTTATACGATATCGTGTTAAGCACATTATTGATATGTTCTTAAAAAATGAAAATGTGGTAGTTCAAGCCAAAATTTTAGAAGTCTCTTAACATAAAAGAAATTAAAAGAAGCTACGACTCTATTAGGTATTCGAAAATCAACGAACGATAAAACTAAATGAAGGAAAATGTGATACAAAATATAAATAGTGCTCTAAAATCAATTGAAAGATCTAGAAAGAAAAGTGATTTAGATGCACGTAGTGCAATACAAATGGCAGTGGTTTCATCAAGTAATAAAGAAAATCGTTTCGTAAAATCGATGGCAGAAGCATCAGGGACCTCACGAAAAACATTGCACAAACATCAGAAATTTTGATTGCAAATAGATGTAAATGACGTTGGATAGTTATTTGTAGGAAACCATACAAAGATAGACTTGGAGAAGATGTTAAAAAAATAATATATGAATATTGGATGAAAAATTCATGTTTTTCACCAAAAGCAAGGGATGTGACGCGACAAAGAATAACACGAAATCAATATGAAGAACATGCAAAACATATCTTGGACACCACTCAGACAAAGTTGTTCAATAAGTGATCTGGATTTATGCAGGAACACAATGAGATATATAAATACTCATAAAAGCAGAGATCCAACAGAAACAAAACTTCATTTCATTAATAGAAAATAATTTAAATATGCTTACAGACATAATAGAAATAAACTAGCTAGGGCACTGGTAGCTTATCTCTAAAAAGAGATGTGGCAGCTACAGACCTCTGAACTGTGTTACAATGAGGCTTGAGGGTCTATTTATTGAGAAACAATGGAAAACCCTAAACATCCAATAAACTAACCCTAGTAGATGAAGCGCCAAAACTATGGGCCCCGTTTGGGTAAATTGGGGCATTAATATTCCCGGGGACGTAACTTTGGCATACAATATTCGTTTTCCAAACACAATACCTCATTAGAAATATCTATCCAAGGAATACAACTTTTGATGTGAGCAAAATTTAGGAAAATTCCATGTTTCTCCCCATTTCCCCCCAAAAAATGTCGTTTAGGGCCTCAAAACGGCTCTGGAAGTTCAGGACCCAAAAAACTGCTAAAAATAGTAAATTGTGCTACAATTAAGGAAACTGAAAAATTGAAAGAAACAATGGTGGGGCCCTAAGTGGAATAGGAGGGTAGACACCAATATCCACCTGGATCAATAACTTCATAGAAGAAAATAGTGGAATTAATGTCTTAATTAATGATTTTGTGCAACAAAAACCATGGTATGTTAAACCTATCATTGTACGTGACACTTGTTGTTGTCGTTATCATGTGGAATTTCAGTTATATTATGACATATTCCTTAATTTTAGTAAAACATTTTGGCAAAATTCACCTCCTTCTTCCACTATCCATGATTTCATATCCCAAATTCTATGTGCAAGATAAAGTCATAAATTATTTTATCAAAAGAAATGTGTTGGTGGTAAAAAATGTGATCATTGTGGAAATTTGAATTTATTTCACAATAAATATCCTGTTGATATAAATGATCAATCATTGTCCAACATAAAAGTGAAATGGAAGATATATGAATATATGCATACATCGATTAATTCAAGTAGTATTACAAGTACTAAAAGGATTGATTTATAAGAAGAAGAAATTGGCGTGATAGAGTTTTTGAAGAAGTTTGAGGCAGAAATTTATAAACACACCAAGCATTACCATAGAGCTCGATGGCAGGACTTGCAATTCAAAAACTCCCGTGAAATTTTTCCACCAGGGACCATTTTGCCACAATAGTTGATTTTGTAGATAATTACACATTTTTTACACAAAATGAAATACAAAGTGAATACTATCATTCTGACCAAGTCTCTATGCTTGTCCATATTCTATATAGACACACTGAAAAAAGTGTTGATCATATAGAAAGCACCAGAGAAAATCAACATGTTACTAAAGAATATCACTTTTATATCAGTGATGATCGTACACATGATACATATTTTGTACAATTTTTTCTTGATAATATTTATGACCCATTGAAAGGTCGTGGAATAAAATTCAATGAACATTGGATATGGTCAGATGGATGCACAGGTCAATTCAAATATTCACGATCATTATTTTGGTTGTGTCGTCTTCATATGAAAACACGCATTAAACATTGTTGGAATTTCTTTGAGACTGGTCATGGAAAATGAGAACATGATGGTGTAGGGGCATGCATAAAACAAGCACTTCAAAGATATCAAATGGACGACTCTATAGACCAACTTATCTTAGCTGAACAAGTTGTTCAATGGTGCATCATTTCACTAAACCATGTGACTAACCCATCAAGGGAAGTACAAAGGTACATGTACATAGATACAAATTAACTTACACACACACACACATACACACACACACACACACACAAAACTTTAATATATGATTTAATTTTTATTAATTTTATAATTTTAAACATTATTTATCACAACGATTACCTTTGATCATATATAAATTGTATTTTAAATAACATATTTATATTCTTGTTTGAATTTTCCATATAGGTTTTTTTGGTATATTAGGGTCAAAGATGTAGATAGATCAATTGAAAATGATGTTTAAAAATTAAAAAGGACTCGAAAAATGCATTCAATTAAAAAAAAGGAGTATCAGAATGTGTTTGCATTTGATAAAAGAAAATATTCTTGTTTTTGTCATGTTTTCATAGAAGAAACACAATCAAATGATGTTTGTGAAAACAATATGTATGTAAAAGTTTGGCAACATACATAACTAAGGGGAAAATGTCAGTTGCAAACTTTGAATATATGCAATCAGAGGATACTACAATATCGTCTGAAGGTGATCGAGTTTATGATCCTGTTAGAGAAGGTAACATTTCAATTGCTTTCAAATGATAGAGATCTATAAATAGATAATAAAATCAAGTACATGTTAATTTTAAAGTTAATTTTTCAATTTAACTATGGTCTAAATTTATCTACACTTGTTTTATTGTGTAGGAGATGTTCTTGCTGTAGTTGCACCTACTAACAACCTAGAAAATTTCAAGTATTATTTGATGCGGTGCATTGAATAAAAGATGAAATTATTGAAAAACTATGATGATAGTGGGTTTATATATGAAAGAGGGTCTATTATACTGAAAGGTTATTTTTTCCAAAAAAATCATCAAAGTGAGAGTAATGTTTACTTTCAAGACTATCAACCCGATGTTATAAGTTGTCAATATAGTCACTTGGTGTGTGCAGCACACATAAAGTTTATAGAAGTTGAATCAAAGAAAAAAATGAAATTTAAGAAATGGAAAATGTCAAAATCTGACCATGAATGGATCATTGAGGATGGCATTCCATTAGAATTTTTTTGATTGAACTTCCCAACAATTTCTTCTCCTTGGATTCATCTTTGAGAACTTACATTTCACGAACAAATTGTTAGCCTCTCTTTTTGTGCACTCTTAAGTTGTCCATTCTTAATAATGTATTGAGATACATTTATTTATATATGTATATTATCTGTTATGTACACTTGTGTATTGAGGATTTGATTCTATTGATATTGTGTTTGCGCGTGCACACAACAAATAGTTTATATACATACATGTACATTCTCTGGTCTTAAATGATTGCATACATGAATGCAATTTTTAATACATGTTAGTTAATTTTATGTCATGATTGCAAAATGTGTGTATCTAGATCATATTTGATAATGCAATTTTAAGTTGTGATTTTTTTAGATGTATCTAAAGCAAATTATAAGATTCATTCAAATGCAAAATGTGTACCATGTTTTGTAATTTCCAGTCTTACTATATATATTAAAAGTTAACTATATCAATTGATATCCATAGTAGCTTTTATATGTACATTAATAAATTTTTTTGTCATGTACCATATTTTTTAATGCAATTTTAAAATTTTATGATTATTTTAGACAAATCACATTATAACAACATGTGATCACATGAAAAATGTAACAACGAAATGCAAATGTACTTCAATCAGTGTTACATATTCATGAACTTAAATATGTAAAACCATCTATGATTGTTTTAAATGACACATGATCATGTAAAATGTACCTAAATATCACTTTTAATAGACATATACACTATAATATTCCCAATTTTTCACATCATAATTGGAATATTAGAGTCCTTAATTTTCTTAATGAATTAAGTAAATAAAAGGGTGGAGGGACCCACAATCCTCAATAAGAATAAATATCCACTTTGTGTGTGTGAATGTGGATTAATTTAGCTTAGATCTGCAAAAGAGGTAGTTGAGCAACTACTAATGTGAATGAGATTGGAGATCATGTCTCATTTAATGAGAAAGATCATGGAAGGTTGATTAAGTCAACTAAGATCTTGAAGATGTCAAATAAAGGATCATTGAGAATTTATGATCAAGTGGTGGAGGATCATGTGCAAATGAAGCATACAGGATGGAGGAGGTGTACATTGCACCTAGACTGTTTGGTTGATTTGGTAAAACAATGCAGTCCCACTTGGAGGATTTTGTCCACATGAGACTGCGCAGTTGAGATTAGGGCCAAGGCTTGGGAAGGCTCAAACATTATAAAGGAGATGAAGGAAAAGGTGAAAGGCATCTTGGATTATTTTGATGTATGATATTTTAGATTTGGAATTGTCGAGTGACATTCCACTGCATTCTTGGGCTGTTTAGTAGAGATTGCAAGTGCTGTTTAGCACAGGGTGTTCCCGGGAGGGAATCCCACCTCTTTCTTTGAGTGATCTCTAAGGAAGAGGATTGCACTTCATTATACATTAGGCTTTAAGTGCCATTTACTTTCTCTACTTTCTGTAGAGCATTCATATTCAAAAATCTGCAAATTTCTGAAGATCAGTTTGGAAGGTGGAAGTTGTCTTCAATACTTCAGTTGGAGAACAAGGTGAGGGATTATTCCCATCATTTGGGCTTATAGATCAGCCCAAAATTTATTGACCTCCTAGTAGCAGTATTATCCTCAAGAATAACGTTGTCCATATTGCAGATCTGAAAGGAGGAAGGAAATTGCTAGTATTTCAGCTAGCAATCCAGTGAGGGATCATCCCCTCACATTTCCATCAGTCTTACCATTAGCCTGCAGTTTATTGTAGCATATTTCAGTAGGAAGAAGGCCTCTCTTTCCCTAACAACGTAGTTTTTGTTGGCAGTTATGTTGCAGCAGCTGAATCCATCATTAGAGGATTGAGATGGTAGATCTAAAGCTTTTAGGTCATAGATCTGATGAAGGGATCAACCCTTCAAGAATAGATTTGATCTGAGCACACATTTCAGCCATCTATTCTTTAGATCTAGCTTCAGATTTGTATTTCCCAGTAAATCAAGGGTCAAATCCTAGGGAGGTGATTTTCCAAAGTTGCAGATCTGGAAAATCCTTTCTGGGTTATCTTGGGAATCCATCACATTGGCTAGATCTTGAATCTTAGCATCATCTGAGCTCCATTTTTGAGTAGATATGCATTTCTCTTTTCAGCGCAACCATATGTTCATATTCTGCTAAAGAGACAACGTATTATTTGTTGCAGAGCCTCTCCAGTTACGGAGTACCTGTTTTATGCATGTTTTCTGGGTGATCCTAACTCATCTTCTTGGCTAGATTTACCTACATTCTGTACTTGTGTAACTGAATCTCTCCAATATAATAAAATGGCTCAGCTCTTTCTGCATATTCTGATGTGTACTTGAGATTTATTGTTTATCTTGCTGTAAGTTATTATATTGTGTGAAATATTACTGCATTCTCCCTTTTGGGATATTACAGTGGTATTAGAGCATGATATTTGGCTCAACTTGTGGACACTTCATATTTTGCATTGAAATAAGAACAGATAGATGAGATCTATCATGGAGGATGTGAAATCTCTCACTCCTTCTTCAGATCCATGCAAGATCTCTCCAAAGAGGTCAATCAAATGAAGGAGGAAGAACAGAGAGAAGATCCAAGAAGCAGATCTGAAGAGGAAAGAACAAAATGCTGATTTGAAGCAGAGACATATCACAACGCAAAGGACCCTTGATCTAATTAAGGAGGAGACTGAAAAATATCCATGTTCACCATCGTTGAGCTACATTCAACCCTTTGAGCTGAGATGTAGAGTTTTAGAAAAGGGGATTAGCATTACCCTATGTACAATGGCTGGTTGTGAGATCAGTGTTGTAACTTGCTTTGAGACAGTGCATGTATCACCCTGCAGATCTACAGCGCTGTCACTTAGTAGCTGTGACAATGAAAGGGCTTCATCATTCTTGGAGAATTCTGGAGGTAGCTTCACTCATGAAGCAATGGAAGAAAAGATGACAAATGGTAGACATATTTAAATGAAAAACCTTTTCTCCCTTCTAGATGACCCTTTCTCAATGCTCAAAGAGAAACTTCTAATTGCAGTAAATCCAAAACTTCTTTGGTTTTGGAGGGCCTCTGATGGAGAGAGAATCCCATTAAGAGATCTCATTAGAGATGCATTTCAACATTTCATGAAGTGCAAATTTCTTCAACAGTTTAGGGAGGATGGTATTCTACAAAGGGAGGATACCATGATTATGCAGTACCTCATTCATCATCCACATGGGAGTGAATGGGTGAGGATGATAAGCAAGGGGTTGCATGACCACTTGCAGATTTGTATGGGCCAACATGCTTGGTTACGTTGGTTTCCATTGGGAGAATTTTGTCACTCTCCAAAGGCTCCTATTTTTCTGATCCATGCCTTGAAAAACACATATGAAATGAAGAAGGAGGCATGGCTACGCTGGCTGCTCTTGGGTGAGTATGGTTACCACCCAATAGCTCACCATTTTCTGAATCATGCCTTGTGTGTCAATGACAGATTGCAGCAAAAGGAGGCATGTTCATTTTGGTTTCACTTGAGAGAGTTTGGCCACCACATGACATCTCCTATGTCTATTTGTTTTGTATTGTGTAAAATTTGGCATAATGATCTCATGATGTGCAATGATGTTGTTCCTTTATATTGGGCTGACGTGAAATTTCATATGTCCATTAGTATGCTTTTGATTCATGATGCACATGAGGAGGAGAGGAAGCAACAAGATCACTTGTTGCTTTGGTTGCTTTTGGGGGAGTTTGGCTTGTCCATCTTACATGGTGGAGATGGAGGATGGCAGCAAATGGCCTTACTCCAGTGGTTACTCTTAGGAGAATATGGTTTGACCTCTTTGTCTACCCATATTTCTCCTTTCCTTATTCTTTTGCATAACTTTGGGATGATGAAGTTTGGGTCCAATAAGGACAACAGGGCTAAGTATGAGAGCATATTAATGCTCAATCTAATGTATAAGACATGGGATGAAGACTTGTATTGTGTGATGAAGCTTTTCCTTGGTGAAGAGAACCACTTTATTTTATGTCTCTCATGTATTGATGATGATGTTGGACATCATATGCTTGTCACTTGGTACTTCATGATGAAAGAAGCACATCTAACCAAAAAGTTGGAGGTCATTCTTTATGCTTTTAAAATACAACATTGGAACAAAACATGCATAACCTATTGCGGCAAATGGAGGAAGCCTTCCTTATGTGGATGCCATTTGGAGGGGAATAGATGGATTTGCATCTACTTTTGGAGTTGCTTGAGAACAAGCAACATTTTTCCAGGGGGACTGTAATATTCCCAATTTTTCACATCATAATTGGAATATTAGAGTCCTTTATTTTCTTAATGAATTAAGTAAATAGAAGGGTGGAGGGACCCACAATCCTCAATAAGAAGAAATATCCACTTTGTGTGTGTGAATGTGGATTAATTTAGCTTAGATCTGCAAAAGAGGTTGTTAAGCAACTACTAATGTGAATGAGATTGGAGATCATGTCTCATTTAATGAGAAAGATCATGGAGGGTTGATTCAGTCAACTAAGATCTTGAAGATGTCAAACAAAGGATCATTGAGAATTCATGATCAAGTGGTGGAGGATCATGTGAAAATGAATCATACATGATGGAGGAGGTGTACATTGCACCTAGAATGTTTGGTTGATTTGGTCAAACAACGCAGCCCCACTTGGAGGATTTTTTCCAAATGAGACTGCGCAGTTGAGATTAGGGCCAAGGCTTGGGAAGGCTCAAACATTATAAAGGAGATGGAGGCAAAGGTGAAAGGCATCTTGGATTATTTTGATGTATGATCTTTTAGACCTGGAATTTTCAAGTGACATTCCACTACATTCTTGGGCTTTTTAGCAGAGATTGCAGGTGATGTTTAGCACAAGGTGTTCCCGGGCGGGAATCCCACCTTTTTCTTTGAGTGATCTCTAAGGAAGAGGATTGTACTTCATTATACATCAGGCTTTAAGTGCCATTTCCTTTCTCTACTTTTTGCGGAACATTTATATTCATAAATTTGCAGATTTCTGAAGATCAGTTTGGAAGGTGGAAGTTGTCTTCAGTACTTCAGCTGGAGAAAAAGGTGAGGGATTATTCCCATCACTTGGGCTTATAGATCAGCACTCCTAGAGCCACATTTCAGATTTGGAATTAGGCCAAAATTTATTGACCTCCGAGAAGCAGTATTTTCATCAGGAATAACGTTGTCCATATTGCAGATCTAAAAGGAGGAAGGAAGTTGCTAGTATTTCAGCTAGAAATCCAGTGAGGGATCATCCCCTCACATTGCCATCAGTCTTACCATCAGCCTGTAGTTTATTGCAGCATATTTCAGCAAGCAGAAGGTCTCTCTTTCACTCATAGCACAGTTTCTGTTGGCAGTTGTGTTGTAGCAGCTGAATTCATCATTGGAGGATTGAGAAGGTAGATCTAGAGCTTTTAGCTCATAGATTTGATGAAGGGATCAGCCCTTCAAGCATAGATCTGATCTGAGCACACATTTCAGCCATCTATTCTTAAGATCTAGCTTCAAATCTGTATTTCCCAGCAGATCAAGGATCAAATCCTAGGGAGGTGATTTTCCAAAGTTGCAGATCTGGAAAATCCTTTCTGGGTTATCTTGGGAATCCATCACATTAGCCAGATCTTGAATCTTGGCATCATCTAAGCTCCAATTTTGAGTAGATTTTCATTTCTCTTTTCATCCTGCAACCATATGTTCATATTATGTTGAAGAGACAGCGCAGTATTTGCTGCAGAGCCTCTCCAGTTACGTTGTACCTATTGTATGTTGTTTTTTGGGTGATCCTAGCTCATCTTCTTGGCTAGATATACCTACATTCTGTACTTGTGTAACTAAATCTCTCC
Organism: Pinus albicaulis; assembly: GCA_034641835.2. Classification (NCBI taxonomy): domain Eukaryota; kingdom Viridiplantae; phylum Streptophyta; class Pinopsida; order Pinales; family Pinaceae; genus Pinus; species Pinus albicaulis. The sequence continues at coordinate 1,557,066,463 of CM076580.1, read as the reverse complement.
AATATAATAAGTTTGCTCAGCTCTTTTTGCACATTCTGATGTGTACTTGAGATTTATTGTTTATCTTGCAGTAAGTTCTTATATTGTGTGAAATATTACTGCATTCTCCATTTTTGGATATTACAATGGTATCAGAGCATGATCTTTGGCTCACCTTGTGGACACTTCATCTTTTGCATTGAAAGAAGAACAGATAGATGAGATCTATCATGGAGGATGTGCAAATTTTCACTCCTTTGTTCAGATCCATGCAAGATCTCTCCAAGGAGGTCAATCAAATGAAGGAGGAAGAACAGAGAGAAGATCCAAGAAGCAGAATTGGTGGGGAAAGCACTTCCTATCAACAGCAAAGAAGACCAGAGAATCCTAGATCTCCTCATAGATCCACTATGCCCACTTTCTTTGAAGAAGGTGAGAGGTATAGAAGTGAAGAAAGGAATGAACCTGAGACTCATGAGACTCTCAGTCTATATATTGAAGAGTAAAAATCACAGTCTAGAGCTTTCAAGGAGAAGCTAACTCTCCAAAAATTCTTCCAGATCAAAGAAGAAAGAGGATCCTATAGCAGCAATAGAAGAGAGACGCATAATAGATTCTGTTTGCCTAAATTTGATGGATCTTCCTCAAGCAATGTCAAGGCTTGGAGGAGGGAGTTAGATTCATTTTTCAAGTTACATCCTGTGGCTGAAGAAGATGCTGTTCAAATTGCAACACTTCATCTCTTAGATGAAGAAGAAGATTGGTGGTTTGGGCACCTAGAGCATGCAAAGGTGACCAAGTATTTAGATTTCTTTCCCAAGTTAAGAAAGAAGTTTGATGTGGAGAAGACAGAGTTGTGCTACAAAGAGGCATCTCCCAAGGAAACTAAGGAGAATTTCAATCTTGTCACTTTGGACAAGAGGTCACTATTTTCACCACCTGTTGCAGCAGTACTTGCATCTAGAGAAGAGATACCTGCATATTTGCAAGGTAGTCTTGATCTCTTGACATATGGAGTCCCATGCATGGATCAGGAGATGGATGAGGAGGAGGAGGACGATACCAGCTCTAGTACACTTGAATAAAAGAGGCCATCATTCTTACCAGCATTTGGAGGCACTATTGTCCTGGTTGGAGGAACTCTTTGTTACACTAAAAACTGTCATCCTGACATTTTACTATGAGTATGAGCTCATTATTACTCATACTTCCTCCCTTTGCAAGTCTATGTCAATCCTCCATGTCAACTTTCAAAATCAGAAAAGTTTAAAAATCCCCTAAAAAAACATTGGTGTTCTTTTCTATTCATTTCACTGTGATCACTAAGTTCGACTTGCTGACGGAACCATACCGCACGTTCCTTGTGTTATGGGTGCGGACCTCTGTAAAATATAAAAAGGCGAGAAAGTAAAGATAAAAAGTGAATTTCAGATGAATTCTAGAAGATTCTAGATGGGAATTTTTGGGAATGGATACGCTTTGAGAAGGTTCATGCATCCCTCACTCGATGGAGCTAACCCCTTGATGAAAGGAGCTAATCCCTTTGAAGGAGGATTCTATCCCTTCATATTTGGAATAAGAAACCTCCTCTTTTCCACTATAAAAAGAGGCCTTGGGTAGCCTCAAAGGGAGTTCAAGCTTAAGATATTTGAAGTTAAATGCTGTTGAGATTCAGACTTAGTTAACTAAGACTTTCTGTGAGGTTAAATCACTCATATCTATTGGTCTTGGTTCAAACAGTGCAAAGCTTGTCAAATTAGAAGAGATTCCTGCTTCGGACCCCCAGGAGGACCTGCACGACATCAAGGCATAGGTTGTAAAGGTTTTCTTTATTTGAAGTTAATACAAATATACTCATTTCTCTCATTAAACTATCTATTCATGGTTTATTTCATAAATTCCTTGATCATTATGATGAGTATGGTTTATAATAATGTCTATACAGGTGCTGTGTAATATTTTTGCTTGTTTGTGACTGCAGATTCACGAGGAACGTTCTTTCAAGTGCACGGGAAGGACTTCAACGAGATCAAGCAAGCGTTGGACGTAAGGTAGGCCTTACACCTATATAGCATTTTTATGAATCTTATATGCTTAGAGAGAGATTAGTATAATTGGCTGTTTGTTGCTAGTTACTTTTAGTACTAGAGAGATCGGTCTTGTCCGCAAGATGGATTAATCTACACAACAAAATGGCGACCATACTGGGGAAAGAACTTGTTGTTTTTGGTTCTCTTTTATTTTTGATTTGAGGAAACATTTTTTCCTGGTTTTTGATTGATACATATCTGTCTGGGTATATTAGATTTTCTCTGTTTTTCAAAATTTAGAAATATTTTAAGTTTTTCTATAATTTTTCCTAGGACCGCACTCTGGCTTACTTTGACAGTGCGGCCAGGTTTGCACTTTTTGTTAAGAATACAGTGCGGGACCGCACCTGTCAATACTGGTTGCCTGCGGACCCTGTTAAAATTTTGGAAAATTTCTAGATTTCTTTCTCTAGTTTATTTTTATTTGGATTTAGCCTTTTGGTGTCTGCCCAGACTGATTATTGTTTCTGTCAAGAATTTTTTGTGAATGAACTCCAACAGTATTGATGTTTTGATGATTTTCTAGAAGATTTTGCAGTTTGGATTGTTTTTCCACTTGGTCTTTGTAGCGATTCGAAGCTTTGACAATTTGTAGTATCTCAGATTACATTGATCTCTTTTTGTCTTTTGAATCCGACCTGATTGTGAAAACATCCTATATTGAGAAATTGAGCTTTTTGTTTCTTTGCGAATCTTCGAAAAAAACTTGGTTGAAAGTTTTGAATTTCATTTTTAAAAAACAAAAACATATTTTGAGTGTTTTTAATCTGTTTTTTATTCTAAAAAAATAGACTCTTAGTTTGTTGAACAACTAAGGAAAACATTCTTCAAAAAATCTTAAAGTTTTTACTCAATTTAGATTTTAGATCTAAAGATTAGATTTTGTAGTTTTGAGTAGTTTTAATTTTTGTAGCTTTCTTTCGAAGGAAAATTGTTTTGTAGCTTCTAGTTTGGAAAAGAAAAGGATTTTTCTTATGAGCTTTGATCATTTATCTCATTATTGAAAAGACAGTTTTTTTTTTTTTTTCAATTATTCTTCATGTTTAAAGAAGGAATTGTTTATTAAAAGAATTGCATTCTCCAACTCTTTCTTTAGATAGAAGTTCATTGAAAGAAAAATAATTGATTATCATTTTAGGTGCATTTTAGTGTTTTTGGAAGTCGAGTCTTCACATCATCCAAAGTTTCATTTCCACACCCATTGACTTAAGAAACATCTCATAAAATTAAAGCTTAATTAAAATTCATTTAGTAATCTTTTTATTTCTAGGGCTCTTATCACCAACATAGCTTAGGCTAGTATCTTGGAGTAGGGAGTAATTAACTCTCCAAGATAGCTAAAACAAACAAGTAGACAAATCTTGCGGTAGGAAGAATTCCAATTGTTGCATGTATGCTTTGGGAAGCTCCTCTTAAAGGAGTCAAGCACGAGATCATATCTGAACCAGTGGGGTAATCAATCCTTCCTCATTGGGAACGATAGAAGATATACACGTATTAACAATGGTAAACCTCGGATAGACCATTGTCGAGGAGCCAGGGGTCACTTGTCGGTAAACCTTGGATTATTTCAAGGAGCCTTCAAGGGGATTGAGATTTTTTACTCTGCCCTTGTGTGTGTGTCGGATCGTAGAATGTTCCCCCAAGTATATTTGTTTCAGTTGGTAACCTTAGTGGCCATAATCTTTAGGATTCTTTCCTAATGTGACGGTGGAGGGAAGATCCCACTGTACCTGGAACAGACATCGGCTAGACTCACTTGGACTCTCCGGAGGGTTATCTTCACTCGAGATGGTATAGTGGAGAAACTTGCACCGGTCTGTTTCATTAAGCAGGTTGTCGGGGTAACTGTTCCAACCGCCCTTTTCGTGTTAAAATTCTACTAAGTTGGATTTCATCACCAACTAGTGTTTTTAGTACGAAAAGTTACTGTTTGTGTGTGGTTTGAACTCTTAGATTGTTAAGAGAATAATTCAATTGTTTGTTTCTTAGAGACTTTAGGTGTTTTCATTGAAATTTTTCTTTGTTTGTGTGTGATTAGATAATTTTTAATCGTGGTGGAATTGCCGAGACAATCCCGGAGAATACAAGGGAAACCCCCTGAATATTCACCAAGTCAACTTGAAGGGCTTCGTGCTCTGGTAGCATCTAGTAGTAGTAGAATTAGATCAACAGAAATTGGAATTTCATCTATAGTTATACATCCTGATCATCAAATACCTACAACAGAATACATTCAAGAACCGATTTCAGTTTCTAAAGTTATTGAAAGTATTTCTCCTTCTGGTGAATTATCTGACGAACCTGAAATCTCTGAACCTGAAACTGAATCTTCTGTTTTGGAAACATCCTCAGGATTTACTACACCAACTTCTAGCAATCCAGGTTCAGCTAGGGTAAGAAATATCATTACAGACAATCTTCCCTCTGGACTTATTTCTATTGAAGAACTTACTAATCCAGACGAAGACATGTCTCTTCCCAACTCCCCTCAATCGTTAAATCTTAGGGAGCGTGAATCTATTTTCTATAGCCCCATTCGAACTAATCCTTGGTATCTCTCTTTAATGATTTTTTTAGAGAATCCGGGTCTTGCTTTTATCCACCTCGAATTCCATTTCATCCTACACCTAGAGGTTATTATCTGTCATCTTTTATGGCTGGAGAGTCATCCATGTTTTCTCAAACGCCAGAATCATTTTTACATGGTGGTCCTTCTATTCCTTCTGGATATCAGTCTTTGTCTAGTAATTTCTCGGGAGCAACTCCTCAACCCATCGAAAACGTGTTATCATCTGGTCTTGATGGACTTAAAATTGAAACGTCGAACGCAGAACAAATTTTTATGATGTCTGGTAATATTCCAAATCCTCAAACTCAAGGCAGTCAGTTTCCTTCTGGGGGGCAACCTCAGGGAACTCAGTTACCGCCTGGGGGGAAACCTCAGGGTAGTCAGTTACCGCCTGGGGGGCAACCTCAAGGTAGTCAATTACCACCCGGGGCACAACCTCAAGGTAGCTTTTTCCCAGGACAAACTGTGGAATCATATTATTTCTGGGGGCAACCCCAAGGACAGTACATACCTCAGGGTTATCAACCTCAAGGACAGTACATTCCTCAAGGTCAACCCCAAGCACAATATGCTCCTCAGGGTCCTTATCAACCCCAGCTTCAGTACGTGCCTCAGGATTATCAACCTCAAGGTCAGTACCCAATTCAAGGTTACCAACAGCCTTCTAGTCAACCATCTTTTCAAGGAACCGGAAATTTACCACTTACTAATCAACCCTACGTTCAACCAGGTTTTGGTCCTTACGTTCAACCTTCTATGGGACAATACCCCGGACCTATGGTGTTGGATCCGTCCCAATATCAGCAGCCTTCGCAGCCTAATGTGTAGTTAACTTATCAACCTGTCCAGCCATTGGTTTCTGGTCCAACCCAGCAACATCTTCAGCCAGCTATTCAAACTCCTGCACCTAGTTCAGTTCAGCAGACTGGGCCTAGTACACCTCAGACTCCGCCTCAAACTGCTACAACTGCTGCAACGTCTGTTCAACCTGTAACACTTGTTTCTGGAGTATCTGTAGCTCCGATTTCGGCTACCCCTGTATCCGTGCAAATCCCTCAGGTCTCTGTACCTCAGTCAGGACCTTCAGTTCAGACTTCAGTTCAAATACCTATAGGAAAAACTGGTACAAGTACAGTTGTTACAAGTCAACCTCAATTTACGTATCAACCGTACCAGGGACAGTCGCAGTTCGGTCCCTATGTACAGAATCCAAGCTATCAGTATCAACCGTACCCCGGTTATACTTATCAACAACCTCAGTATGGTCCGGTTCATCCTGGTTATCCAGGAGGTTACACAATACCTAATGCAAATCTGATTCCTATTTATCCTGGGTATCCTCCTCCTGGATCTACTTTGGCTTCTCAAGGTTTTTGAGACCCTAACCGTCAATTACCGTTTATCGCAACTTTGGACTTACCCGATTTGACGCGCCTTACAAATGATCCCATTTTTTATTATCAGAACTGGCCGCCAATGCCTCATAAGTTTCCCAGTGATATACCAAAATTCGAAGGTAAGTCAGGAGAGGATCCATCGAATCATGTTATGACTTATCACCTTTGGTGTGCATCTAATTCAATCATTGATGATTCGATTCGTTTACGTCTTTTCCAAAGAACCCTTATAGGTCTTGCTGCCAAATGGTACATTGAGTTACCACGCAGCTCATTTCATAATTTTAGTCAGTTAGCAACAGCTTTCTTGACTCATTTTCAGTTGCCTGTCAGATACGACAATGGCACAAAATTATTAACTTCGCTAAAACAATCTATGTCCACGTATATTTCTGATCATATTCATGAATGGCGACGTAGAAGACGTTTGGTGAAAGTTTATATTCCGGATCAAATTTTGGCAGAATGGTTTGTTAAATCATTGTTACCCAAGATCACTGAAGATGTAGCTAAGGCCGGTGTTGTTACTGAAGAGCAAGTAATTGCTCAAGCTCAATACCTTGACCTCGTTTATACACAGTCAAGTACTCTACATGAAAAAATCCCAGACCTTCCAAAACAAGGTCAAATAGTTGTTGCTCCTTCAGGGTCTCATGTCGCTGACGGCATGATTGGTACAGTCAATTCTAAAAGTAAGAAGAAATCGTCAAAGAATTCGTCTCCAATTATAACTTTACCTGATTCCCCGAAAGGAGAATCTTCTCCCGAAGTTTCTGCCGATATTCATGTCGTTGAAACATCTACGACAAAATCAAAATCCGGTGGTAAAAAGAAGGGGAGGAACAAAAACAAAAAGAATTTGAAAGAGAAAACAGATAAAGATGAATCCAATGACGAAAAACGTAAACCTCGCTATCCTTGCTTCATTTGTGAACAAGATCATTTCACGAAAGAATGTCCATATCGAGACGAAGTTACGAAATTCGTTAAAGGATCGCAACAACCTGCTGTCTTGAAGGATCATTTTCCAATTCAAGATAGTAAAATGATTGGTTCTTCCTCGACTACTTTAGAAGAGCCTATTATGATGATGTCTCATGTAAGGGTTGCGACGCGATCGCAAGATTACGGTTCTAAGAATCCTGTTGATGGTAAAGAAGCAGAATATTCTAATGCAAACACATCAACTACACCTCCTCCTATTTCTGGTCCGCTACAGATCGAGAAACAAAATCCAGACTTAATAATCAAACCGCCTGCTAAAGGTGTTCTTCGTAAATCAGCTTTCAATCCACATGCGAGAGCTGCTCAGAATTACAACATTGTTGAAGACTTAGCTATTTCTCCTTCAGCAATGTCGGCTTTGGAAGTGCTGCAATCATGTCCAGCACAACGTAAATTATTATTGTCTGCCATAGGAGCTGTCGATGTTCAGGATTCTAACCTTATAATCTTCGATTTAGAAAATAGTACATCTCGCCTACCTCATCAAATGGCTTTCCAAATTCCAGTGTTAGTAAAAAACAGACCAATCTTTCGGACTGTGATTGATGAGGGAGCTTCAACGTGTATTATGTCAATTCAGTGTTGGAAATCACTTGGATCTCCTACACTTAACCAATCTCTGACGATTCTAAAGGCTTTTGATGGTCGAGGTTTTCAACCTTTTGGTATTTTGCAGGATTTACCCATAGGGGTCGAAGGTAAAATTGTAAATCTAGACGTGGAGGTGGTTGATGCCCGTCTAGATTACAACCTTCTTCTGGGTCGTAGTTGGTCCTATGCTATGACTGCTGTTGTTTCTTCGGTCTTTCGACTCATAAAATTTATATATCAAGGAAAGATCATGACAATAGATCAGTTAACTTATTTCTTTTCCGACCCAGCCTCTACAGAAACAATCTAGCATGTTGGTAAAACGCCTATCCCTTATAAGGATGTTGGAGTGGGTTTGATTAAAGATTCTGGTTTACTAGGAACTTTTTCCTTTCCTCCTCCTAACGTATCGCCTTCTACTGCAAATATTCACATGATTTCATCAGACACTGTTACGTTTGATGATCCTTGGATCGTACCTTCCGAATCCGAGATTGATTCATTTGATGGCATGATGCCTTTGAGTCCATTTGAAATTGCGTATCAGGCTGTACAGTCATTTTCCGACCCCTCTTCAACCAAAATTGATCCAATGAATGGGATCCAAGAGGAATCACTTTCTATATCTAGTTCAGTTACAACAACATTTCCTGAACTTGTTCATACAGATGAGCAAATTCGTGATTTTTTGTCTGTTGATGACTTACCATGGGAAGATCTACATCATCGATCTTCATTTTTACCTGAGCTAGATCATTTTGAAAATGATTTCGCTTCAATTTTTACTGCTGAATATGTTAAAGAACCGCAGAATCCTTTGCAAAATCCTGATTCTGAGTTAAATTTGGAAAATATATCTCGAACGGTTCCCATTGACATTTCAGTAAAACCAGGAATAATTGAAAACATTCATATAGGTGCTTGTTGTACTGAAGATGAAATTAAAGCTTACAAAGCCCTATTTCAAGAATTCTGTGATGTGTTTGCCTGGTCCTATGAAGAAATTCCAGGAATTGATCCATCGATTGTTGTTCATGAGATTAAGACTTACCCGGATGCTAAACCTGTTCATCAACGATTACGTCAAATTCATCCTAGAAAAGCTGTTGCTATAAAAGCAGAAGTTGAATAATTACTTCGCGCAGGATTCATTTATCCAATTCCCTTAACGGATTGGGTATCAAATATTGTTCCTGTGACTAAAAAACAAGGAACGATAAGAGTATGTATCGATTATAGGGATATTAATCGAGCGTGTCCAAAAGATAATTATCCAACTCCCTATATCGATCAAATAATAGATGATTGTGCTGGCAGTGAATTGTTTTCCTTCATGGATGGCTTTTCGGGCTACAATAAAATAAAAATACTCCCTGCAGATCAACCCAAAACAGCTTTTATTTGTCCATGGGGAACATTTTCTTATTGTAAACTACCTTTTGGACTAAAAAACACTGGAGCAACTTTTCAACGGGCTATGTCTTATGCATTTCATGACATTAAGCACATTGTCCAGCCATATCTCGATGATTTACCTGCTCATTCATTACGTAGGGCCGATCATCCCACTCATTTACGAGCAATTTTTATGAGATGTAGGCATTATCGGATAAGGTTGAATCCGCATAAATGTGTTTTCTGCGTAGAATCGGGTCGATTACTGGGATTTGTTGTCTCGAAAGCAGGTATTCGCGTCGATCCATCGAAGGTCGAAGCCATTGTTAAATTGCCTCCTCCTTCGACTTTGCGCCAACTCCAAAGTTTGCAGGGGAAAGCAAACTTTTTACGTAGGTTTATTCCTAACTATGCCGAGCTTACAAAGGGTTTTACCCGGTTGTTGAAATAGAACATTCCGTTCTTTTGGGACGAGATCGCTGATCGATCTTTTGATGCACTTAAACACGCATTGACCCATGCACCATTATTGCATCCTCCCAACTACAACCAAGATTACATTTTGTACCTCGCTGCTTCTCATTCCACCATTGGGATGGTACTAGTTCAGGAAGATGAATCTCAAAATGAACATGTGATTTATTATCTTAGTCGGAATCTGCATCCGACTGAAATCAAATACACACATGTGGAGAAATTGGCCTTGGCAGCTGTTCAAGTTGTTCAACGTTTTAGACATTACATCTTGTTACGTAAAACCACGGTAATTTCTAATTGCAACCCTATGATGTATATTTTGACCAAAAAATTGCTAGGGGGAAAATATTCCAAATGGATAGTTATCCTGCAAGAATTTGACTTGGAATTTGAAAAATCCAAGGCAAAGAAATCTTTGGTATTTGCGGAACTGATGTGCGATTTCCCCTCTACTGATATTGAAACAGTGGCAGAAGAGTCCATTGCGGACGAATCTTTGTTTCTTATCAGTACACTTGATCCATGGTATGGAGATATTATCGTTTATCTCCAAACCCAATCTTTTCGTCCTGACATCTCACGATCTCAGCGATGGAAAATACGCTTCCAATCCCAACAATATAATATCATTGGTGATACACTTTACCGTCGTGGAGCGGATTCTATTTTCCGACATTGTCTAACTCATGAAGAAGCTAAAAAGGTTTTAAATGACTGCCATTCTAGAGCATGTGGCGGTCATATGTCTGGGTATGCCACAGCCCAAAAAATATTGCGTGCTGGTTATTTCTGGCCAATGTTGTTCAAAGATTGTATCTATGCGGTTTGGAAATGCCACAACTGTCAACTTTTTGATCAAAAAATGTGTGCACCACCCGCTCCTCTTCACCCTATAATTGTTGTTGGTCCTTTTGTGAAATGGGGTATCGACTTTATTACATGTAACCCTCACTTGGTCGGGGGGCATGCGTATATTATCTTAGCAGTTGATTATTTTACTAAGTGGGCCAAGGCGATGCCTACATTTTCAGTTGATGGCAAGACTGCTGCAACTTTCGTATTTAATCACATAATTACTAGGTTCAGTGTTCCTCAAGCTATTATTATAGATCATGGAAGTCACTTTCGGAATGTCATGATGACTGAACTAACAGACCAACTTGGCTTGCGCCACGATAGTTCCACTCCGTATTATCCACAAGCCAATGGTTTGGTTGAAGCCATTAACAAAGTTTTAGTCACCATGATTAAACGAATCATTGGTATTCACAAGACGAATTGGCATTCCATGTTATTTTCAGCACTTTGGGCATATCGAACCTCAGTCAAAACATCAACAGGTTTCACTCCTTTTCAACTGGTTTACGGTTTGGAAGTTGTGCTGCCGATTGAATGCGAAATACCGTCACTAAAATTAGCTGTAGAATTACTTCCAGCTACGTCTGAAGAGGAGAAACGTTTCTTGTACTTGGCCCAATTAGATGAGAATCGACGAAATGCTGCAATAGCAAACGAGGCTCATGTTAAAAGGATAAAAGCTCAGTATGATAGAAATGTGACCCCTCGAAATTTTTCAGAAGGAGACCTAGTTTTACTTTATGATCAAGCTAACGACAAACTAGGAGTTGGGAAATTCGTGCCTATGTGGCATGGTCCTTATATTGTTAAACGAAAGTTAGCAAAAGGGGCCTATGAGTTGATAGATTTTGACGGTGTCCCTTTGGATAAACCCAGAAATGGGCTTTATCTAAAGCGATATTATGCTTAATGTGGTGTTGAGATTTTGTTAGTTTAGATTTCTTTACTGCTGGTGTGTTTTAGATTAGAAAAGTGTGCCTAGTTTAGAGAGTGTGTTTTATCACCATTCCTGCTTATCTGAGTTGTACTCTTGATATTGCAGATGTCGACGTCTCTTCAAACCTACATTGGTTTTGCTGATGGTGCTTGTCGTAGTACACGGAACATTTCTTCCGCAGCTTGGGTTATCTATTCACCATCTGACGAGTTAGTATCCATGCATGGGGTAAGCCTTGGTCAAACAACAAATAACATTGCCGAGTATAGTGCAGTGATTGAGTTATTATTATTGAGTCCATATCTTTTGGAATTCGGAGTTTGATTGTAAGGTTTGATTCTGAACTTGTTGTATTACAGCTTAACAGGGTTTATACCATTAGAAATCCGGTGTTATTACGGTTATTTTTTAGAGTTCGTCTCTTGGAACGTGAGTTTGATTACATTGAATATCAGCATATTCCAAGACATTTAAATACATTAGCAGATTCAATTGCTTCTAGTATGATAAATAGACATTTGCAATAATCAAAATAGTAAATCAAACGCATTCATATATGTACACAGATAGCCGGCAAATAGTGATATATCATAGTATAGGAGTGTTTTCAAAAAATATACATCGTCTTCGATCATAGGTTGGAAACACCTTATGATCGGCAAAAATGATAATACAAAAGTCAAAAATATGAGTCTACATGATCATCCCATCACTGATGATGATCACGATAAGAAACCACTGCCCGAGCTACCCTGCATAAGAACCTCCTAAAAGGTCCTAGAACTCCAATCACATATCTCTGCAGCCTGAGAGGAATTTCATCTATGCTGGTCTCTGGAATATCTAGAGTCAAACGCTCTAGATGATGCTCTAAATCAGTCAAAATCTCCGCTGATTGGCCTGCTGGGGCTGGTGCGGGCGCAACTGGTTGTCTTCTTTCGTAACGTTGGAGATGAGCTGGTCTTTGTGGACCCACATCTGTATTCAAAAAACTTTTGGTTATTAGTTTTCAAAGACGATAAAAAATTAAAAAAAAAAATAGAATTTAGCAAACATTGAAAAATGATTTTACCTGAATCATCCCACTGTTCCCCTGCTGGGAGAACCATCTCTAGATCACCGCGGAAATCTATCCCGGCATATGGAAAATCCTCTATCATAAAAATTTGGCGATCCAGCCAACGAAAATATGAAGAAGGAAACCGAATGATCTCAGTACCCTCGAGAGCATGACGAGCCATCAACGCGGACCAACGAACCATCCTCGGTTCTCGAAGTCGACCGGCACCAACAACAATACTCTATGGAGCTAGCATGGGGATCCTCTCTAGAGCAAAAGAAATGACAATGGCTCCATATCCAAAGTTATTCAGTTTCCCATTTTTTGCTCTGGTTAGTTTGCCTTTTACGTTAGCCAACATAGCTTCACACCAGTTAAAGATGGTGCCGCGAAAACAGTCCACGGCAATACGCACTTGGGAACCAATAGCTACATGAAGCGCAGCACTCCCACATAGTTTGGTAACAGTAAAAGCAATAACTTTCAATTCAGGACGGATGATGTGTTTTATGTCAATCCGTTTGTCCCGAGGATTTGCCTGGTCATTGCAGAATTCTAGTTGGAGACTAGCAACAAACTGACCACTTGGCCTAGTCCCAAACAAAGAAACTTGTTCGCCCCTCTTGGACAAACCAGTCAAGAAATATATATCCTCCAGCTCAATTTCGAACCGGTGGCCACCAATAAAGAAGCATTGGTCCTGCACATTCCATCTGTTCACCAACCATGTCAAGAGTTCTACTTGTACCCTCATGCCTGAGATGGCCCAAAATTTGTATAGGCCACATGCTCTTAATGCCTGTTGTGTGGGAAAATGGAGTATGGCGGCTTCATCCACTTCCTCGTGCTCACGTTCTTGCCAGATCAGCATCTTGTTAATCCTACAATACATAAAAAGGCAAGTTAGAATAGTCTTATTTGAATTTTTTTGGCAAACAAATGAGAAATGAATATTTTAAAATCAACCGCGCGGGTACCGCACCCACGCTTTATACACAGAGCGTAGATCCGCACGCGTATTGTGTGTCGGGTGCGGAACCCACGACTTTTTCCTTATAGGAAAAATTCGGGGTCCGCAAGTAACGTGTGTCCCACCTGCGGACCCCGCGGGCGAACTTTTAAACCATTTTTTGCCCCAAAAATGCAAACTAAAGCCTAAAAACAAATTTGAAACGGATGAAAAACAAGATTGAGAGGTTGTGGATTACCTGGGACTGACGGTTCTCGATTCCAACGGACGAATTTTCCAGAATCTTCACAGGAACTTTCTTACCCAAAAGCTTTTTACTTTTCACTCTGGAACTGAACGGTAAAAATGAAATTGAAAAAGTCCTTTTTATGAGTTTTTTCGAATGGATGAATTTTTAATTTATTTATTTTTTCACTTTAAAAAGGGTATTTTTGAAAGCATTTTTACTTATCTTAAACAGGTATGTGTAATGTTTCAAGTTTTTGTGCAGAAACTGGATTTTTCAGGTGAACTGATCATTTTTCAACAAAGAGCATACTTTTATCACTTTTTCGGACTCTTTCAAAAAATTTACGAAAAAGCGAAACCTTGGAGTCCTCTTTTAAGCCCTTTTCAAACTCTCTAAATATGAAAAGATTGCCGAGTACTTGATTATTCGAACTCGTTAAAGTAAATGAATGATCGTCCTTTCAGTATAAGTTTACCCCTTTTACGGACTGAAATGGACTATTTACGAAAAAGGTATACGTTGACTAATTACGGTCAATAGAGTTCTCTTCCGCATTATTTTATCCTTTTTCGGGCTCGAGAGACTAAATTTACGAAAAAGTACACCCACGGAGTTTTCTTAAGTTTTTCTTCTGACTCCCTAAAATTGAAAAACACCGAGTTTCTCCTATACTGGACTCGTTAAAACTTAACAGTAAAGGACCTGTTTAATTTTCAACAGGAACGAACCACTCCTTCTTAGGGTTTGAATCTTAAACTAAGTTGGACTCATCCGAAGGATGAGCTTATAACCAAGCAAATGTTATCCTCCTCAAGCTTGTCAAGAATAAAGAGGTACTTGCCAGAAATGGTGGGGGAAAAAGAGAGAAAAATGGGCGTGTTTGTTGTATTTTAAATTTTTCGAAAACTCAGTCAACCACTCTTGAACATGAAACTTTCATTCACCTGGGTTGGGAAGTCCTTTGCCTAACAGTTAATCAAACCATATTGAAAGTCTTCAGCCGGTTTCTGGGTATTAGCTTTGGGTCAATTGTCACCAAGCCATCTGCAGTGTCGTTATGTGTTCAAGAGGATAGTTCAAATAAACCATTCATCCGCAAAATATCTGTCATCCATTATTGACCATCCCTGAGTCAGTCCTTGCCAATATATTTTCAAAACTTGATCTATGATTTCATGTTGTGGGCTTGCCTACGACATATCACTTTCTATCGACATCAGCACATTATCTAGAAAGTTGATCCAGAAATTGTCAGTACCTTGAAATCTGCATGCCTCAATGGCAGGTTTCTCGCCTTCGACGACAGGTTGCATCAATGACCTTCGATCGAATGATTCCGTGACATGTTCGACTTTAGCTCATTCATTCACATTTCACGGATTGTACTGGGTACTTTGAGAGCCATTGACATTACTGATGGTTACTCTCACACTTGTTAACAGTTCACATCATTGACTGGTAATCAAGTGGTTTCTACCATGTTCAACTTCAACACATTTATTCACATGGATAGAATCGTACTAGTTCGAGATGCGGAAATCAAGACCCTGGATCTAGTTTCCACCATCCAGGCTGCGAGGAATTTTGTTGTCATCTATACAGTAGACTATTCATAAACAGATGGCTGCGTCCATATTGTGTCTACATATATTTGTACTATGATGTATTCAAAATCATTCCTGTATCAGAACGATTTGAGTTAGTTTCTAGTTAGTTATAGTCTGAGTATGGGAATGCCTACCTCAGTGATGACATATATATGTATATATTTTTCATTGAATGTTTTTACAGGTTCCGACTGGGGTGTCCACAGGATGATCTTTGAAATGATACAGTACTGCACTCTTCATATATGACAGACTTCAGCTTCATCTATTCCAGACTTTGCACTTTAGGGGGAAATTTGTTACACTAAAAACTGTCATCCTGACATCTTACTATGAGTATGAGCTCATTATTACTCATACTTCCTCCTTTTGCAAGTCTAACATATCATCTCCTCATGTCAAGCTTTCAAAATCAGAGAAAAGTTCCTAAAAATCCCCTAAACATTGGTATCGCACTTTCTCTATTCATTTCCTGCGGTCCCGCACCTAAAGTTCAGCCCTCCTGCGGAACCATACCGCACGTTCTTTGTGTCATGGGTGCGGACCTCTGTAAAACTCAAAAAGGCGAGAAAGTAAAGATAAAAAATTGATTTCAGATGAATTCTAGAAGATTCTAGATGGGAATTTTCGGGAATGGATACGCTTTGAGAAGGTTCATGCATCCCTCACTTGATGGAGCTAACCCCTTGATGTAAGGAGCTAATCCCTTTGAAGGAGGATTATATCCCTTCATATTTGGAACAGAAAACCTCCTCTTTTCCACTATAAAAAGAGGCCTTGGGTAGCCTCAAAGGGAGTTCAAGCTTAAGATATTTGAAGTTAAATGTTGTTGAGATTCAGACTTAGTTAACTAAGACTTTCTGTGAGGTTAAATCACTCATCTCTATTGGTCTTGGTTCAAAGAGTGCAAAGCTTGTCAAATTAGAAGAGATTCCTGCTTCGGACCCCCAGGAGGACCTGCACGACATCAAGGCACAGGTTGTAAAGGTTTTCTTTATTTGAAGTTAATACAAATATACTCATTTCTCTCATTAAACTATCTATTCATGGTTTATTTCATAAATTCCTTGATCATTATGATGAGTATGGTTTATAATAATGTCTATACAGGTGCTGTGTAATCCTTTTGCTTGTTTGTGACTGCAGATTCACGAGGAACGTTCTTTCAAGTGCACGGGAAGGACTTCAACGAGATCAAGCAAGCGTTGGACATAAGGTAGGCCTTACACCTATATAGCATTTTTATGAATCTTATATGCTTAGAGAGAGATTAGTATAATTGGCTGTTTGTTGCTAGTTACTTTTAGTACTAGAGAGATCGGTCTTGTCCGCAAGACGGATTAATCTACACAACACTCTTTTGTTCTGTCAAGAGGTTCCCACATATCAGTTGATCCAAGGTATGCATAGAATTTCAGCACATATTGTTTCAAGGCTAAAGCATAACCAAGGGTTAGAACAAAATGCTTATTTGAAGCAGAGACATATCAGAACGCAGAGGACCCTTGATCTAATCAAGGAGGAGACTGAAAACTATCCCTGTTAATCATTTTTGAGATACCTTTAACCCTTTGAGTTGAGATGTAGAGTTTTAGAAAAGGGGATTAGCATTATCCTATGTACAATGGCTAGTTGTGAGATCAATGTTGTAACTTTATTTGAGACAGTGCATGTATCACCCTGCAGATCTACAACGTTGTCACTTAGTAGCTGTGAAAATGAAAGGGCTTCATCATTCTTGAAGCATTATGGAGGTAGCTTCACTCATGAAGCAACGGAAGAAAAGATGACAAATGGTAGACATCTTGAAATGAGAAACCTTTTCTCCCTTCTAGATGACCCTTTCTCAATGAGTATCTCACTGCTCAAAGAGAAACTTCTACTTGCAGTAAATCCAAAAATTCTTTGGTTTTAGAGGGCTTTTGATGGAGAGAGAATCTCATTAAGAGATCTCATTAGAGATGCGTTTCAAAATTTTATGAAGTGCAAAGTTCTTCAACAATTTAGGGAGGATGGTATTCTACAAAGGGAGGATACCATGATTATGCAGTACCTTATTCATCATCCACATGGGAGTGAATGGATGAGGATGATAAGCAAGGGGTTGCATGAACACTTGCAGATTTGTATGGGCCAGCATGCTTGGTTACGTTGGTTTCCATTGGGAGACTTTTGTCACTCTCTAAAGGCTCCTATTTTTTTGATCCATGCCTTGAAAAACACATATGAAATGAAGAAGGAGGCATGGCTGCGTTGGCTGCTCTTGGGTGAGTATGGTTACCACCCAATATCTCACCATTTTCTGAATCATGCCTTGTGTGTCAATGATAGATTGCAGCAAAAGGAGGCATGTTCATTTTGGTTTCACTTGAGAGAGTTTGGCCACCACATGACATCTCCTATGTCTATGTGTTTTGTATTGTGTAAAATTTGGCATAATGATCTCATGATGTGCATTGATGATGTTCCTTTATATTGGGCTGATGTGACATTTCATATGTCCATTAGTATGCTTTTGCTTCATGATGCACATGAGGAGGAGAGGAAGCAGCAAGATCTCTTGTTGCTTTGGTTTCTTTTGGGGGAGTTTGGCTTGTCCATCTTACATGGAGGAGATGGAGGATGGCAGAAAATGGCCTTACTCCGGTGGTTACTCTTAGGAGAATATGGTTTGACCTCTTTTTCTACCCATATTTCTCCTTTCCTTCTTCTTTTGCATAACTTTGGGATGATCAAGTTTGGGTCCAATAAGGCCAACAAGGCTAAGTATGAGAGCATATTAATGCTCAATCTAATTCATAAGACATGGGATGCAGACTTGTATTATGTGATGAAGCTTTTCCTTGGTGAAGAGAACCACTTTATTTTATGTCTCTCATGTATTGATGATGATGTTGGACATCATATGCTTGTCACTTGGTACTTCATGATGAAAGAAGGACATCTAACCAAAAAGTTGGAGGTCATTCTTTATGCTTTTAAAAGACAACTTTGGAACCAAACATACATAACCTATTGCAGCAAATGGAGGAAGCCTTCCTTATGTGGATGCCATTTGGAGGGGAATAGATGGCTTTGCATCTACTTTTGGAGTTGCTTGAGGACAAGCAACATTTTGCATTGTAATATTCCCAAATTTTCACATCATAATTGGAATATTTGAGTCCTTGATTTTCTTAATGAATTAAGTAAAAAAAAGGGTGGAGGGACCCACAATCCTCAATAAGAAGAAATATCCATATTGTGTGGGTGAATGTGGATTAATTTAGCTTAGATCTGCAAAAGAGGTAGTTGAGCAACTACTAATGTGAATGAGATTGGAGATCATGTCTCATTTAATGAGAAAGATCATGGAGGGTTGATTCAGTCAACTAAGATCTTGAAGATGTCAAACAAAGGATCATTGAGCATTTATGATCAAGTGGTGGAGGAGCATGTGCAAATGAAGCATACATTATGGAGGAGGTGTACATTGCACCTAGACTATTTTGTTGATTTGGTCAAACATCGTAGTCCCACTTGGAGGATTTTGTCCACATGAGACTGCGCAGTTGAGATTAGGTCCAAGGCTTGGGAAGGCTCAAACATTATAAAGGAGATGAAGGCAAAGGTGAAAGGCATTTTAGATTATTTTGATGTATGATATTTTAGATATGGAATTGTCAAGTGACATTCCACTGCATTCTTGGGCTGTTTAGCAGAGATTGTAGGTGATGTTTAGCACAGGGTGTTCCCGGGCAGGAATGCCACCTCTTTATTTGAGTGATCTCTAAGGAATAGGATTTTACTTCATTATACATCAGGATTTAAGTGCCATTTCCTTTCTCTAATTTTTGCGTAACATTCATATTCATAAATCTGTAGATTTTTGAAGATCAGTTTGGAAGGTGGAAGTTGTCTTCAGTACTTCAGCTGGAGAACAAGGTGAGGGATTATTCCCATAACTTGGGCTTATAGATTAGCACTCCAAGAGCCACATTGCAGATCTGGCATCAGGAAAAAATTTATTGACCTCCTAGCAGCAATATTCTCCTCAAGAATAACGTTGTCCATATTGCAGATCTGAAAGGAGGAAGGAAGTTGCTAGTATTTCAGCTAGCAATCCGGTGAGGGATCATCCCCTCACATTGCCATCAGTGTTACCATCAGCCTGGAGTTTATTGCAACATATTTCAGTAGGAAGAAGGCCTCTCTTTCCCTCACAACGTAGTTTCTGTTGGCAGTTGTGTTGCAGCAGCTGAATTCATCATTGGAGGATTGAGAAGGTAGATCTAGAGCTTTTAGCTCATAGATCTGATGAAGGGATTAGCCCTTCAAGCATAGATTTGATCTGATCACACATTTCAGCCATCTATTCTTCATATCTAGCTTCAGATCTGTATTTCCCAGCAGATCAAGGATCAAATCCTAGGGAGGTGATTTTCCAAAGTTGCAGATCTGGAAAATCCTTTCTGGGTTATCTTGGGAATCCATCACATTAGCCAAATCTTGAATCTTGGCATCATATGAGCTCTATTTTTGAGTAGATTTTCATTTCTATTTTCAACCTGCAACCATATGTTCATATTCTGCTGAAGAGACAACGCAGTATTTGCTTCAGAGCCTCTCCAGTTACGTTATACATGTTGTATTCATGTTTTCTGGGTGATCTTATCTCATCTTCTTGGCTAGATCTACCTACATTATGTACTTGTGTAACTGAATCTTTTTTACTTGTGTAAAAAATCAATTCCATACATGTATACACATGTATGTGCATAATATTTTATTCAAATATCATTTAAAAACTTGCACATTTAATATAAATACCATGAACATGATGGACATCCCTCGATCCATGATCCCCCTCTCTCATATATGCATGAGACTCTATTGATGTTTGCCTCAAAGAATCACGTGGAAAATGATCATCGTGGTATATATGGATATCTACAGATACATATATAGATACATGATGTTTAAAGCCTCGAAGAATCATGCGGAAAATGATCATCCATGAGATAAATGGGTATCTACAAATACATCTAGATACATGATGTTTAAAAAGTTATCTCATGCATTTACAATTCTTTTTAAAATTACTATTTAAAAAGATTTAAAAAGAATTATAAAAATTGATGTAATTTACACAAATGTTGGAGCACAACTTGAACACAAATGTAAAACACAAAACTTGAAGCACAAATTGATGTGTAAAACTCACTTGACTATTTAAACAAAAATTTATTGAAGTTGTGCACATTTTGAAAATTAAATACAAAATTTTCTAAAACATGAAGTTCACCAAGTTGTGCTTAAATAGTGGGTGCACATTTTGAAAATTAAATACAAAATTTTCTACAACATGAAGTTCACGAAGTTGTGCTTACATAGTGGGGGCACATTTGGTATATAATTGAAAAAAACACATGGTCATTAAAAATGACACATTTATAACTAAAAACACACAAACATATCAAAGATATCTTACAATTTCCATTAATAAATTTTGATGGGGAGCAGCGTCTTAACACTAATTCATCTTTGACACAAAAATATTGAATTGGCATTGCCCCATACAATAGATCACCAGACATGCTATTAACATTTGCACAATGTATTTTACTAAATGATTGAAATTGTCTAACAATATTGTTTGCTTATTTATGCAGTTTTTTTAGCCTTTCCTTCTTAACTTAATACAGGCCTTTCATCTGGTAGCACACAAGTTCAGAATTGGTGAAAACTACAATTCCATTGGATCCATACTCATTAGTTGTTCCCAAGCCTTCTATTATTCTATTAACGCAATATAATATTCTTCATTGTTTGTTGTTCTTCTAGGTATACTCATTTTCTTTTGGAGGACTTTGTTCGTCGCAATATTACATAGCACATATGTAATCATTGCTTGCCCTAGATTGGGATAACAATAAACATCTATGCATAATGTCCACTTTTCAACCATGTTTAGTGAGCTTTCTGATCCCTAAAAAAAAAACAAATTCAATAAATTTTAAATGAACATTTATTGCAAATGCCTTAGTTTATGGGAAAAATGACATACATGGTTTCCAAAAACACTAGAACTGTCCTCGTATTTAGATAAAAAATTTATAATATTTTATTTCCAATGAAAATGAGTAACAACACATCCTAGCCATTATGGTTGGTGAGGTGATAATGGACCCCTATGAGGTGTATGATGTGTCATCGAAAAGTAATTTTGGAGGTGTATGGCGTGTAATCAAAAATTAATTTTGGCTTAGATTATTGAGGACAAACATAGATTTCAAATGAATATGTAAAGTGCTTGTGGGTAAACCCATTACCATATTCTCATGCTTTCTATCCAAACGAAATAGTGACCTCAAAACCAAGAAGATGAGGGATAACTTGAAGTAAAGAATTGTCACCTAGATATGCAACAAGTGCAACCCCATAATATTTTTGAATATTTTGGTTGAAATGCCGAGGAATCTAACCAAAATTTTTTGGATTAGATTATTGAGGATTTCTAAAACATCTTTCAAATGAATATGTAGAGTGCTTATGTGGTAAACCCATCTTCGTTTTAGACCATATTGGGTTTTGAGTTAGCATTTTGTTTACTAGCAGGTTATCGAATTGGCTTGTGATTTAGCAATAAAGAGGCCAAAACCTACATGTATCCAATATTTGGTGTTTATTTTTTCTCCATGATGATGAAGAATAAGGGAAAGGGTCATCACTTAGATACAATTTTGAGGTGGTTACATTGGACTATGAACTTAAACTGGAATCACCTCATTTCATGATGAGATTCTAGGATTCTCAAGCAATCCCACAGGGATCACTTGTCACCAAGAAAGAGTCATATGTTACCCACCATTGTGATAGGCACCAAAAATGTTTATTGAATAATGATAATCATACATTCCTAATGATTGCATGGACTTTGATATTATAAACTTCATATTGTTGCAAGTCATCCACGGGTGGTAAGATATGGAGTCATAATAACACTCGATGCAATTTATTATCATAGGAAATTAAGCACATTTATTTTCCATTGAAGTTCAAATTTATGTTAGATTTTTAATTGAAAGTACATATTGTGCTAATAGAAGCTAGTATTTATATTGTCTCCTCCCTACACAAACTATTTTTTATGCAGGAAAGGACCAATTCAAATATAAATATATATGTGTGATTTATTTTCCTAAATAGGGGATTATTCAGTGCATTAAAATTCAAAATTTAATGCCATCCAAGTTCGCATCTCGCTTTACACTGAAATTCAAAACAGAAATGAACTTGGATGTGAATTTAGAAATTCAACAGAAACTGTTTTCAAACAGAAATTCGAAATTCACAAATTGTTTTCAAATTTTGAGAAATTCACACCCAAGTTTCTCGAAATTCGAATTTATGTTAAATTTATGTTTAATGTTAAGTTCTGTTAACATTAAACATAAATTTTGTATTTCTGTTAACATCTCACGATGTGAACTTGGATGGAAATTTAGAAACAGAAAAAAACTTGGATGTGAATTTGAAAATAAACCTCTTTCAAATTTCTGCATATTCATGCAGATTTTATGAGCAAAAAAATGTACACTATTAATTTGATAAAAGGTGGCTTGGCATATTGTATCCCTGGAATTTCTTCCACCTCAACCAAAGAGTTTAATTTCATAAAATAATATAAAAATATAGTTTTGAATGATATAAAAGGAAATGCAATATGATGGAATGTCATTGTGTTGGTTAGGGAGGAGAAATGCCATCCTTCCCATCCAAGTTCACATCTCGCTTATATGTGTGTGTGTGTGTGTGTGTACAAGCTAAACATAATTCTGGTATGAAACATTGTTGCTTTCTTTATTGAAATTACTGTCATTATAAATGAAGTACAATCGCACGGATGAATACAAATCTAATTGTTTGTCTTTGCTTAAATTAAATTCAATATAAATCTATGTTCCATCTTTCCAAGAAAGCAAATTATAGTTTTGAAAAAATAAAAACAAGGAAATAGAAAATATCCATTGTTAGTCATTGCTATGATGTTAATTTACACAATCTATTTTTTATGTAGGAAAGGACCTATTCAAATCTAAGTATATATGTGTGTTTTATTTTTCCTAAATAGGGGATTACTCAGTGCATTAAAATTCAAAATTTAATGCCATCCAAGTTCACATCTCACTTTAAACATAAATTCGAAACAAAAATGAACTTGGAGGTGAATTTTGAAATTCGACGGAAACTGTTTTCAAACGGAAATTTGAAATTCACAAACTATTTTCAAATTTCGAGAAATTCACATCCAAATTTCTCGAAATTCGAATTTCCGTTAAATTTATATTTAATGTTAAGTTATTTTAACATTAAACAGAAATTCTGAATTTATGTTAACATCTCAAGATGTGAACTTGGATGGGAATTTCGAAACAAAAACGAACTTGGATGTGAATTTGAAAACAATCTGTTTTCAAATTTCTGCATATTCATGTAAATTTTATGAGAAAAAAACCGTACACAATTAATTTTCTAAAATGTAGCTTGGCATATTGTATCCCTGGAATTTTCTACACCACGAGTCAACCAAAGAGTTTATTTTCATAAAAATAATATAAAACAAACAGTTTCAAATGATATAGAAGGAAATACAATATGAGGGAATGTCACTGTGGTAGTTAGGGAGGAGAAATGTCATCCTTCCCATCCAATTTCACATCTCGTATATATATATATATATATTGTTTATTTTTTATTTTTTCCGTGGAAAAATAACAGGTCGGCCCCTAGAATGGGGTTTTTACATATGCTCCTTGAGCTGTATGGACTCTTTATAAGAGAATTTTCATAATGTCATGAAGGGAATCCCTCTTTCAGAGCTGTTGTTCTTAAAGTAAACCAAAATATTCCTTAAAAAATATTGTGATCATACTATTGTCCTTCAAGTCCTTCTCCCATTATATACAGACACATAGTCACTTGTTCTGAATCGTGTCGAATATACAAAACAGAGATAAAACAGTAATCATATCTGATCCAAAGGAATTTAAACTAGGTGAATATCCTCCAAGTTGGAAGAGAGATCCACAATATTTAGAGTATCCGGAGGTAGAGTGAGAGTCGCCTTGGACAGACCATCAGCTTCCGAGTTTAGTTCCCGGTACACATGTTTGAACAAGAGGAATTGAAAGTCATGTGTTAAGTGCCGGATGCTTCGAAGGATGGCTTGAAGGTGAGAAGAGTGAATTTGTGATCACTGAAGAGCCTAATCTATTACCATTTTGGAATCTCCAAAACATTGTAAAGAAGTAATGGCTTTGCATTTGGCCACATGAAGGACAACCCATAGAGATGCCAGCTCAGCCTTACTATTTGATCCATGGTCCGGAGCAAAAGAGATGTGAAATTTTGTAACCGGGGAGACATGAAGGACTGCCCCTGCCTATCAAAGGAGGAGAGCCCTGACAAGCACCATAAAAAAGAGCCCATGAAGAGCCCTGATCGATAACTGGAGGCACCACGTAGCAAATTTTGGACGCCTTGGGAAAACATTTGTGCTCGGTTTCCCACTGAACAATCATTGCCGCGGTCAACTCTTCAGGAATATGTTTTCCATTTAAAATAGCCATGTTATGTGCCCACCATATGCCATAAGAGAATAATGAAGGAAAGGCTGAAAAGGAGCTTATCCCGGGCTCCTTCTACCACTGCTTCAGCCTTGATTCAAAGGAGTATGTCGAGGCCAGATGAGGAGCAGAAATTGAGGAAGTAGAACGGATCCAAATTTATTCTGCATAATAACATGAGAAAAAAATATGAGAACATGTTTCAGCTGCTGAGGGAGCATCGACTTGGGCCGTCCCAGCCCCGCCGCTGTAAATTGTCGGTTAGGAGACGATTTTTTAGAGAAAGCCAAAGAACCAATTTTGCTTTTAAAGGGACGGGGGATTTCCATAAAGGATACATCCAGAACAACGATTCCCCACCAGACGAGGATTCCATCACAACTTTGTAACCAAGCTTCGAAGTGTGTGCACCGTTTGTGCCATTCTTTGTCCAAACCAACGTATCCTCAACCTCTAGAGAAATGTGTATAAAATTGCTCACAAGTAAAGAAATAAAAGAGGTCCATTCAGCTACCAAGTTCGATGGAAGTCCTAATGAATGAGCGTCTTTCCATCTCGGAGTTCCCCAATCCTGTCGCATGTTTGTAGCAGCGTCCGCAATGGTATGGATGAGATTTTATTTAAGGAGAGAGTGGATGCCTTCTAAGAGATGGAATTTTTCTCCTGCCCCTACCCAAGGATCCAAGCCAATACAAACCATTTTTACATTTCCGATATTCCATGCCATCCATTGACCAATGAAGGGGAAGGCCGAGACCAATGCCTTCCAAATAATGCAAGCATTTTTATGGGATTTGATTGGAGTTCTGAACTAAGATATAATAGATTTTCCAGGGGTATATTTTTCTCACATGACTCTGCCCCAAAGAGAACTCGGGTTTTCAGTTAATCTCCATAAAGATTTATTAGTGAGGGAGAGACAAAATGTTGGAAGGTTTTTTATGCCCCATCCCCCCAAATCTTTTGGAAGGGCAAGGGCTGACGATTTAACCAGAGGAATACCTTTAGCTTTTTTACTTGCAGTCCAAAGAAAGGAAAAACATTTCTTCTGGATTTTGTAGAGGATTCCTTTTGGGATAGAAGCAATAGTGGCCCAATACACAGGTATTCTTTGAAGAACTGATTTGAGAAGAACCAAATGGCCTCCCCGAGAAAGAAAATTATTTGTCCATTGATTCATTTCTCAAACATACATTAAGAACCATAACCGATCTTGAAAACTATATGATTTTGATTTCAAACGATCCCAAATATTTAAAACCCATATCCCAACCACAAGTGGGAAAGGGGAAGAGCTTGATTTGTGAAAGAGTATGCTCACGGAATGTTATTGTGAGCCAAAATAGACTTATCCAGTGTTTATTTGCATCCCCAAATAGATTTTGAAAAAATTCAGGAATATCTTGTAGTCATGGCATTTCTCAATGGTGGCATTAAAGTAAATGTATTACAAGAGGATGTGAGTGAGGGACTCGATTCCTGCGATGTGAATTCCTTTCAAACTTCCAGAGGATTTGCAATTTTTACATAAACGACTTAAAGCTTTAGCAATAAACAGGAACAAGAAATGAGAGAGTGGACACCCATGTCTAAGACCCCTAGAAGAGCGAAAGAAAGAAGAGGGTGAGTCGTTAATCAAGACAAAAAACGAGGTTGATTGGATACAACCCATAATCCATTCCACTACTTCTACTACCATGCCAATATGTATGAGTAATAGCCCGAGAAAAGTCCAATTTACCCTATCATACGCTTTAGACAAATCCAGCTTAATAGCAAAGGAAGGATTTTTGTTTATATGGACATAATGAAGGGTTTCCTGAGCCAAAGAGACTGCATCGTGGATTTGTATTTTGTCTAAGAAACCAAATTGTTCTTCCAAAATTATGCAACTTAGGATCAGCTTTAAATGCTGAGCAATAATTTTGGAGATTAAATTGTAGATCAGATTGCAACAAGATATTGGACGAAACTCGTCAAAATCCTTGGGTGAGGATTTTTTGGGAATCATCGCAACGAAAGTCGAGTTTATTGATCCCAACACTTTCGCTGATCTTTGAGATTCCTTTATCACTAATAATAAGCCATCCTTCAATAAATCATAAAAGCCAAGAAAAAATTCTATCGTTAAACCATCAGGGTCAGGGCTCTTTCCCTTTTGGAAGCTTTGAAGGATTTGTTCAAGCTCGATTTCATCCACTTCTTTAGTAAGGGCATTATTCATTTCATTAGTGATCAGACGAGGGAACAGTTGTAAAACTTGAATAATTTCATGGATGGGGCATCCCTTATGAGCTGTGAAAACGTTTTTGAGGTGATTAACCCCTGCCCTGGCTTTATCTTCGAAGGATCGAACCATAACACCATTCTCGGATTTTATTTAAAAAATGGAATTTTGATTTCTTCTATGAGCTACAAAACGATGGAAATATTTTGTATTATTGTCACCTTCTTTTATCCAAGTCACGCGACTCTTCAGGTGCCATAATTGTTCTTCCCTTTTAAGTAGCTCGTGTCGTTTCAACTCTAAAATCTTTAAATATTCCAATTCTGAATCAGACAAAATATCTGAGGTATTTTGTTTGAAAAGCTCACTTATCTCAGATTCAATGGTTTTTAAAAGAATTTGTTGTTTAGCTCGAAACGCCCCAGCCCATGACTTAGTAACCTTCTTAATCTTTGAGATATTGTTAGCGCACATCTGCATGTATGTTTGAGACCGAGAGGGAACCAAATGAGTCCAAGAAGAGACCACCGGGGCCTTATAATCCTCCTCCAGTAACCATGCAGGATTAAATTTCAACGGGGAAGGAGGCTTGGATTTGGGAGATTCCAAAGTTAACACAATAGGCTAGTGGTCGGAGAGGTCGCCTGTCTCAACACGCGCCTGCACTCGGAGATGGGAAGCTAAAAGAGTTTCAGAAATTAAAAACGATCCAATATTTTGGCTATAAAATCATGATTTTTCCTATTATTACGCCAAGTGGGCTCTAATTTAGTGGGCTGAACATCGACTAAGCCATGTCTATCTATGATGGATAGAAAAAAAGGGGCAAGAGGGTCAGCCCTTGCTGAAGACCCCCAAATATCTTCCAGAGAAAGCGTGAAGTTTAAATCTCCACCCAAGATCAAATTGTTTGAGTTCCCAACTTCAGAATTAAAAAAGTCCCCCCAAAAAGTCCGCTTATATTCACAGGGGCCATACATATTAAGAAGAGAAAAGGAGCATCCCAATTTAGGATCGAAAATGGAGGTCTTGATAAAAGAGGAAGAACATGTGGAGGAGAGGACAATAAGGGAAGGGCTTACAGCAATGATAAGGCCCCCCGCCAATCCCGAGGCATTTACAGAGAAAAAGGACCAGTCAATAAGCCATTTCGATAAAAGATCTTGAGCACGAAATCCTGGCAATTTGGTTTCCTAGAGGAATATGACATCAGGTGTGACAGATTGCCACAACCGTTTGAGGGCTAGCTATGAAGGGGTGCCCCCAAGACCCCGCACATTAAAGGAAAGAAGGATCATATGAGACCCTTTTTTAGGGCGCTCCATACTCTAAGGGCCCATTGAATAGTTTTTTGTTTACTAGTGTTGACATCCAGTGAAGCTTGATTTTGAGCTTTGGACAGAGCGGACTTGCGACTGAGAATGATCTTAGGATGCGGTGCCAAATCAAGACCACCTTTGATAGAGTGATTAGGGCTAATTTGAGAGGATAAATGAGAATGTAGCTTAGCAGTGTATGGGCTAGAGGAAGGACGAGAGCAAGCCGAAACAATGGAATCTTGGGGAGGAGACCGAGGGGGAGGAGAACGCAAGGAGGGAACAATGGAGGAATGAAATTAAAAAAGGGGGACCTTTGGAGCGAGGATGAGCAGAGGACTAGGAGACAAGTCATCACAGCCCATACAATCAGAAACAGGAACTTGTTCAGAAAAATTAAGGGGAGGAGCAGGAACATCAACGGGCGTATCTTTGGCCAATGAGGAGGTGGCCTCATTCCCTACGCTCGGTGCAGCAATTGTTTCTTCTAGAGGGGACGCCATAGGAGCTGAAGCAGGGATATTGACCTGATTGATTTCAATTTCTCCTTTTTCTTCCATACCTTTTTGTAGAGAGGACGAGAGACATCCAGACGCAGACAATCCTGAGCAACATGACCAACTTGTCGGCACAAAAAGCATCTAAAGGGAAATTTCCAATAGTCTAATTCCTGCGTCAATTTGCTTCCATGCATTTCAAGGACAATTCCTTCTTATAGGTCATCACGTACATCAAGTTCTACTTTAATTTTAGCACACCGCCTATCAAATTTTGTATCCCAATCTTTTTCAAGCGCGACAAAGGAGCCGAGTTTATTTCCAATAGCTTCAAGGATATTTTGCTGCCAAAAAAATTGAGGAAGACCGGGTAGAATTACCCAAACTTTTTGCAGATGCTACGAGGATCATTCCACATTAAAACTTATATCCCAGTTCTATAAAATTAAACCTGCCAGACCCCAATTCCATACTCGATCAGTAAGTTTAATTTTGTCTTCACTCGAAACCACCTTGAACAGGAGCCAACCCCTGGATAGTTAATGAAAAATTGGTGAGTATCCCAGAAGTGGCTTCCAATTTTCCTCCAACCAGATTTGGATTGATTTTTTAAAGGCCATCCGCCTGCAAAAACGACCAACTAAAGCCTTTTCCAATAGATTGGAATTTCTGATAAGGGTATATCGACACCAACCACCAATTTAGCAGCATCTTTTTTTGGCCTGATGTTTTTCCTTCTGCGCGCAATATGAATAGGTGTTGATTGGGCCTCTTCATTAACATAAGTAGATTGCAGGGCATGAGGAGTGGGGATGGACGGCCCATCATGCGCGAGGGTGGTGGACGGAGAGTTTGATACGTCAGGCGAACAAGGCTCAGCGAAATTATCAGCCTAAGTTGCCCGTTGCATGAATTCATATTTCCCGGGCAGTACTTGTCCTGACTCAGGGTTGTAAGAATAATCAAGCTCGTCATCATTCATGACGACGTCGGTACGAAGGCACAAAATTGTTGATGAGAGCAGATAGATTGAAACAACGCGACGTCGAGATGAGCAGTGATACGACATAGATAGAAGGAGTCAGAAAGAGAGGAAAGATAGTGCGTCAGTAAACCTAGACCTAAAAGAAGAAACTACCCCCCCACCCCCCTAAAGGAACAAGCCGAGGAAGATTATATGTGAGATTCGAAGAGGATCTCACCGCAGAGGTGCGGGCGCAGCGTGGCCACGAAGTCAGCGCGGAACTCGGAGCACAGATTTTTTCCTTTTATAAATTAATAAATATATATATTATTGATTTACAAGCTAAACATTGTTTCTTTAAATGTGAAATTATTATCGTATAGTAGAGCCTCTGATCCTGGGGATGAATACAAATATAAATGTTCATATTTTCTTAAATTAAATTCAATATAAAGCTATATTTCATCTTTCTAAGAAAGAAAATTATAGCTTTGAAAAACAAAAAACAAGAAAATCGAAAATATCCCTTGGTAGCTATTGTTATGATGTTAATTTATCCACTCTCTGGGCCAACGTCTTGGATAGAAGAATTCAAAAAAATTTTACAATCCATTGATTCGGGGTTGGAAGAAGTCAGGATTTTGTTTGATCAAAATAATCAAAGTGAAAGAAACAATTATGCACAAATGTCGTGAAGTTACATGAATTCAACGCAATAGACCAGGTGCGCATATTTATACAACGCCGGGGAGTATGGCTCTGTAGGCATTGTGGATACAAGGGATATGTGGGAAATGGAAGATCAGGTCAAGAGTTGTGATCAAAGAGTAATCTAGATTCAGATACCTTGATAACATTATCGTAGGAAGCACGTAGGGTAGCGATGACAAAAAAATTAGCATTAGTCAGGAAAGTGGGAGAGTTGCATGCACAACAACAACTTTACAATCAAGTGACAACATTGCAAGTTGAAGTTGTATAGGTAACTCACTGAATGCAGCAAAGGCTAAAACAAAGAACTTTGCACATGAGATCTAGGTTCTATTTTTGAATGGACCGATGACGCAAAACTATTTTCAAGTTTCTGCATATTCATGTAAATTTATGAGCAAAAAACCGTACAAGATTAATTAGATAAAATATGGCTTGGCATATTGTATCCCTGGAATTTTATACACCACGAATCAACCAAAGAGTTAAATTTTATGAAATTGTTTAACGAGCTTACAATTTTTTTAGGATGGTAAATCTCTAGTTGGAATTTAACAAGAAATATTTCAAGAGATCTGATTGTGGGAATGTTTAAATCATTTTTATGGAAAAGATGAAATCAACATCAAGAATCCATAAGACACCTTAAATCTTGAAGCTTGACAACTACAACCCAAATTTTACAAAATTTCCACTAAATTTTCTCAAAATCATACAAGAATTTATATTATTTTTCTATAAAAAAAAGCGCCATGTTTAGAAAAAACGAAGCATATTTAATCAAATTAACAATCTATTGTTAATTTATGGACATGACAGTCTACCTAGAACAAATGAAGCGTATTTAATAAAATTAACAATCTATTGTTAATTTACAGACAAAACAGTCTACCTGGAACAAACAAAGTGGAGGAGCTAAGGACGACGAGGAGCCGAGGACGCCAAAAACGTCGAGGAGCCGGGGAGTCGAGGAAGCTGAAGAACCAAGGAGCCAAGGACGCTGAGGAGATGAGGACACCAAATTCCTACAAAAACTCTAACAAAAAACAGTAAAAAAATTAGAAACCGATATTTAACACAAAAGACTAAATAATCAACCTGAAAAAATGCAACAGAATCACTTACCCGCGCTCCAACCTGAAAAAATGCAACATAATCACTTACAAGCTCTCGAACCTGCTCTGAAACAATTAACTAAAATTACAGTAAATCTTTCTGTGGTCTGGGGGCCGCTATATTTATAAGAAAAAGTTCAGCCCAAATTTTTTAATAGTTCGGAAGAACTTTTTTTAAAAGTTCGACCGAACTATTATCTTTGATTTTACTTCCTCCAACCAAAAATTTGGTTATAGACGCCGTCAACATAAACGACAGAATAGGTTCCACAAACGGCTAAAAAATTTCTACCGAACTATTTTTAAAATTTCGATCGGACTTTTTGAAAGTTTGGCTGAACATCTTGGCGAGTGAAATTTTTGGGTGGGTTTCTCACGAAAGTGTAACCCACCTTCGCTTTTACACATGTGTTATTTCTATTTTAAGATTCTTAACAACTTCCTCATAGATTACATTGGTCGAGGAACCCGTTTCAAACATGATATCAAATTTTACACGTTTTGTTACCACCCTTATGTGAAAAATTCCATTTCTCTTCCTTTCAAGAATAGAAGGTCACATAGAAGAACAAGAAACAACATGTGGAGACAGTATACCTTTAAAAACCATGGTTTCAATTTGTGTTGTGTCACAGGAGTCTGATCCCATATCATGTTGAATTGTCATTTTCGCCTTCTGCTTTCCCTTCTAGTTTAAAAACCACTTGGGCCTTAGCTCTTGATCTAGACTCCAACATTGATCATCATCATGCCCCTCTTTCTTGTAATGGGTACAATATAGTGTTCCATCACCCTTCTTCACAGAAGTTTTTCTCTTTGGCTCCTCCTTTCCTTTTCCTTTATCTTATTTCCATTGCATGGCTTCTACGGAGACTCCACAACCATATTTAACTGTTTTAGTGTAGCTCACTTGTACACAAACATCATCTAGGTTATATGGCTTCAATAAGAAAATAGTATTGTGTATATACCCATGTAAACTACTAATATATTTCAAGAGAGTCTCTTGTGTGTTTAGTGGAATATTTAAAGCCAATTCCTTTTTCATAAATTCCTTAATAAAGGTGCACACTTTTTCATTTTCACTATCGCAGAGTTTGTTATTCTAAAATTTCCTTTTGTTTATGTTTCAAAGGATATAATTGTTTTTTCATTGTTGAAGTAAATTCAAACCAAGAGGAAAGAGTTTTACCTTCCTGTAGTCTAGTTTCCCACAATATTAGTGCACAACCTTATAATCAAAGAGAGACAACTTAATTTATACCTTGCCTTCAACAATATGTTACACGCGATAATAGTCTTTCATTTATCAAGTCTTTCAGCGTTTACCTCACCATCATAGATTGGAAAGTCGAATTGAATGTCCAACTTAAAAAACGAGTTCTTTGAAGCGACATTCCCATGAGGAGATGGAGGAGAAGAATGAGGACATGAAGAAGGAGGATGAGCCTTTTTCAAATAACCAGTATTTACTTTGTCTTTTACTTTATTCCACAAGATTTCTTCTCCACACTTCTTCCATTCCCAATACATTTAATCTACTATGGCATTCAACACCATCAAAGCTTCGAAAAAATATTCCTCGAAGTTAAATGGATTTCCTTCTGTATTTTTTTTCATTGGTAAGGCTATGCTTATTTTTTGGGTTTGCCTCAAACCAATATTTTGAATTTCCTTCTACAAGTGTTCCTTCACCTCACTTTAGTTTGCACCTAGTGTTGCGCAAGTAAATCCCCTCTCCGGATAGAGGCGATCCCTCTAGCCCTAGGGTGGGTGTAGCAACTATAGGAACATACTAACATTGACCTTCCTATATATTAAATGAAATTCAGAACAAGG